>VZRF01004020.1:822277-862444 GCA_013396875.1 Vireo altiloquus | reverse complement strand
AGGCCGAAGCGGCAGCCGAAACCCTCCTCGGACGAGGGGTACTGGGACTGCAGCGTCTGCACCTTCCGCAACAGCGCCGAGGCCTTCAAGTGCTTGATGTGCGACGTGAGGAAGGGCACCTCCACACGGTGGGTCGCCGGCGGAGGGGGAGCGGGGGCGGCGGGGGAGCGGCTGTGCGGCCGTGACAGGAATTGGGGCCGGGGCAGCCGCCGTGCATCCCCAGCGTGTGAAGGAGGGCGGCCGTGACAGGAATCGTGTCTCGTTTATCAGGGGTGGGGGCGGGAACGCAGCCTCCTCCGGCCCGGGGCTCCTCGGTGAACCTGACCCAGCGGTGCGCCGGCGTGTGTAGAAACAGAAATAATAAATACCAGGAAGGGCATAATTGCCTGCATAACCTAACCCTGGAGAGGCTGTGCCCCTCTCGCGAAGAGGAACTATCCCCTGGGGTGTGCCTGCTGAGACACTCACCCTCTTAGTATTTTAATTTTTTTTTCCTATGAATTTAACTTTGCCTCATCCATAACGCCTCTATTTGATTATTATTAGTGGTATTAGTATTATTTTAATTCGCTTTTCATCACAGAGCATCACCGTGCAGGTTTCCGGGGGCTATAGGGGGTGGATTATAACCCTTCAGTGTTTAGGGAGGAATTGTTAGCTGAATTGCGCTGCATGGAATTGCCTCCCTGTGTAACTGTGACTTCCCAGGAGGACCTTTTCTCTGTACACCAGTTACAAGGCTTGCAGTGGATTAACTGGTTCCTGTACCTGCTGGTGGCCTGAACGTGTGTGCTTGGGGAATGGAGGCTTTTTACAAACGAACTTGAGTGCACTTGTAGCCATGCACGCTAGCGGAAGAGAACGTTGCTCAAGAATCCTTTCTTACCGTTACCATACCTATGGGTTAATCCCATCAGCAACAGAAGTTTAAATGGCTATCAAGTTGCAATCCTATCAAAAGCCGCAATTACATTGTAGACATTGGTCAAAGCAGGGCTGAGTATGATCCAACAAATGTTACATATTTGAAAGTGTAAGTGGAAGGTTGGGTCCAATTGCTTGATAAAAATGATTACTCTTTATTTTGGAGTTGGTTTCTCTGACTTCTGAAACACACAATGAATATTGGAAGGACTTTTCATAACTTCAGTTGTGAATATTAGTTGAATGTTCTGGGTTTTTTTTAAGAAAAGAAATCAGTAAGGTAAATGTGCCAAGAGGGAATTGCATCTGTCAATTATATTATGGTTTCCAGTTGTAACAATGGCATTATGTTTATATCACAGAGAGATGTGTACAGATTGGTAATGTTCAGCAAAATAAGACTGCTGAATTAATGCAAAGTCTTTAAAAACAGCATGAAAAAAACCTCTTTAACATCCAGTCAGTTTGATAAGAAAAGTCTGTTTAAAATTATGTTTTGTTGCATTGGAAACTCAGCTGGATAAAAACATTCAAACTTAACAAACAAACAAAAAATAGAGCTCCTGAGAAACAAGCATTTTCATTGTCTTCTAGTTTCCCTACTTGACTGTTTCAACTTTTAAATAATTTTGCAAGAAAATGTCTTCTTTCTTTCCTTGGTTTCCACTTTCTCCCGACAGTGACCTGGTATGCAAACTGTGGTTGATGGGTTGATTTTTGTTTCTCTACTTAAACTCTGTAACAATGTATACCTGAGTAGCTTTATGGGAGTCTTTTTCCCGGTAAGGTTTAGATGGGTTTCATCTTCATCTGTTTTCTAAGTCCAGGTTTTACACATGGCATGAGGTAAATAAAAGTTGAGGTTTTAGGCCAGGCAGCTTTTGTCTCCAATTCTGATATATGATTTGAGCTAGTAAGTAGACCTTTGTGTCCATGAAGAGAATCGTTAGGGTGCCAAAGAAACACAAAAGGCCAGCTGGGTGGATTTTTTGATTTTTTTTTTCCTCAAGGATCTGGAGTCCAAGTGACCAAATTATTCCATTGTTAAAGCATTTGTTGGTGTTGCCTATAGGACAAACTGGTTTTCATCGACATGGGGTAGGATAACAATACTACCATGTTTTGATGGCAGTAAGAATGCATTATTTATTTATTTTAATCTTCCATTTTGAAGTTTGATGTTAGATTAAGTTGATGCATCAGCATGGTTGTTGCAGTGCAATGGTAGTTACCTAAAAATTTCAACTGTTTTTTTTACTGATTAGAGCTTTGACTATAAGACACTGTAAAATGCTACTTTTTTTTTTAAATTCAGAGAAATCTCTTTCTTTGTGTTGAAATGTGTAATACCTGATTCCGCATGTTAAACTTCACTAAATCTGACCAGATTTGCATGTGGAAAAACAGGCAATCGTTCTGAAGTTAAGTGGGTTTGAAGGCCACTGGAAATCAGGTGCAAAGTTGATTAAAACTTTTTTTTTTCGTACTGATTATGCACATTTATCTTTACAGAAATATTTTCAGGTACAGGCAGGGTTTGTGGGAGTTTTGATTGACAAATAATTTCTTCTCTCTCCAAGGGTTATCTTTTATGCCAGAGGCTAGATGTGGATTATGTTCTTTAGTAACTGATAGAATTTTTAAGATTATTTTTAAGTGCAAATAATTTTTACAATTTCTTTATTACATTTTATTTCTAGACTGAATTTTCAAAGCAGATTAGATCATGGAGTTAAATTAACTTTTTGTCTACGGCAGTATTGCATTGAATGGTTAAATAGAACTGTGCTTGGAGGGGGATGTCCCAAGGGAAGTCCCGGATGCAGCAGGAAGTGGTGTAACTGATTCCCAAGCTGGCACTCTTTGGTTTAGTACTAAAGCAGTGCCCCAGCATGGTGCCAGTTAAATGTGCCACAGGTCTGATGTAAAACTAAGATCCTGTCTGCCAGATGGAGATCCCTCTACCTTTTACTCTGCAATTGTTGCCAGATGTTAATTTGGTAATGTCACTGAGGATCTAAACTCTCACTGTAGACATGGCTTTAGTATTTACTTTCTAACATAAATTGTTCTGTTTTGTTGCTTGAGTACTGAGAAATTACTACGTTCTTCGTGATAGGAGACAGCACTGAATATAGTAATTTTCTACATGTGACCTTTAAAGCATTTTGAAATCTTTTTACATGAAAGATGTTATATAAATATAAGGAACATAGGACTGTAATAATTATTCCTTACTTGAACAAATCTCCTGCTGAAGTTCATTAGAAGCACAACTAAGGAATATTGAATAGAACTCTAATGTACTGTGTTATGGAGAGAACTGGTAGCAACCTCTATATTTAGGTTGCCTAATAGTTTCCATTATTAAGCTGTTGTGTGACCTTTTTGAGAAGCTTTGTTGTTTGCAAAGGCCATTGTAGTTTGGCAAGAGGAAAAGTCCTTAGGCTGAATAAATGGTCTGATTTCCTTGCCCCATGAAATTGTTTAAGTTTTACTGAGACTAAATCACTTGAAAATCATCATTCCCCCTCTGTCACTCATGTTGTATGGAAAAGTCTCTGCTAGAACATTGAAAAAGCCCAGACTGAAATTGTGTAAAAGCAACAGAGGCGATGATGGTATGCTGAAAACACGAAAGGGAATTATACAGCTCCTGGAGAAGTTATAAAGGGATTGCTGAATTTGGTTTGACTCTCACAATTACTGCTTTGTCAAAAGAAAGTTGCCTTCACTGGCAAGCTACCATTCCTTTTCTTTCTTTTCTCCTGTTCTTTATGGCACTATCTGAATCAGGAGTGTACCAATACTGGTTGACCTTCAAGAATTGGGCTGGATCCTTGGACAGACCTTATTGCATCATGGATTTGCTCCCAGTTTGTCTGTCCTTCAATGGATGTTTGGATTTTGCTTTCATTGCCAGCTAACACAATTAGTCACTGTAATTCAGATGTGTTGTTAAGCAGAAGATTAAGAGTTTGTGTTGCTGGGAAGAAGGACACAAAAGGATTGGCATTCCCTCTAAAGGAATGCATATTTCCTGCTCTCTGCTGCCTTCTAGGAGGCTGCATTACTGCCCTGTCATCTCTCTGCTTAAATTTCCTCAGAAGTGTTATTAATGCTCTTGTTATTCAGTTAGCAGTAGCATCCAGATTTAAAATTACCTGTCACTTTGCTTTCCTTCATGTGGTTTTTATGTGTGTGGTCTGATCTCTAGTTGCAGGATCCTACTCTTTTTTCCATGCTATGACAAACCACTTCTCCGTTCAGTGTGAATGAGGAACATCCAGGGCAGTGTAGTGAGAGCTACAGGAGGAACTGCAAATACTGACTTTTTAAACTTTGAAGTACTTGGAATAATATTCTGCTGTGTAAACAAAGGAAAAAAGGTGCAGAGACATGCAATCAATTTCCCCTTTTCAAACTTGATAATATTCTGTGATTTTTAAATTAGGAAAAAGGGCCGAATTTGAAAAGATATTTTCACTAATAGTATTCTCTTAGCTAGTAATAGGGGAAGATCTGTTGTATGGAAGTGTATTTTATGGTTGTTATGGTTTTATTTTATTTTTTAGAACTGCTTTCATTACTTGCTTTGAATTCAGTAAAAACTTAATCTTACTCATGAATCCAAGTCTTAGTACACGCTGTTCAAGCCTTTTTCTTTTTTTTTTTTGACTGGGGGAAAGAAGGGAGAATAAGCAGATGAGACAGGCACAAATGACTTCCGTGAAGTTTTTATGGGTTTTTTTTTTTGTGGTTTTTTTTTTACTTAGGTTTATGGTGGTTTTTAAAGGGATTCCTATTTGGTACACATGTTGAGTGAGCTCTTCTATGCAATATCATTTATAAAATAGCCCCTGAAATTTGTAGCCAGAATGAGAAAGTCATGTTAAGTCAGGATGGATTTTTGTGGATTTGGGATCTATACCACTTAACATCCTTTACTGCTGAAGTAGAGATAATATAAAACCAGCAGAATGGGGGCATGCTGTCCGTGTTCTTTGATCCATCGATCTTCGTCACTGAATTGTTCCTTTTCTCACAGGCTATGGTATGAAAAGCCAAATTTAAATCCCACCAGACAGAAGAGTGTGAGATATAAGGAACTGGGATAGAATATTCGTACATTTCCTTGGTATTTGGTCTATGCTCCTTGACTGTGCCTGAGAGCCTGGCCATTTAATATATGCATGTATTTTATAATCATATCTGATGATCTCCTAAATAAGGGATACAGGTCTCTACTTGGAACCATCATGAGTTTGTTTTGTGCTTTGAGACGCATAAATAAAATGTTTAATTTTTTAACTTGGATATCAAGGTCATTTTTCTTCAGAAAACATGTGCAATGTGTTTAGTCATGTACCATCTGGATGTTTATAAGCACAAATCAGTTACATTTAATCAAATCTGGTATTTGTATTTCTGTTGAAATGCAGTACTGCTGAGAACAGAGAATTGGTACTTCCCTTGTATATCTGGTTTAACATGTCTGTTTCACAACAGCTTGTTAAGGACTCTTCTGCCTTCCAGAATGCAGCCTCTGTGTGTGCACATGCGCATGTGTGTCACGGGGAAGGTTGGGAAGGAGAAAAAGAGGAAGAGCTGCCTGTCATGCTGATTTTACAAATACATGACTGAATCAAGCTCAACAGACTCAAGAGCTGTTTGTTGCTTGTGTTAGTTTAGAAAAGGAAATATTTGCAGGAATGAAGTGAGTGGAAAAGTCATCTAGAGCTTGGTAAAATATGGCTTATATATTACAAGTTTTATGGTTTAGTGTTAATATTAAATTATGACGAGGAGCAAGAATAAATAGTTCTTTTTTGCTCTGTAGATAGCCATTGAGTAATCCAGTCATTCTGGACTTCCAGTCTTATTTTTAAAAAGAGTTTTTAAAAGAAACCTTTGAAATTGTTTAGGAATTTATTTAGGAATTGTTTTCCCTGAAAAATATGGTGAAACTTAATAATTCTGCACATATCAATTTCAATGATGTTATAGAACAATGAATGAATTTTTATTGATTGGGTGACTCTGTTAGATGTTTCTTATGGGTGTAGCTTGTATGGGCAATAGAGAATGCAATGGGCAACCAATAGAAAGAAAATCAAGTCTGTATTTTAGAAAGGAGTAGAGGGAGTGTTGTTGACTTTTTTTTAGGTTAAGTCTCATGTTAAATCTCAGTAGTTTTGAACCTGACAGGTATTTTAATTTGTTACTCTAAGGAGCTCATCAAAAATATAATCTCCTTGATCCACTACAGTCTGGTATCCTTTTGTATCTTGTTGTTACTTAAACAGGGCTCTTTTTTTCATATAATTTTGGGGCCTGCTGTGCTTTGTGCTGTCTTTTTTGGAATTCATAATTTTCATTTTGAGTCACCTTCACTGAGGATTGTCTTGTCAGATAGTTCTCACCACCTCTCAGCTTGATTCTTGTTCTATTCCTTATGCCTTTATCCAAAGTATAATTAAAAATATTAAATAGTATGCCTGTAGAACCTCACTAAAAGTAGCTATGCTAAATGCTACCCCACAGATAAAGGTAAATATATCTACAGGTGGTTGTTGAGAACTATTAAACAGGCAAACCCAAATTTTGAACTTCATTCTGCACAGCTTTGTCCTCATCATAGTTTAGCTTAAGTGGGAGAATATGTTTTTGACAGTGTTGTGAGTCAAAACTGCCAACATGTATTTCTTTTCTCATAGTTAGTAGGACTGCTAGTCGATTAAAGAAAGAAACTAGACTGTCAAGCCAATTGGCTTTATCCTATAATGCTTCCTTTAATTCTTCAATAATTTCGTTCTAGTATCTTTCTGAAATTTAAGTTAGGCAAATAAAAACTCAGCCTATCTTGTGATTTCTCTTTTTTTCCCTTTTTTTTTCTTCTGTAGTACTTGATTACTTCTTCTGAGGGTGAATTTCATTAGAGGCTGTTGACTGCCATAAATAACATTTAGTGGTCTGTTTCTTATTCTAACTTGAACTTATACTCTCTTGTTTAATTTGATTATATGGAATTAAACTTTTGTGTGGGTACTGAAACAAAGAAGACTGCCATCCGGTACTTGCTTTCTTTTTATGATTAAGTACTTTTCGTTGGGGCATCAGTAGTGTATGTTTTTTGCTTACTGGTTTGCTTTTTTTTTATTGGTGGAAATGTCATCTTTGTGTTTAGTGCCACCAATGGTATTCTTATTCTATGTGTCTTTTCCACGGAAAATTGTCTTAGACTGAAAGCTACTGGGATTTGAATAAACACCTAAAATAAGATGAAGTATGTTAAAAGATAAGATTAGCTGGTAAAAAGAAAGCTCTTATATTACCTTCTAAGTGATGAGAAGTTGCATTTTCTGCCCCTAACTTTTTATATCAATTTTTCCTTGATTGTTGTGGCAGCCCACTATGCCCATTACTGTTTAAACCTTGATAGAAATGTCTGTACTTTTCATCTTGAAAGTCAGATTAGGACAGTATGCTTTGCAGAACATTTCCTTGGAATATCAAATGATGTCTTCTTGACTCATACGGTCAGCTACAAGATACTTTTGAAGTAGGCTAGTTAGAACAAAATACTAAGTGTTCAATTTTTATACTTTTATGCAGTAGCTTATCCCGGTTTAAGTAGGACAGAGATCCTGGGGATTGTCTGTTCTCTGAAGTGCATTCCACTGGTATGTGGTACGCTGATGTAGAGCAGGCTTGAACTTGGAGAGTTCAGCTGCAGCATGTTGTTGGGAGACTTTTGGCTGGCAAACTTTCCATCAGAAGTCAGATTGAAGACTAGAAGGTATGACCTTGATGTCTGCTACAAGTTTTTTCTTGTTTTCTTAGGACTTGAGGGGTGTAGAGGAAACAAGCAATTGAAAGTTTTCCTATTCTAACTTACTCAAGGTTTGAAACCTATCTTTAAACTTTTCCATAGTGCTTGAATATACTTTCTCTGTACCATACAGCTCATATGACAGTGCCTAGTAGAAAAAAAAAAAGTGTGCATGAGTAGGGGTTTGAAAATTCACTCTGGAAATAGAGTTCCCAACTCTAAAATCTGAAAAATTTGGTTTGGCGCATGCTGTGAAAGGAAAGTTGTTTGGTATGGCTATCATTTAAATCTGTGATTAAGGTCATGCACTCGTAGTTCTGTAATTGAATAAGAAGGATAAAAGAGGACTCATTCTGTGGTGTCTTTTTAGATTAATATACATCTTAATGAAGAATATTGTGGAGACTTGATTTTTTAGGAAAGCATGTAGCCTTTTCCCCTACGTAAGGTGGACATCTTTGTGGTGGAGCTGGCTCTGAATGCAAGAAGTTTCTGGATTGCTGCAGCCTTCTGGGAAGATGACAACTTTGTTCAGAACAAATAAGAGGTCAGAAGCAAACTCCTTCCAAGTTGATGACAAAACTAGCAGTACCAAGTATTGGCCCTGTTCAGAGCAGCAATGACTGTGCTGCTGTATCAGTGTGAACCTCATATTTTGCATGAGTTTTTTTGCATAGGTGTAAGAGGTTTCATAGTTTCTGCAGGAAAGGGATAGAGGAGCAGCGTGGAGGATCCAGTCCTTTGCAGGATTGGCAGTTGGAAGAGGTCATTTCCCCATGAATCCCAAGGATCTAGGGGTCTAGGAGACTGTAACCACTCCTTTTTCTGAAGACTCTCAAATACTGCCTTCTCAGAGGATGTTGTTAGAGGAAAATGACCTTCCTGACCCCTGCTCATATATAGCAAAGTGTCATCTAGGAAACATAAATTAGTTGATACTCATGTTTCTCAAGCACAGTACTTTCAATATAGCTGTCACGCTAAGCATTGGTGCACTACAGCCTCTGGCGTATGGGGAAGAATTCTAACAACAATATGCAAGAGGTTGGAGCCTTTAAACTGGCTGGTTGGAGAAGTAACGTTTGATGGCTGCTTTAAAAACTATCCATGAAGATGAACTTTGTCTTTCTAAAGGTCCTGATACAGATATTTCTTAGAGCAGGCTGTTGTGTACTGTACCAGTTGTCTTCAGGAGACTTGCTGGCCTCATTTGTTAAATGTCATCTGGAAAATAGGGCATTCCCTTTAAGGGAATGATTAAATAGGGACACTGCCTCAAGGGGTAGTTTTCTGCACATTTTTACAATGACTGATAAAACCATATGGGTCTTGTGAGTCTATTCTAATTGAATCAGCTTTTATTGAAAGACAGAATTGCTAGAAATGCACTGAATGGATGAATTCCAAGTAAATGATTTATGCTGTAAAACAGCTAGGAATATGAAAGCACAAATCAGAGCTGTCTGAAAGCTAGAATTTGAACATACATAAGATGTGTAGAAATTGCATTGCTACTCTGCTATATGTAGATGGATCTATATCATGTTTTCTCATACAGACCACTAGCTCCATTGTTTGCACTGTCATAATTATTCAGTTGCATTATTTGCAGAGGTGGTGAAATGGACTGTTAACACTCTAGGATGACAGAAGTAATGGTAATGAGAAAAAATAATTTTGGATAGCAAATTGTTGAAGATGCATTTAATCATGAACTGCTTCAATGTTGAAATAAAGACTAGTTTCTCACAAGATGGCTTTGTGTGGTGATTAGTGAGGACATTTTCATGTGACACAGCAAGCTAAATGTAGTTTAATTTGATAGTTTTTATTCTATGAGTAGTTTAATAGAGTACTGATGACTGAGAGAGAGTGAGCTCATCTGTGTCAGAACCCAAAGACTGTTTCTCCTGGTAGTGGTTTAATTTAATTGCTAGCAACTTGTACTTGCATTACAAGAACTAGTAGTAGGAAATATTTTTTGCTTTTCATAGTAGGACTTAAACTGCTAAAAATCAGGAGTGGCATCATTACATGAGCTGCTTGCTTCTGTGTAGAACGCAGTTTACAAGATCTATCTGGCCCACAGCATTTGTAATACTACTTAGTATACACAGTGTCCCCGATGATTTCCTGTTCATTTTAAATAATATCACTGATGTGGTTATACAGAAATGAATCTTTTTTTTTTTATTATTATTAGGAGGTAAGTTGTGGCCTACTGGCACTTGATCTCAAAAACCATCAATAGTAATGGAACAAATGTTTTTGCTGGGTTTATAATGAAGTTGAAAAAGCAACTTCCTTTGTTCTGGAATATTGTTGGGCAGAACCTAAAAGCTCTTGTTGTACAAGATGCTGCAGAAAGAGATTGCGGAGTAGATATGACAGTCAATAAAAAGATAAATGTAATTTTAAAAAGCAAATTTTGCTTATGTATAAAATCTAGAAGAAAATGTTACTAGTTGAAAAATTGCCTGATAGAAGAAAATAAAGTCTGAAAACGTTGTAGCCACTAGTCTGCAAATATATGGAAGGGTATATTAAAAGCTATTGTTCATTTTGTGTGTACAAATGCTTAACAATCTCTAATTACTTGGAAATTAGTGTTTTACATTTGACAAAATTAGTCTTCCACTACTGAAGTTTAAAAAATATTTCATGCTTTTAAGTGTTTGCTGTCAGACTAACACTTGAAAATTTAATTGTCTTGAAGCACAAAGAAAGATCAGTAAAAAAGATAGGGAATTTTTTACTTAGTTTCTGTGAAGCCAGATTGCATATGCTTATACCTTAATGATACAGATTTAAGCATAAACTGAAATGAATGGCCTAATATGTAGCAGTTAAACTTTTGTCTTCTCACTTGGGAGTTTAATAAGACTCTACCATTCTATGTGTCAAATTGGTTGTTGATTGTCAGCATTATTTCTTTAGGACAGCTACTGCAGTGACTTAATGCATGTATGCATATCTTGGTTCTAGTTATTTCATTCTGTATTATTAGGAATTCAAGTAACAATTTCATGACTTTTGCATTTTAAGGCATGATAAGATTATGATGTAAAATTAAATTTGGTCCAGTTTATTTTATTTAACACTGTCAATACCATTTCAGTGTCTATACAAATGTAGGCCTCAAATGAAAATTTTCATTAATTTCTAGTCTTGAAAAGAAGACCAGTCTTTTTGAATTTAAGCTCTTTGGAGGCAGAGGTTAGCTCAAAAGAAGGAAGACTCAGGTAGCTGTGTATATGCTTAATTTTTAAGTGGATGCTTAAGTGAAGTTGCTTACATTTTTTGTCTTTAAAACCAGTTACATTGGGAGGGAAAAGAGACTCTGGAAGGGATATTGATACAAAAATCACTAGTGTCATTGTTACCTGTTTTGCAGGAAAACTTCTGAAAAAGAGACAAAATATGCCTGAGGAAATGGGAATGTTCATTATTTGCTATTTATATAGTAACTTGTTATCAGTATGTGGGGGTGGGAGAAGGGAGGTAACCTTCAAAAAAAACTGGCTAATGGGTGGGAGGAAAGTTTATTCACTTCTTAGTAGTGTACTTCAAGGTAACGTGTTACTTGTTGCAGAAACTGAATTTGAATTTTTTTTTTCCCATTCTGGAGCCATTTAGATGTTCTGCCATCTAAATCTACAACGATCCATCATGGAAAGTCACATTCCAAAGCTGCTGGTTGCAACCTGTTCTGTGATCTGCTGAGTGAAAAGCTGTCTAAGCTCTATTAAAAAGTTAAGAGTTAGATCTTTGCATAATTAATGTCTTTTTGAAAATGCCCAGGAAGCTTCTCGTACTCTTAATATTGCTACAATACTTAACTATAGCTGTGTCCTGTAGAAGTTACTGAAGTAAATGCTGTAAGAACTGCTCAAAACATTCATATCTATGTGAAGGTGTTCTCCTAATATGTGTTACAGGACTATTCATTCCTTAAAAAATCTTTTACTAAAAAACACTTCTTCACATCCTTCAATTTGTTTAAAAAGCTGCTTACTGTAAAATCATGCCTCTTTCTATTTGTCTTCCTGTCTGCTTTCAAGATTAGGAACAACCTTTTATTTTTTAATTAATTACTCTAGTTACTGTGTCAAGGTATATTTGAGAATGTGGACCTTAGTAGTTAGAGAAATGAGAGCAAGTGGTGGAGGAGATTTGAGGAGAGAATAGCTGGAATATGATGATGAAGTAGAAAGTATATGAAGATAGCTTTTCTTGAGATTCCAGTAATGACTGTGAACTAGAAAAATGGAGATTAGAGTATTACTGAAGGTATCAGATTTCTATTAGCTTCTTGAGACATTAATATTTTGGATAGATGTGAGTGGAAAATGATCTTCAAATGAATTATAAGATATTTAAAGCTTGTACGTCTGTATTGCAAAATGACCCAGTGTAGTAATGAAAGAACAGAGTAGAATTTAAATGGTTCAACTTCATTCTCAACATTCTCCCCTTAACTGTATTCTGTTTAGACTTTAAAAAGACATGTATGAAACAAACGTCAGCAAATCAGAATTTTTATTAGGGTTTGGAATCCTAACAAGGCATTTCTGAAATCACTACTAGGTGAGGGAGTAGCAAAAGCTGGTAGAGGCGATATACTAGTATATGAATGGTGTTAGAATTCCATTTGAAAACAATATTAGCTGAGTCAGCTCAGTTAAAAACACAGAAGCTGCACGGGAGCAGATTGAAAGGAGATAGACAAGACTGCATGGCATTATTGAGAGAGGGATACAATCATCTATTTACAGTAGGCTGCTTGTTAAGCCACTATCCTTCATAAGTAGTCAGTGAACAGGAAGGTTCACTTGAGTGGTTAGTTGGAGGACCTGATTGACTTTCCCCAGAGCTCAGTGAGTAGTTCTAGGTATTTTTTCTTACAAGCTGGTTGACCTTGTTCTTTTATGCTTTTCACAAACATACTTAATTGGGAATGCCTGACTTTGATTTTAGAGTTTCTACTACGTGAGTCAGAGCTGTGACAAGAGTTCAATCTATAATGCATTAGCATAGTCTCTGTTTACGATGCAGCTTTTGGAATGATCTCCAAGACTTTCCCAAGGAGACATCTTAAAAAACTCATATGTGGAAACTGTAAAGGCAAAAATGTTTATTTTTTTGTACAGATTGTATTCTTTACAGTCAGCTTAATGAGTTTGACCAAAGAAGACATATATAAATAGATTATTTACTACTCATAAGACCTTTTGACAATAGCAAGTCCTGTAAAAACCTGGAGAGTAAAATTCAGGGTGCTAACTGACTAGACTACAGGTTTCCAAAGAATGAGTCCTGTCATGCTGTGCTGGTAGGACAGAAAGAAGCTGATGTTCAGAAACATGCTGAACCCATTACCTGAGCCCTGGGTAGTGAGGGCCTAAAAGTAGCAAGAAGTTGAGTAGAGGATGTGGGAATTTGTGTTAGCTTGGAAGCGTTTATTCTGTCCTCTTAAATCACCTGAAAGGGAAGAATATTTTATATTTAAAGAATAATGTGGATTTTTCATTTTTGAGAAAAGGGTTCTGTGACCAAGGGTAAGATTAAATCAATCAAGCTGCTGTTTTAGATATTACTAACTTTTCTTTCTTGAGAAATAAATCTGCTGTCTCTCTGCAGGGAGGAGAAATGTAGATAAATGGTACTGCTTAAGGATTAGGGGGTGCCTTTGAATGAAACTTCTTTAAGTCTCCGAAGCCTGATTTGCTTTGATGGTGGTTTTTTTTTCCTAAGAAGTGGAGAAAAGAATGAAATTCATGTGCAAAGTTGAAATTTTGAAACATGTGTGATACCATGTAGAGATTCTACATTAAAAAAAGGTGAAAAATTATGAAGAAATACCACAGGCTTTGTTTTTCTCGGCAGCTGGTTTTTTTCTGGGAAGGAAAACATGGTAGAAGGCAAGATATTACTGATCAGTCTTGAACTTTTCTGGTGAATAGACAATTCCAGGTATATAATAGTTGCCTCTTCTGATAGTATCATAATAATCATAGAGGTCTTTTCCAACCTAAATGATTCTTTGATTCCATGATATTACCTGTTTCATTGACTCTTGCTCTCATTCACTAGGTAACTGCTTAGTATTTGGAAGAGAAACTTGAGTCCATGAACCCAGAATAAATCAATACCATCTTGGGCAGCTAGGACATAACATCCTTCTGTAGGATGAATGTTTCACAGAAAATTTCTTCCTAATTTTTAAGATGGGACTAGATTATTCTCTAGTTATTGGAAGAAAAGTTTGGCAAGTATACTGACCAGTGCGCAATAGCAGACTTAAGTATCAGGCCTAACGTGCTATTTTAAAAGTTTTTACATAAGTTGTGTGTGTCCCTAGCTTTAGAAAAGAGCTAATTTGCTGCTTGAGAGAGGATAAGCTTCTGGCAAGAGCTATTCGCCTGACTTGAAGCCAGGAGATAGTTGGACTTGAGAAGAGGAAAGGGAAGGATCACATTAAAATGGAAACTCTGCTTGTCTGATATTCTGGATCCAGGTTTTCTGCTTAAGAACATCTTTCAGCTTGATTGAATGCTGAAGTGACAGCATTTCCTTAATCTAGACCCATTGTGTTTCAACTGGGAAATTGTAGTTTTAATATTTCTGCTGTAGTAAAATATACAAAAGAGAGGAGATAGTGCTTTGGGAAAGAGTGTGCCTTTGAGTAAGTTGCCCATTATTCAGACTGCACGTTATACATGACAATACACTTCCCTCAAGAGGTTGGAAAAAGCACTGGGATTTAATTATAGCATCTAGATATCTGTATTGAAAAGTATAGGTTGTGTTCTGACATCTGTGGGTAATGGGAGGATATGGGTACTGCTTCTGTGTGGACCACTTTAAATCCAGGATGGCTCCCACTAAATCAAAGCTAATGTGTTGGCTGCTCTGTTGGGCTGTTGATGTCTCTGCACTGTGCTTCTCAGTGGTCTCGCTTGGCTGCACTGTGTGCTACGGCAGTCTTATTTGGCTGGTTCTGGATATTCAGGGTATGTGGCACCAAATGGACAAATTACTCCCAGCTTTACATGCAGGGGTACCTCATGGTAACACAGGACTCCCTTGAGATGTAGGTAGATTTGGGGCTGGTTCACAGCAAAACTGTCATGGTTGGCCCCATTGTGCTCCTTGTTTCCAAACTGTAGCAGATGAACCCTAAAGGTGATTGACAGATAAGTAGTTCAGGCCTGTCAAAACTGGAGCTTATACTCTGGGGAGTGCAGGAGACATTAGGTGCTTTATGGACTTGTGATGGCTGCAGAAGCAGCACTGTGCAAATGTAGTTGTGCTCAATGTAAATTAAATTCAGCTAAACCCCAAGATGCTTCAGCATTACGCCAGTTTGGTTGTCTGCATGTTTAATGCACAACTCAGGCAACTGAGAGTTTACTGTACTTCAGGTGCATGTGTTGGTAATTAGTTTTGTACATAGTTTTTTTGTTTATTTTGGTTCTCAAAATGGATCTGCTTTGCTCTAATGAGATCAAGTTACTCACTGTATCATATCAGTCAAAATGCTATTAACACAGGTTATTGGTTAATACTAGGTAAGTGAAATCAAGGATGCATGTACTGCTGTGAGATGTCTAAAATTATTTATGTGCATGAAGGTACTGTTGTTGAGCTCTGGGTCATGGAAATTACTCAGGGCAACAGTTCCAGATAACATGTGGTCTTCTTGAGTATTCTTCATCTCTAAAAATTGCTGTGCTATAAAGATTTTCTTTTTAAGAATGTCAACAATGAAAACTAGTCCATCCTTCACAGTATTAAATATTTTCTTCCTTTGAGAGCATCAGTACAGGATGAGTTTCTGTACACAAATCCTAAAGCAAGACAAGTCTCTGCAGCCTCTATAAATATGCTTTCTAAACCAGAAGCTAGATCAACCCTGAAAGATAAAATGTAGTCACATCCTGCAACAAGAAGACTGGAGTTAAAATGATGACATCCTTGTTGTTGAGCATTTATGGGAATTTTAGGGAAGACAAAAACTTTTTATCCTTGTAAACAGCGGACTGTTGGCTGCTTAAAAATAAAAAATTTTAGTTTTCCTAATTTTTTAAAGGAGGCTATGAAGTATTTATGACCTTGAAAACAGCATTGGAATTAGGTAATTAATAAAGCTGTAATGGATGAGGTTGGAAGAATGGATGAGTGTAGGTAGAAGTATGGCTGATGTCAACTTAGAAGATAACACTGTCCGAAAAGGAAAATTATTTTCAATATTCAGAGATGTGATGTTTAGAGAGCTCTTGGAAGCTCAGTACATCAGTTTGTTGGTGTGGCTACAGTGTGTAAACCGTAAAGTTCACATCTGTTGGAAAGAATTGATAGCTCTTATCTTCTGTAATAGTCTATGCCTTTCTTTCTTAGTGTTCTCCATTCTACAGATGACTAAAGTGGAATTACTAGGAAAAACTACAAAGCTTTTAGGGGCTGGCTAAATAATAGGTATTGTTTTTACGAACATTTTTGCTTGTAGTTCTGGATTGTTCAGTTGTAGTGGTCCAGTGATAGAAGCAAAAATGCTTGTAATCTTACCGCAGAAGATTATAGAGCTTCTTTCTAAGCACCAGTTAGCTCAGATGCTCTTGACTATTTTTAAGGGGCAAATTACCATAAATATAAACAAAAGGTGGTGTTAACATTGTATCTACTTAATCTGTAGCAGCATATTACAAGGAGTCTTTAACGAACTAGTTTTAAAAATGAGTAACTTAAAATGTTGTATTTTGGCAAATCATCAAAATCAATTTCCTGTTACAGGGACAGTTTCTCTTATCTTCTCTGAAATAGAGTTTTCTGTATGAATTTATTCATGCTTGAATGACATGATTCAGCTACCACTAAGCAGGAGCAATTCTATTAGGTTCAAGCTTCATGAGTGTAGTAGAGTTATCTCCTGACACTGCATGGCTTCCAAAGTGCTTGTTTGCAGTTCATTAGCTCCTTTTGAGTACCTGGGTGGGAAAACAAATCGAGTGCTTGAAAGGCATTCCTAGTGTTGAGAGATTAATTACTTTTTTCCTTGATTTTTTTTTTTTAATATAGGAACATTGAATGCCTTATTTAATAAATCAGGAAATGACAAAGCAGATAATAAAATTTACAACAGAGATATAACTGATAACTATAGAAAAAATTGACAACAAAAAAAATGGCTCTTTAATGGAAGGAATAAAATGGAGTGGAATCTCGTCACAGCAAAGCCACATAGAACCTCTTGATTAATTTTTAGTGCGTCTTCCAAAACATGATTTCTCTGTTCATTTTTTGTCTTTACTGACTTCTGTTCCTTGTTGCAAGGATTTTTTTTCAGTCTTTTTTGTTTTATAGTATTAGGAAAAAAGTTCTTAGCCTAGGACTTAGAACTACGCTTAATTTCCCAGCTGTACTATAATAAAAATTATCTAGTTTCCCTCAGGAACTGAGATTGTTATAAGTCAAGAACTTCCTTAGCTAAGATTGGTTTTTCCTGCTTTCCACCCCTTTTTAACGAGTTTTCATAATCATAGTGTTGTCCACAGTCCTGGGAAACAATTCATTCTGTGTCAAGAAGTTCACTAGTGTCTTAGTTTATAAGTAACATGTCAGATTATTCTCTCGGGTCACTGTGTAGTAGTGATGGGATTGTCACTTGACTGTCATGAGAAAATGTATCCCTACCTCCTGGAGCAATCTTCAATTGAAGACAGATCATCAGTTTTCTCTATATATCACAAGTGTTTTCCACCTGAAATTATAAGCTTGTGCATCAATTACACCTTCATGGTTCTTGCTCTGTTGTGAACTATATACTATAACAAAAGGTCAAAACAATTCTGAAACAAGTTTTCTTAAAAATGTCTTATGTAGTCTGTTAACCTACACATTTATATTCCATTGAGTCCATTTGAGTTGTTCATTGTGGACTCAATACAGTGCATGCTTTGCAAGGTCCTAGTGCTCTCCTGGCAAGCCTGTAGTCATATAGTTTTCAGTTGATATAAGCTGAGTAGTTTTCACTTAGGTGATTTGTTCCTGTCCTTCATCCCTCTATGAGTCAGCACAGGCTTAGTTCATGAGTGGGCAAGGGGTAGTCTAGTTTTTATTCCAAAGTTCTGTTGACAATTTATTAATAGTCTTTCTTTTAATTTCTTTTAATTCGTTAAGAACTTACTGTGAAGAATCATGAAGTCTCAGCTGATTTATATTAACTGCCTTTCCCACACTTTATGAATTCTTTTAATTTGGCTTTCACTCTGTAACTTGATCTATTGCAATCATTACTGAAAATATAACTTGTTAATGGGAGTTGCCTTGATTTCCTGCATTTTTTATTTTTCTCATCTCTTCACTCAAGCAAGAAATGCCAGTAGTGTGATCCTGTGGGTTGGGATAAATAAGTATATGTGTGAGCTGATAGCTTCTGTTGCTTTAATAACGGTTTTGTGTTTTCAGACTATCACAGTGCATATAATTCATGCTTTTTCTATTTTAAAAAACCTAACATCACAATCCAACTAACAAAACGCAAGAGCTTGGCAGGGTAAGCATTCTTTTGGAGAAGAAATTTACATCTTCAAAGTCTTAATAACAGAACCTTTTTTATATATCATGACTTGAAATTTCTTAATTTCAAAACTACAGAACAAGTAAATACACTTGCAATGGAATGAGGAAAATGTTTCATTTCAAACTAGGATCATTGTATTCCTGTATAAAACAGAATAAAAAATTAATCCATTTCAAAATAGTATTTTGGAAAATGTAAAAGTAATAAACCATTGAAATTCTTTTGCCTACCATTGCTCTTCTCACAATGATTTTTAGTTTGGATCAAAACTTGGAAATGAAACCTGCACTGTGTGTAGTGATGGAATGTGGTTGTATGTTTCTGTTGCCAGCTTCCAAAGTATAGGTGTTCTGACAGCTATATCCTACTAATATTAATTAGCAGTGTATTTTTTTCCAGTGAACAACAGGATAAAAATGATACACCACAGGATTTATTATGGCCTGCAATGAATTTGTTTGAGCTGAAAACATTTAAGTTTTATTCCATAAGACAAACAATGGCTTTAGCTCTGATACCTCAAAGGTCAGCTTTTTCCTTTTTGTGATACGGATTGTCTACTTCTGTATTGGAGTAGACGCAAAACAGACCATTTCAGCATTTGAAGGGGCTGGGAGCTGGTGGTAAAGTAATTTCTGGAAGCATTGTCTTTTGGAGCTCACTCCGAGCTCTCTGTCTGGATATGACAGCTGGGAGAAGAGGGCACATTGCAAAGTATGGTCTCTAAATACTGTAAAATAAAGAAAAAGAAATCTCATTTGTTGATAATGCAAGTAAGTGTGACAAAAGGTTTCATAATGGGTTTAAATTTTGTATGCTATCTTAATGGAATGTTAGTGGCAAGATATGTTTAAACATGTGTTTAAACAATATTTTACAGTGATGGTTAATGTTATAACTGAAGCGTAGACAGTTTGAGACTTGCAAAGTCTAAGCATTATGTGTGTCTATATATATGTGCACACAGGAAACCTCGACCTGTCTCTCAGCTGGTTGCACAACAAGTTCCTCAGCAATTTGTGCCCCCTACACAATCAAAGAAAGAGAAAAAAGACAAAGTAGAAAAGGAAAAAAGTGAAAAGGAAACAACAAGCAAAAAGAACAGTCATAAGAAAACCAGGTAAAAATTTAGAAACTTTTGCAGTATTGGTAAAATGTAATTTACAAAAAAAATAAGAAAGTGTTTGTTGATTTTACTGTTTTCTGAGTGCTGTGGCAAACAGGTTATATATTGGTGTGAAGTATCATTGGTTTAGGCTGTCTATAAAATGTGAAGAAGACTGCAGTGTATAGTTGTGGCCAGAAGATGGAGATCGGCTGACCAAAGAATGAAAGACTTTTCAAGGGTTATTAAGGATATTGTTTTAAGGGTTACAGAAGTATATCTCACATCATACAAAATTGTTGATAGGCAAATTGATGATATTAATCTCTAGAACAGAGAGTGACTAGTTTTCATGCAAAGTAGTAGTGGGAGGAGAAAGAACCAGTACCAGACTGCAGATGAGTAGGGAAAATAATTTCGTTATTGATAGACTTGTAGAACCCGTTAGCTTTGAAGGGCTGAACTAGGGCATAAATTAATGTAACAGGATAAGGTATGTGTATTACCTAGTGATAGAATGCTATGCTACATCTGGCATGCTGAAGGACTCTTAGAACTGAAAACATGAAATATTGCAGTACAGACAAGCAGTTGTAAAAGCCTTGATCTGGCTGTAAGGAGGGTGCAAGCTGCTAAACAAAAGCAGCAGGTTTAATCCCTAATTCATCATACTCTAAGCATAAAGTTATTATGGCCAGAATGCTGTGCCAAAAAAGCTGAGAAGTATATAAGACACGTAGTCTAAGCAAATGTGGGAGGAAGTATTGATTTATTTTTTTTTTTTACTTTGGAAGCAGTCCAAAATAGCCCCGCCAAGAATTATCCTTTGGGATTAGTTATGCAGAGAAGTAGCAGATGCTTCTGTTGAGCCTGAAATGGGATCATTAGGATCAGAACAAGGGAGAGACTGAGAGTCAAGAGAGAGCAGTCATTAGGAAAGTCATGGTTAGGATTAAGAATACCAAGGTGTTATTTATTTTCCTTTTTTATTTTTTAAAATACTCAAATTTACAAGCTTACCTCATGCAGCTGAAGTACTTCAGTTATGAAGCATTTGACATTAGCATAGTAAGCTTTAGTTAAGCCAACTAAAAATTATAAATTGAAATATTAATGGGTAAATTGCAATAGTACAGTAAAAATGCAAAAAGTGAGACAGGGAAAGAGTAAGGAAATTTGAAAAATAACTAAAATAAAATCTTGGACCAAAATACCAGTATTATCTTGCATTAAGAATTGCATTTTTAAAAAATGCTTCAAACAGTTAATTTTTCCAAGAATTGTTTCACTGGGTAGGATAGTAAGTTAAGAATGCTTGATTAGTTTAAGCAAGTTTCTTCAGTATTCTTTGGGAAAAGGATATCCTTTTCTTTTTTGCCTTAAAATGTGTGTATCATTGCTGGAAATAGCCATAAAAATCTTCATGCACACTCAATATAATTAATAAGCTCCAGGTACACAGCACTTGCACAAGTTGATAATTCTGAAGTTTTCTCTCTATTCCCATGATGCAGATCAGCAGATTTTCAGTTTTTTCTGAGATGCTTCAGCCTCAGAGGAGCATGATGTCAAAGCCTGTCTCAGTTCTAGTGGAAGAAAGGCATGAGTTGTTTCATCTGAAGTGAATAGGAACCAATTCTACTTCAAACGCAGTCAGATGGTAGGGTGAAGGTTAGGGCTTTGCTGCTATCACACCTGTGAACATGTGATGTCATTATTTTATCGCAGCTTGAGCCAGTGATAGCTGCAGACTCACTTAAATGCACAAACTGTGCTGTTCATAACTGCTTATGTGAATTCAGCTGTCTGGTACCAGTTTTTTCATGGTGATCATGACAAAGGACTAAATTGAAAGTTCTTTATGCTTGTCACTAGCAAAAATACGATGGCGAAATGTAAGTAAAATTATTCTTTAGTTCTTTTTGTTGTGAAAAATCAAATAATTGAAAGATTCTATGAAGATACTTACCCTATCATCACTGTATGTAACATTCATCTCTGCATAATTTAAAACAGAGCCTATGCCAGGAATACCAGAGTTTTACTGTGAACACAAAGTCAAAATAGTATACTAGTGATCCTAATAAGGTTTCAAAATGAGGTAACACCTGCAGCAAGTTAACACTATATGTGCTGTTGAATTCAAAAGACAGACACCACCATCTTCATTATTTAACATCATTTTTTATTTAGAATTGTTGCTTCAGCCTCCTGCAGAGATGGATGTTTCCCTGGATCAAATTGGTAATTTTGCATAGTCACAATAAAGAAAGACTTAGGTTTTAAAAGTGAAAACCTTCACATACGTATTGCTGTACAGTGACATTATTCATAATGTCAACTTTTAAATAGTTTTAGGAGAAGGTAATATTCAAGAAGTGTTATATTCAACTATTTCAATGTAAAACATACTAGGAAAGACTCCACCATTAATACTTCTGGTACATTGTTTTCCTACATAATACATGTTGCAAAAAGAAGTCTTGTATACATGTTTGTTCTCCAGAGTTCCTAAAAAGTAGGAGGGAGACCAGATAATAACATAGTGTGTGTGCTTTTAATATGATTATTTGCTTTATTTAGGCCAAGGTTGAAAAATGTGGATCGAAGTAGCGCTCAGCATTTGGAAGTTACCGTTGGAGATCTGACAGTCATTATTACAGACTTTAAGGAGAAAACTAAGTCACCACCTGCTTCCAGTGCTGCTTCTGCAGATCAACACAGTCAGAGCGGTTCTAGCTCTGACAACACAGAGAGGGGAATGTCCAGGTCGTCTTCACCCAGAGGAGAAGCGTCATCACTGAATGGGGAATCTCATTAAAGTTTGTTTCCTCCAGTTTCTTTAGTCTCTTCAAAACATGCAAATACATCACTTCTGTTACCTGTTGCCACATTTTCATGACAGATTAGTCATGCATAATTGATACGTTGACTGGAGCATAATGCAGTCAAAAAAAAAGAAAGAAAAAAATTGCAGTGGTAGAAACAATAACAGCATGAAGCTGAGTCAAGGGAGGTTTAGTTTAGATACCACGAAAGGTTTCTCACCCAGAGGGTCGTTGGGCACTGGAACAGGCTCCCCAGGGAAGTGGTCACAGCACCAAGCTTGACGTAGTTCAAGAAGTGTTTGGACAATGCTCTCAGGTGCATGGTGTGATTTTGGGGCTGTCCTGTGCAGGGCCAGAATTTGGATTCGATGATCCACTCGATGATGTGGGTCCCTTCCAACTCAGCTTATTCTGTGATTCTATAGTAATTTAAATGCAATCTACAAATGGTTATGAAGCATCTTCAGACCAACTTTTTCATCTTCATGTGTAAGGATGCCATGAAAATGTGGTTTGAATGTTCATTATGCAGTGTTATTGGTATGTCCATTTTCACTTTTAGTTTAGTGAATTCTAACACAACTCTTGGAGTCTCTACTATTGGCATGTACTGAATTTAAATTTTTATAACATAGTTCAAGCTGCCTAAATATGTATTATTTGAGAATTGTGAAACATAGTTATATGTATGCAAGTCAAAGATCAACTTAATCAATTATTGCTGCAACAGAATTTTCATAATAATTATCTTCTTAAAAACACCTGCTGGTACTTGGTGTGGTTAAATAGGAAAAAAATGTTATTAAAGAAAACATTTGTATGGATTTTTGCCAATGTTTGACACATTTTACTAGATTACCGTTACTGAATTATGTTGATGGTTTTACCAATATTTTTTGACACTTAAAACACTTATTGTAATGTTTACAAGCAAAATAGAAAACACATTCTAAGCATTGATTAGTTAACCTTGCAATTCAGGTAAAGTACTGCATTGTCGCTGTACACTGGTATTCTGTGTTGTGTAACAAATACTGAACCTCAGATGGTGATGCATTTGGCAAAAACTATTTGGAAATTTTGAAAGTTTGGAAAAGCTTTAAAAAGAACAGAACTGCAGTTCTCATTTCTGCTTAGTGCTGTTTCCTTGCCCCAGATTTTTCTAGTGTCACATAGTCACTTATTTCAGTAGAGGAATATCAGATGTTGCACAAGAATAAGGAAATAACAATTCTATTTTTTTTTTTGTTCCTGAATCAATTTCTTTAATATTAAATTGGCCTATTAGAATATATAATGTCATAAATAATTTGAAAAAGACTCAGTATCCTACTTTATGGCATAAACTGTCAATATTTACGCACTTAGCAATACACTGATACAGAGCAGAACTATTTACAATACCACCTGGTATTATGTAAAATTACCAATAAAATATTTTTGTGAATACAGATTTTGCATTTTTGTTTACAACCAATAAGTGTTTTGATACATACATACAATTCATGTATAGATTTTAAATTATATATTCAGGTTCAGTACAAAAGTCCATTTAGCTCCTTTTAGTGAGGTAGTGCACTTACACTCCCGTGAAGCCTTTTCTTTTTCATTCTAAGTAAATATATTTTTAAGCCCATGTGAAAGTTGGATGGACCTTCTTGGTAGTGAATCCAGCCCCAAATTATTACCACCATATGATATGTCTTCTTAACAGCTTAAAACAATGGATTTTTGTAGCCCCTGACAGTTGTGATGTTTGGTGGTTTCTTGTAGTAATGTATTTTTCTGTTTTTAATGCAGTACTTACAGGCACAATAGTACTGTTCTATTTTGTAAGATGCTAGTTGTGAAATACAGTTAGTTGCATAAAATGAGAGTCTGATGTGATATCTGAGAACATACATACCTCATTCCTTGGTGTTGCTGTTTAAACTTTTTAGACATCAAATGTTAATTATAGGCTATTTCAGATGGATAACTACTGACCTGTTTATTATGTATTCTGCTTATCTTACTAAATAGGATGTCTGTTCATTGCTGTTACCTGGCCAAATTTAGTATATGTAAAACAATGCTTTTTAAGGTTCTTAAATGTTTTTGGGGCCGGGCTAGTATTCAGAATAACATACACTAGTTTTTAGAAGAAAAATACATGGTTCTCAACTTTATTTTTTTATATTTTATTTTTAGGTGGGACTATTTGCAGAGTATACTGATGTAATGGATTACAAAAGAACTGAAACTGTTTAAAGTTTAAGTTTAATCTCATTGTGAGAAGTTTTATGAAATGTGTTTCTAATTTAAAATTTAATGAATGCTAACACATTTCAGAATTCCTTGCAAAGAAATAATAATCTATTACCAGTAATTCACTAAATGGGAAATGTATTTTTATTTAAGTTTATGTGAATAAACCACCCAGCACTGCCAACAAGAGGACTCTATCTTCAGAATTGAGTAGCTATTTGGTTTGAAAGGAAGGATGGAGTGGATTTTACTATGATTCAACTGTCTTTAGAGAATAATCTCAAAAATGTAGTACAAGTATGGTTATCAAAAAGAATGCAGAAAGTCTCACTGTTCTTTATGGGAAAAGACATTGAAGAGCAATTTCTACTACAGGTGTAACAGAAGTCAGCTAGGATCTAAAAAGCTGTGGTGGTTTTAACTGAACTATTAGGTTTCCAGAGTTTCATTGCAATGATGCTTTTTTTAGCATTAAGCAAAGGTTTTTCCTGTTGGTGATTAAAGGGATATGACAATACTGACAGCAGAGCAGACAAATTCTAAGCAAAATATTGCGTTTGACTCTGTTCATAATATAATTTAAATGAACTTCACTTTCATAATTTCTAAATAATTTTGACTTGTAGTAATCCTAAATCCTTTTTTTCTAACTGTAAATATATTTAAAAACATCTTTACTCCATTTATAAAAAGTGAAAATTTAATGTTGTAATGTGTTCTGATTAGCTAATTTTCTCTGTGATTGCTCTCTGCATAAGAGCTGTTATTTGTTAAATCTATATATGCACCAGTCTTCAACAGCCATACATCCTGGGATGTTCATGAAATGGTGGCCCAACAAAGACAAGTGTGATAGTGTTCCATGTAAATGAGTTCCTTTATGTGCTGATTGATTGTCTGGTTTCAGAAAAGAAAAGGGGGGAGAAATGGGGGAAAATTAAGTATAAATAGTTCATTGATAAAGGGTACAATAATTCAGTCTCTTATCTTCCTAACTTTGCCATTAATTATAGGTGGTATAAGAAAAAGAACAAATATACAGTTGAGACTGCTTTCTTTTTTTCATTAGTTTAAGTCTACATATTGGAGATAAACAAAAATTCTTCTCAGTAGTGGGTTAAATTATGCCATATAAAATCTTGATTCCAACAGAGGAGGTAGTAATAAATAATTTACATTTAGAAATTTAAAATTCTTGATATGAAGAGTCTTGATATTAAAAATATAACTGAAGTTTTAACCTATTATGTGTTTATCTAGATAGTTCATGTTTTGGGGCATAGATTGTAAAATCTCAAGAATGGCTTGATTTTATAATTTGTGCACTTAACTTTTTTTAATATTATGAATAGCACATTTTCAAGTAGCCATGCAGGACAGAGTACTTTCTAGAATTTGTTTCTATTGGTTCACTGTAGTGTTTAGGCAGGTCTTCTAAACTTCACATCTTGCAACTTAGATTCTTTACTTTTTTTCTCTCCTGTCTCAAAAGCCTGACAGTTTCCTACATTTTGCTGATTGATTTTACTTTGTTATACAGGATTGATTTGGCATCAAACTGTCTATTGTGTCCTTTTAATCCAGGGTTCTTTAACTGTATCCGTTTGGAGTTTTCTTTCTGTGACATGCCTTTATTTGGCTCTTCTCCCTGCTAGGGAGTCTGGGTATACTTCATTCAAAATCAGAAACAGTAGGGAAATAGGCATTTACATTTAATTTCTCCAAAGGCAATGGCAAGTGCTATACTTGTTGTAAATTTAGCCTGTGCTTACTCAGGAATAAGATAGGTAAGATAAAAAGTTAATGCTGGTTTTGGCTAGTGGAGCAGTCAGTCAAATACAGCATTTTGCAAGTGCGTACTTCTATCTCAATGTTAAGATTTGGATGTGCTGGAAATACAGTTTGAGCTTTCAGAGGTTTTCCCAACCTGAAATTATGCCACAGCTTATGTCAGAGGAGTCTCAGTTTGGAAGGTTGTAACTTCAAACTAGCAAAAACTGTACAGTAAAATCAGTCAAACCGTAGAAGCTCAGATGGTTTTCTTTTGTGCTGTCAAAGTTTTAAAAAGAGGAGAAATTGTTAAAAGAGACTTATAAGACTTGTCTAAGACAACAATCATATATTGAGCTTAGTTTGATATCTAAAGAACCCATGTTTCAACAAGAATTAACAGGATTTAACCACTGTATTAAATTTGGAAAAGTACTTCACAAGTTAATTACAAATTAGTGCTCTACAGAAATTATTGTAGCTTTCTGTCTAGAATGGAGTAAATGGTACAACAGCAATGAAAAACTGAATGCCTGCTGGAAAATGCTGTTATCCAACGGCAAGTGATGTTTACATGACTTTTCTAAGACATTATGCCAAAAGATTGTGGTATATCTGTGAATGAGGCCTAGGAGTCCAGGTGCGTCTCCCCTACCTAAACTGTACCATTGGATTCAAACAGTGAAAGAAAATGCAGTGAAAAAAAATTAGTTTCAAATCATACAGTCATAGTAATGCAGGAGCTCTTTAATTGTGTTGATGAAAATCAATAAAAACAAACCACCACTGAATCACTCTGATGTATTCAATCCTAATCTTGCCCCTTTTATTACGGGAGACAGATAAGACATCAGAATGAACTTGCCCTGTTTGCTGATGGCAGATTTTAGGAGCAGGCAGTTTAATGGGCACAGGAAGTTTTAGGTGTATTTATAAGAAGTTAAACATGGAAGATAAAGGGCAAAAGCATATTCCATAGCTCCTAATGATTATTATTGAGTATGATCACAAGAGATTGCTGTCCCATTTAGGATTTTGTAAAAGACAAACTTCTAATCTAATGTCCTTGTCCCATATGTTTAAAAAGAAAATTACCACCAGAAAAAATATTGTTCAGTACCAATATTCTAAAAAGCTATTCCAAAATGTTAATTATTTTGTAGAAAGTATGACATCCTTGGCAGAGGGAGGAATACTTGAGCAGGACTGTTTTCAGGATCTAGGCCACCTGGAAAAGTGTAGTCTTTAATTACACTGTTTTCTGTCATGGTTTAACCCCAAATGGCAAGTAAATACCACACAGGCCTTTACTCATTCTCCCTCTGTGCAGTGCCGGGGAGAATTTGAAGAGTAGGAGTCATGGGTTGGGATAAAGACAATTTAACAGGTAAAGCAAAAGTTGCACATGCAAGCAAACCAAAACATTCACCCCTTCCTGTGGGCAGACAGGTATTCAGCCATCCCCAGGAAAGCAGAGCTCCGTCACAGCTAATGGTGACTTGGGGAAACAACATTGCTCCAAACATCCCCCTCTTCCTTCTCCTTTCCTCAGCTCTGTATGCTGAGCACAGCACCACGTGGTCTGGGATATTCCTGTGGTCAGTTGGGGTCAGCTGTCCTGGCTGTGTCACCTCCCAACACCTTGTGCACCCCCAGCCTCCTCACTGCTGGGGTGAGGTGAGAGGCAGAAAAGGCCTCGACTCTGGGTAAGCTCTGCTCAGCAGTAGCAGAAATATCCCTGTGTTACCAGCACTGTTTCCAGCACAAATCCAAAACACAGGCCCATGCCAGCTACTGTGAAGAAAATTAACTATCCCAGCCAAAACCAGCACATCTGTGTATAAATATTGATCTTGGTCAAAGCAAAGTGAATGTGATTCTTCAAGCTTTTAAGATGTGTAGCCATAGACCAATGGAGGTCTAATTTACAACGGAGGTACTGAGAAGACAGCTGAGGAAAAGAGAATATTAATGTATTTTTTGATAGCCTGCTAACCACATGCACGTAATTTTCCTCTTCTGTATGAAGAAGCAAAAGGACGCAGAAAAAAGAAATAAATGTAATCCAGGCTAATGAAATGTGCTCCTTTACCCTCTTCCCGAGATCACTAGATTCTACAAACGGTGAATTCTGTTTGGTTTAAAGATAGTCCCAGGTATTTGTCACTAAAGAAGGATGGAGTTGTTGAATCACTTTGCATCTGTTAAGACAAGTGAGGGATCAGGCCAATTCTACTTTCTGAATACCCACTTTTGGAACACAGAGATCTAATTTTCTGTTTATATGCATCTAATATATAACTGCCATCCATGAATAATCTATTTCAAGCTGATCCTTCTTTGCACAGAATAAATAAAAATGCTTCAATCTCAAGCCCAGTTCCTGATGGCACAGATCTCTGAGCAGGAAATCGGGCATCTGACTGATCATCTTTTACTGTAACAGCCTTCAGGTATGAATTGATCTAGGCAAGGGAAATCTCTTCAGGTTGCATGTACTATCATTACTCCCACCTCTGAAGGAAACACATTCCAAGTCCTGATTCCTTCTTCTCCCTTTTTTTTGTTTCTCTTAGTACATCTATAGTATAAGTGGATGCAGTGAGTTTGAAGTAATTTATTATGTCTGCTTTTGTAAGTGGGGAATTTGACTGCTATTCCCAGTTCTTCAACTATATTTTGGTAAGATCAACATGGTCTTACAGAATAATGGTATGTGGAGCTTAGAGGTCAATATCAATTTTGTCACTGTCATCTTTGTTTCTGTATAATTGACTACCTGAACAGATTCTTGCTGAGCAAACTTAGTTACACTGATCCTGTACCATTCAAGCACTCTGTCAGAGGTACCTGGCATTCTGGGATGCCAATTATCTGCATTTCTGCAAAAGATCTTTTTCTATGCTGGGAAGCTTCCAAACGTGGCAAAATAAGCAAAATTCTTTCCAACTGATGGAGGCAGAATGTTGCCAAGTAAAATGCTCTTGGTCCCTGCTGGAGAAGGAGATCTGAGGAGCATGCACAGATACTGAGAGTTTTCTCAGCCTTCCTACAGAAATTCTGAGTAGGCAGCTTCTGTTTCTAAAATGTCAAACACCTTCAAAAACCCTCAGTCCAACAAAAACACAGAGGACAAGGAGGGGGGAAGGAAGAACAAAGAAAATGTATTTTCAGAATAATCCCTCAAAGAGCCATATAATGGCTTCTTTGTCTTTAGTGTTCCTTTCTCTGTGTACTGTATTGGAAGTAGGCAACATCACACTTCTTAGAGGTGTGTCTTGCTTTATAATCCTTGATACCTGTTGGTTCAATGACTTTTGGCCTAATTGTGAATTGAGTAGTAAATACCGTGAACATTTCACTCTTGGATACAGGTTATTTATTGAAAGGGTAGAAGTTTTGGTGAAAGAGTTAGGAACAAAATTAATTCCTCTCATACAATTAGCCACTACACAATTTTAAAGGGTCTAATTCCTGGACTGCTAAGAAAATGATAGCTTTTTGTTGCAAGGGTAATAAGAACCCAGACTAGAATGGATGTGGCTTCTGAAGAGTTTTGTGGCCAGTAATTCATATGGCTGTTTTCAGTGATTATTCCACACCTTAACCTGTTAATCTTGAAGCGTTAGAGCATCCTCACAAACAAATCAAAACTACCAACAGTACTGTCAGATGCTCTTAAATTTACTAAGTGCCTTACACAGAGCATCACTGAGGCAATGATTCAATTGCAAGGAAGTTTGATAAAATATTTACTCCTCTGGATGAAGTGACAGGTTATCAGTTGTAACCAAGGTGATATTCCTGGTTATACACATTAGAATCTTATATTTTATTGCTGATACAAGTACCTAGTAAGAAACAGTCCAGAAATTTTTGAGGCTTTCAATTTGTAAAACATCCATTCTTTGGAGGAGATTTTTTCTTCTAGTCAGCTGTGATGGTCTACTGGAATATCACAGAAGTGAATAAAACTTGTGAGTATTTCTGGATGCTTTCACATTTCTCAGTTTCTAAATCAAGGACAGTATTATCTTTCTTGGGAAGGGGTACCTAAGTTGGTTTTGTTCATAGGGTTTATGTTTATCCAACTAGTTTTTTAAAGGTTTTATTATTAGAAAAAGGGCTTGTTATTTTGAAAATAAAAATCTTACCTGCCAGGTGTCTTCCCCAAAATGAGTAAGTGCCTTTTCTGTTCTGACTCTTAGAAGTATTTACTTTGTCAGATTGAATCTGAATGTCCTGGATAAACCAACTATTAAGTACTGAGTGTTACCAATGGCTTGAAATCCTTTCACTGAAACAACAAGAGACAGATTGTAAGCCACTTGAATTATTTTGAGACCTGATGTTATCACAAGTTTTATAACTGCTATGAGTAGTATACTTCTAAGAACAATGTAACTTTTCAGGAACTTGATATTGATAGGAAATAAATATTTATTAAAAGAAGTATATTAAATAAATATTTATTTACCAATTTGAGTAAGAGAAAATGTTACACCATGGGGGCAACAGTCTTGCTGTTAGCAGTCCTGACTACTTAATGGAAAGTAAAACTGAGGCCCTGGACTCTAACTATAAAAAAAAATGGTGGTATTTGATGAGAGATTGGGACTGTAAATCTTATGTCCAGATTCTAATAAAGTAATTTTTCCTACCTAAGTTTTTACTAATTCTCAAAGCAGAAAAGAAAGCATGAGCAGATATCAGTAAGAGGCCCTCTGGTTTAATTGGTGCTGCTTCCTATCTCTAGAGGATTTTTTTTTAATTTTTTTTTTAAACTTTGCTCAGGACTGGTACAGCTGAAAGTATATTTTCCCTTCATTCTTAAGCCTAGACTTTGAATGGAGTTTCTCTGAGACACTTTTGTAGTGAAATCATATTCCCTACAAACATTGAAGACAAAAATAAACATCTCTGTGAATGAAAGATTTTGTGTGGTTGTAATTTTTTAATATATGTGAATTTAATTAAAAAAAAATAAGGTACTCTAAGAAAAACATAATACATTGATCTACTTAAAAGGTCTCTGTGTAGCACTCAGAATGTACAATATGCATCATGAGATGCTATAAATTTTCTGTCTGATAAACTATGTTCAATTCCAGTTAAGCACTCCTTTAAATATTAAAGATGACAATACTTTTCATTTAGCCAAGTGATAGTAACCCATTGGAATACTGCCTCCAACTGACCTCTTCCTGACCTCAGTTCAAAGGCTATATTAAACAATTTAAAATTCTGAAAGCTTGGCAGGAAAGCTTGAGGGGAAGTGTCTGGAAAGAAAGAAACAGTAGGAATCACAGTGCAAAGACTATTTTTTTTCCTATGATAAATGTTACACAATTAATGACAATGAAACTGTTTAAAAACATACACCCCTATAGTTATTTCATATTGATGACATATCGTTGGTTTCAGAGGAGCATAAATAGATGTTTTTATGCCTAGAATAGTGACACACATTGAAATGCTTTTCCCAGGAATAAATTAATACTTCTTGCCTGTGAACAATCTGACAAGAAAGTATTTTTGGTGAAAACTAATGTAAGTGCAATACAATCTTGACTGGCAGTGATGATGCTTAGGGTGTGTTATGATAAAATGGTAAATAAAATTATTCAATTGTTCAGAGCCCCTCTCTGAATATATTATTTGTACTGTCTAGGAGAAAGTGCAAGAAATACAAGCAGGCAATTTGAGGATAAACAGCAGACAGTGGGAATTTGATCTCAAAGTGCCAAGAGGCCTCTGCTAATTTACTGGCAGAGATGATTCATTATGCTTTTGGCTATGATGGAAGTTGAGATGTTCCTGGGAGTACTGCTTCTGAAGCAAGAAACTTTGAAAGCATCCATGCTTGCAAATTAAAGTAACAAAGGAGGTAAGAAACTTGAGAAGGGGGCTTTGTCTAAAGCTTCATGACATTGTATATAAAAACTTCTTTGCTACTGAAGCAGGTTATAAAACAGTCTGTGTGGGTTCTCTCAATTTGTCTTCAATTCTACAGTTCCCATGTTCAGTTGTCTGAATTGTTTGTCATTTGTGTTGCTTTGCAGCATGAGGCAAGGGTCCTGCAAGGCATTCTTGAAAGAAGCTGATTCTCTTGTAAAGACCATCGGAGTTTCCCGTTTGTGTAGCAGGTAACTGAAGTCTCGGCCATGAGTATGAGACCTCATCCCCACTCCAAAGAGGCAGCATGTAAGGCTGATATCTCCTTGGGTGCAGAATGCTTTAAATGCCACCCTATCATTGTTGGGCATAGATCCACAAGGGCAGGCAGAAAGTGTTGGGAAACTGTTGATGTAACTACCAAATTGGGTACTAGCAGAAATACTGACTAAATTGGCATCAAATCCCAGAATAGGGCTATTGTCACTAATTAAAGGGGTCTAACTTAGTCTTACTTACTCATCTGTTTTGCAAGAACAGAAGGGATTCAAAAGAGGAGAGCAAATTGTAAAGCCCTTCTATCACCCTTTTATTCATTTATTTCTGCTATTGACTGTTCGGCAAGACTGCTACACAATTATGGGTCTGAAGATCAAAACAAATTTCTTAAATTCCACACAAATGTTTTGGCAGCCATGGGAGATCACAGCATTCCTCCACAGATATGGGCCTGGTGCCTGGAGATAGTTTAGGACAGTGTCCAATTTTATTTTACCCTTTCTTGTCCTGAAAATAAAAAGAGTAAAAAGAAAATTTGTAAAGTTACATATTAAAGATGGGCAAAGAAGGGCTGAGTTATGTTTAAGTACAATCCTGAGCTAGCAGAACCTCAAATTATTTTGGGTGTTTCAGGCTCAAATTTCAGTGCTACACAATACCCCAACTAGTTGCTGGCTCTGCTGCCACTCATGCGGCGGGATGGTCTGAGAACAATCCAATTGACACCACAGATAAGGCAGTGTCATGTCTGCACTCTCCAGGGTGTGCACAGGGCAGCGCAGGGCAGGCTGACTGCTCACTGTAGTTACTTCTGTGAGCTTCGGGTATGACCAAGGCTGTCACCAAGTGTGAGGGTGCTGGGTACCTTAGGCACTTGTCCATGATGTGGCTGTTCTATTCAGGGTTAAAAGAAGCAGTCGGTAAAAAAGGGCAATATTAGTGTCTTTTCTCTTCTTCCTGATTGTTCAAGTACTAAATGCTTTAAACAACTACTACATTTGACTGCTTTTGAAGTAGTCATGGCTTCAAATTTGTATTTATGAAAATTAAGCAACCCTTAGAGAAAAAGATGTGGAGAGACAAACAGTAGGATTTTATCTCTGACATTGTCTCTACATTGGTTTACATGTTAAATTCTACTTGAAGGGGGAATAAAACCAGGGTACAGATGAACAAAAAAAAAAGGTAAATAAATTGGCAAAGTCAGTCAACACATTACCTGGTTTGACTGATGGACCACTTTCCAAAACACCTCCTTACTGAATGACCATCTGTTGTCTCTTCCATTTGAAATAGGAGCTACCGGCTCCAGTGTTATCATCTGGCTTGCATTGCTGAATGGCTCTTAAGGACCTGACAACTCTCCTATACCTCTGTTTCCACTTATAAGGACAGCTGGCAGTTGTCATTTAAATTTCTTTTTTAATTTTAGCCATTTGCTAGATGCAGTTTTGCCTTCCAAGACAGCCTTTTTCCAATGCAGCCTTTTTTTGATTGGAAATAATAACTACATAAAATGCATAAAATTTTTACATCAAATATGAAAAAAAAACCCCCTAAAATAAAAGCAGTGGTTTTCTGTTTATGGTCTGAAGGTTTCCAGAGCTAATGCACTCATTTTAAGTATCTTCAAAAAACTGAAAACGATAATATACTTAGTACAAGCAGTATAAATTCACTGTGTGGAATCTGCTCTGTTACTGTGAAATGAAAAAGGTAAAAAAAACCCTTAGGTAACTACTTTCAGATTATTTGATATATTTCATCTTAAAAATTGAACTTTCAAAGCATAATTCAAGGCAAAGTTACTATTGCACATGGTTGCTGCTAGTAAATATTTTTTCTATTTGAGGAAAAAAAATATATTGTAGAAATTAAAAAACCTTGATCTGGGTGTCAGGACTCAAAATACTTGATGCTGTAGCAAACAACAGCAGAACACAACGAGGACTTTTAAACTTAAGAGTGGTTATATATAAACAAACAAACAAACAAAAACCAGCCCTGCTTGCCTTATTTCTACTTTTTTTTTTTTGGTACATATTTGTGTAAGTAAGTTTGCTTTGACTCCTTGCAAAAGTACTTTAAACAAAAATCATAGACTCACAGAATGGTTTGGGTTGGAAGGCTCCTTAAAGGTCATCTAATTCCAACCCCCCTGCCATGGGCAGGGACACCTTTCACTAGACCAGTTTGCTCAAAGGCCCATCCAAGCTGGCTTTGAACACTTCTAGGGATGAGGCATCCACAGCTTCTCTGGGCAGCTTGTTCTGGTGTTCTCCACCTTCATAGTGAGTTTTTTTCTTTTTTATATCTAACCTAAACCTACCTTCTTTCAGATTAAGGCCGTTCTCCCTTGTCCTACCAATTATTTGTAAGAAGTCCCTCTCCAGCTCCCTTTAGGTACTCAGTGGCTGCAGTTAGTTCCCCCCAGAGCCTTCTCTTCTCCAGGCTGAACAACCCCGGCTCTCTCAGCCTGTCTCCACAAGAGAGGTCTTCCAGCACTCTGATCATCTTAATGGCCCTCCTCTGGGCTCCCTCACCATGTCCTTATATTGGGGACCCCAGAGCTGGATGCAGCACTCCAGGTGGGGTCTAATGAGAGTGGAGTAGAGGGGCAGAAGCCCCTCCCTCAGCCTGCTGCCCATGCTGTCTTCATGCAGCCCAGGACACGTTTGGCTTTCTGGGCTGCAAGTGCCCATTGCCAGGTCATGTTGAGCTTCTCTGATTTAGAGAAAAGGATGTCATGTGGGACAGTTTCAAATGTTTTGCACAAGTGCAGGTATGTGACATCTGTGCACGTCCCTCATCCACCAACACTTGGAGCCCACTGCAGAAGGTCACCGAATTTGTCAGGTATGATTTGCTCTTAGTGAAGCCATGTTGGCTGTCACCCATCACCTTTTTATTATACCCATGCCAGGTATGGTCTTTGGAACATTTTAGATTATGCAAAGAAACATAAGCCCAACACTGATAATCCTTCTGGACTGATGTTCTGGAGCTCTATATTTAGAAATCTTTACAGAAAAGAAAGGACTCGACACACAAATATTGAAAAAAAAAGATAAAAAGAAAATTCTCTTTGTGCTCCCAGAAAGTATTCATTCTGCTTTTTTAATGTAGTAAACTACTAAATACTGTGCAAGCCTACATATATAGATGCTTATTTATTTAGGGCATAAAAGTTGAACTTTCATAAAAGGAATGATACAAATATTTTGACTAACGTTTATTAACTTACAATTGTTCACAAAGCATCTATTAAATAAATTTTGAAATGTAGTATTGATGAAGAAATAATTGATCCAAATTAGAAGAAGCTAGGAAATTTGCAAAGTATCACACCACTTCCTAAACTGCTTACAATGCAGCTTACTTAATTTTGTGCACTATGTTCTTCCTATTTCTATTGCCCTTGGGTGTCATCGTGGTTATCAACAATAATTATAAAATATTTTAAGCTCCCGCTTGAAGTAGGTTGAACACACTACAATGCTAAACAATGAGAGCTAAATAGGAAAGAAATGGAGGAAGATAATAATATTGTGGTCATCAATAAATGTTGATTTTGAGAATTTTTGTTAATATTTTTATAAATAAGGAAATCTGAAGGGGTAGGTGCAATAAGAGTGGAAAGCAGTTGTACCAAAGTAAGTCTTTTTCTTAAAAGATAACAGGAAGGGAAAAAAGTAATATCTGGCAGCAGGAGAAGAGGGTCATTGCCCCAAGAAGTCTGATGATACCATATGTCCAACACATGGCAGCAAAGCAGTTTCTTCCTGCTTACCCAGCCTTGCAATCTATCATAGCTAAGTGCTGACACTGCAGCTTGTATGAAAGGACATGAGAACATCAAAGAAAGTGTCTTTGCCTTTGAAAAACCCTTAACTGGACTACATACAGGGCAGCATTGACACAAATCTATCAGCACAAAATCTTATTGCTTTACCAACTTAATTAATGGTTTAATTTTGTGAAAGAACAAAACCAGGGGAAATGATACAAATGCATCTGATTAGGACTGGTTTTTTTAAATTTAAATTGATCTGATTTATCTCTTGTTCTAATGAGTGGTTAGAATGTTGGTTTCCTTTTCTGGCTCACAGTAACTGCTCTTATGACCCTTGAATACACTTGCAGAAGTATCAGATGCTGATACTTTAAAAAAAATTGATGGTCTTAACTACTTATTTAACAGCCGCTGTTTATAAAGATTTTTTTTCCTAGATTTGAGCTGTTTTTTTGACATAGTAAACAGAATTGAATCCTACAGATACAAAATTTACCATGGCTAAGTAACTAAATTCTAGTCAAGAAAAGGATTTAAAGATTTAGACTCATTAATAAAAGGAGAGACTTGCATCTGACTGTAACTTCATGTTTTAAGTTAATTAAAGACTAGCAAACCTTGTAGCATAAAATGTTACATATTGTTCATTAACTGTTCATGGTGAGTAATAAAGATACATAATTATTAATCTTTAAAGAATTTATAAACTGAATTGGGTAATTAGATACTGTTTGATAATGTTTTGGTTTTTTTTTCCTCAGTGATACAATTTAGGTATGGCATTTCAGTAACTTTTGCTTATCTTCCTTGCTCACAAGGCCAAGTTTGTATTAAGAAGCATTTTCTCTTTTATCAGACCAACTGATTTGTTAGATTAAATGGACAGATTTTGCAGTGTGAAAAAAAGCCTTGTGTGTGTGTAAGTTTAGCTGTTTGCTCCCCAATAGCATCAGAGAGCTTAACAAAGATGCTTTCTCTCTGACCTTGCCTTAGTTATATTCTTAGAGCACTGCAGATACATTCTCATTCATTAATTATTTACATATTATTGAACAGCACTGAATGAAGAGAATTCTTTAAATTCATATTTGGGTAATGACGATTGATAATAATAAAAAAAATTTCTCCCTATGTTACCTCTCTTTAGCACTCCTTATTTATTATTTTCTCCTCTAAGAATATAGTTTCTTCTTCTGAAAGATGAGACCATTATTACTGCCCATCTGCCACATTCATTCTTGGTTCCACTATAACAAAATTCAGACCTCATTTTCCTATGGTGTTACCCCACCCCGTTTTTGTCTAGAGCTGACCCAGAAATGTTCCACTGGGGACCCTGCATGCTGTCATGTGAATAAAGATCGTCCATGCTCTCTATGCAGAGGCCTCTTCTCATCTCCTTTACTGCTGCCTTGTTGCGAAGAGCAAAGATGCCAGAGCTAAGATGCCCTGTGGCTCCCCGGCCGGTGAGGGCACAGTGACAATGCCTTCAGAGGGAAGGTTTGGAGCACGAGGAGCCAACCCGGGCTGGGCAGAAATGCTCTTTGGCACAGACTGCGGCTTGCCACTCCACTGAAAAGCCAGCAAACCGCAACATTTTCCCTGGCTCCTGGAACACTCTTCCATATAAATGACAAGTGTCGCATCTCAGGAGGGACTGAGTGGTCTCTGCTTTTAAGCTTGCTGTCAGTAAATACTCCGTTGTATCTCTCTACTCTGACTCTCATGAGTGTTACTCATTCCCTCACATGGACTTGACAGCGTATGTAAGGGGCTGTGAAGTGGGAGAGTGCAGGAATTCATGACACAGGTCAGCAGGTAGGTATGCAATGAGAGCAATGAAGCCGATTTTGAGCACAAACACAAAATCAGGGAAGCTGAATGGCAGGCTGTGGCAGAAAGCACTGAGGAACACAGAACAAAGGGGCAGAAAGCCCAGCGAAGACTGAGTGGTGCGTTCAGAACTAGTTCTTTCTGCAATGCAAGCCAGTAATCTCTTTCCAAGTTCTTTTTACAAATCCTCTGCCAGTTAATCTATGACTCTCCCATCATCACCCTGCCATCTTTGGCCCTGATTTCTCATAATCCTCCCAAGTTCCTTACTTCTCTTGGATTCTACTTTTTTTTTCTCAGCCCCAATTTCCCTGCTTGTACCTCTTAGTAATCATCCCAGTATCTCCACTGCAAACAGAGTTGAGTATTCCATATTTTCTGAGGGCCACCTTTTCTCCTCATTTCTTCCTTTATTTTGAGGAAAAGGTGATGAACAATTTTGGCACTACTTCTCTTCCAACTACCAGAGTTGCCAGCTGGCATCCTGCTTTCCCTCTTCTTTTAAGCACAGCCAAGAACAGCAGTAAGCAATGGCTCAGGTTTTATTGGCATTCATGTATAACATCAATCCTTAGCCTGCAAAATCTGTAACAGAACTATTTTTTCATGCTTTATTGTAAATCATATTGGCATTTTTCTTAAAATGCAGGGTCCTAAATGGGGTTACTATCACTTATTTTAAAAAAAGATGTTTCCAGTCCATAGAAAAAATATGAGCCAAATGCACTGTAAGGATAAAGAAGTAAGCAGAATTATTCCAAACTTGTATTTTTTTTTAAACCAGCATCAGAAGCTGAGGGAGCAGCTCTGAATGATGACTTTAAAAAACTCACCTTGGCAATAGTATAGGTTAGTTAAGCTGTCAGGCCTTTACAGAGTGATCTGGGCTAGAGAGAGGGATGCACTACTGTATTGGATTCAGCTGAAACCCAACCAATATTCCCCATCTAGAAAGATGTACAGCTATTATTTCCGCTGCCACTTCCCAGATCTACATTTTGTTGTCCAGAAGCATGACTTGGTGAGCTCAAATAGACTTATCTTTGCTAGTGACCGCAGACAAATCCTTCAGGCTCAGTTCTCCAAGCTTCTCTGGCCCAGCAGCACTCACCTGCTCCTTGGGCCAGGGTGCTGCACAATCACCTGTGTGCCAAGGCCAGAGGAGGGAAGGGGGCTGGAGTCCAAAGGGATTTGCATGCTCAGATTGTGTCTGTGCAAGGAGAAAGAACACCTGTGTAATTTCAGCTGCCTAGGGAATGAGTGGGAATATTACAAAATGTTAAAGGTTGGAAGGGACCACAGTGGATCATCTGGCCCAACCTCCCTGCTCAAGCAGGGTCGTCCTAGAACACATTGCACAGGATTGTGTCCATATATATATATTGTTCTTGAATATCTCCAGTGAGGGAGACTCCACAACCTCTCTGGGAAATCTGTTCCAGTGCTCTGTCACCTGCATGGTAAAAAAGGTTTTCCTTATATTCAGGTGGAACTTCCTGTGCACCAGTTTCTCCTGTTGTCTCCTGTCCTATTGCTTGGCACCACCAAGAAGAGTTTGTCTCCATCCTCTTCGCACCCTCCTTTTAGATATTTATAGGTATAGAAGAATATCCTTGTGCCGAAGCAGCTGTGAAGTTTTTGCGCAGGCAAACCAAAGTTAGTGCAACAGAAACATTGAGAGCGGGGAAGAATGTCATTTTGAGGGAGCTTTAGCCCCACTTTTGCCCTTAATGAAGACGCACACTCTGTAACACCTTCATATTCTTATATTGAGGTTCCCAAAACTGCACACAGGGTTCAAGGTGAGGCCGCACCAGTGCGGAGCAGACCGGGACTGCCACTGTCTCTACTTGGGACATATCGTCTCTCGACTTCTCCCGGGGACCCGCGTTCGGGACGGCTGAACGGGGACGAGACCACGCTGAGCACAGGGCCGCGATGGAGGGGTGCACCAGGAAAAGTGGGCACACAGCCTCTTTCACTTTCGGAGCGAATAAACAGCGAGGGCCACTATGGCCCCGCCCTGAGGCCCGCCCGGCCTCGGTGCCGGTCCCGCCCTGCCCGCCCCGCGCCGCCCCT
>VZRF01004020.1:382166-822145 GCA_013396875.1 Vireo altiloquus | reverse complement strand
CCGGCCTTGTCCCTGCTGGAGCGGGCGGAGCGGGGCGCGGGGGCCGCGGGCACCCCCGGTGCGCGGTGCCGGGCGGGCGGCGCCGAGGCCTGGAAGGCGCTTTCGGGGGCAGCGGCTGGTGGTGTCTGTGCGCTCCCTCCCGGCGTCCCGCGGGCCGGGTCCCGGAAAGCGGCGGTTGGGGAAGCCTTAAACAAACAAGGAAAACTTTCAGGAGCGGCGTTGCCGGTGACCGAGGCCGCCCCTGTGCGCGTCCCCGCGGCGCTAAGCCCGTCCCTGGCTGCTGCTTGGTGGGATGGGTCGTGTGAAGCGAGGAGGGTGCGTTTCCTTCTTCCAAACAGAAAAATTCACGGTGCTCCTTCGGGTCTGAAATCTAGTAACTTTATGATTATCAAATATAACTTCATTGAAGCAAAACTATTTATTATGGGATACCTTAATACAGCCAGTCTTCTCACAGAAACCAGTGAGTTGAGTTCTATAATTAAAGGGGTGTATGTCCGAGCATCTCGCACTCTGGAAAGCTGCATAGTTCTGTTGCCTTCTGTCAGCAGAAATTTTAATGTGGTCAAGTGGTGAATGAGATTATGGAATGGAAATTACTAGTTTTCCTTTAGATTGTAGTTTCATAATCCTGTTCACTTGTGGCTACCAGTATCCTAAAGCCAGGAAAAGAGGCGTGACAAGACATCTGTTACTGAAAATGGAGAAGAAATTAGGATCAGACCTTTTTGGACCAGCCTAACCTAGCTCTAACTAATCTAACTCTGCTTAGATTCTTCAGGAGTTTAAAGCAAAGCGAGTTTGTTGGTTTGGCGATGGTCACTGCTCCCCAGTGCTGTACAAGCTCTGGCGCCCACCAGTCCTTTGCACTGCTTGTGCTCCTCTGAGCACGCGAGTCAGTTGATCTGGTGTGGTGACCTGCTTGAAAACTACCTAGCTTTTGGCCAGCTCAGCACTCTGTATTGCCTCATCATGTAATTACGAAAGTGTCGATGCTGGTGCAAAGGACTTAGGGAGGATGGCAGGATGACAAGCTCTGATTTAATAATCTTAAAATACCATGAAACAGCAGTCTGAGTTACTAGGGGTGGAGTCAGCTGAAATGTGAAACCCAGCTTTTGAATGGTGTAACTACTTAAAATAAGTTTTCACCCCATGCTTTTGCTTTAGTTCAAGTTAATACAGATTGTAGTGTGAAAAAAAATGAGGATAATTGTTCCTCATTTCTAGTTCATGGTTAAAAACTCCTTGTGAGTAGTTGAAATCTACTAGTTTTAAATAAAAATATGATGAAAAGAATCATATGTATGATATTTGCTTTACTAAAGAAAACATGAAGTTTGAATAAGGTAAACTTGTTGGATATAAGATGGTAAATAAATGATTTGTACTATTAAACACTGAAATGTCTTTAAGATGTATCATACTACTGGTAAGCAAAAGAAGAACCAAGTTTATTTTAAAAGCTATACTGTTTTAGTATTTATACTAAAAGTTTAGTTTTTAAATTTAATGTATGAGTGGAGAAGAACCTCAGCAAGTTGCAAGAAGCTTCTTGCTGCAGTGACATCAAATGAGATATAAATCTGCCCTGTGTTTTGAAGTAGAAAAGTTTTACTAACTGAGACAGTTTTTTTCTAAAGGTCTCAAGTGCCACAAATAATTCCACTATGTGGGGGCATATCTCCTTGCAAAATCAGTGTCTGTTGTCACCTGTGTGGGAATTCTTCACCTATAAACTGCCATCAAGCTGAAGGCTCAGGATAAACATCCCCTGTTTTAAGTTACTGAAACATGCTGTTTGTGCAAACAGTGTGTGCCAAACTTATTTGTGAGTCAGACTCTTAGAAAAGTCCCTAAAAGGCTTTTGTTTAAGGAAAAACTCTGTCCTGTGGCCATTGAGAAATGTCCCATTAGATGTTCCTTTAGATGCATTTTTCAATTATTCTTGAGTATTAATTAAACTGTGTTGCATTTACTTTTGTAAGTGATACATCTCTTGCTGAATGTATTGGTGTTTTTCAGTTTTTATACATCAGCTGCTTCTTCAGTGGAGACTGAGCACAATGGGCACGTGTCTGTTTTATGCCCACTTCTGACTGTCTTGTGATCATGTAATATTCTGAATAATATGACTTTCATAAATGGGTTTTCACTGATAGCTTTAAAATACATTTCAGCAAAGCAAATCTAACTTATCATCTGAAGGCATTCATGCACTTAACACTGTTTTCCTTTTTTCTTTAGCCAAGAAGTGGTTTTTTTGCCTGAATAGTCTGGTTTGGTATATGCTACAAGGGCAGAAAGAGCTCTGTCATGCCCTGGGATAGGGGACGGAGATGTTGAGTTTGCTGTTAGTTTTTGGAAATATGCGAACATGAAAACTGCAAACCTTGAATAAGGAATACTACACCTGGAAGAGTTTAGAAATGGTGATGACATGTTTAAGAAGAAAATAATTTAAAAGGAAGTACCATATTGAAACTAGAATTAGAGGTTTAGGCGAGAGCCTCCAATAAACATAATAATTCAGGGAAACCTACTGGGTAATCAGTTTGGTAAGGAGCTGTTTGTTTTGAAGGCTACTCTAGCCTGAGGAACACCAGGACTGGAGACTAAAGGCTTGTATCTTGAGACTTGGTATAAACAGCTGAAGAACACTTCAAGAATTTAATAGCTAAACATCTTCATAAATGACTTGGGTGCAGGACTGGAAGGGATACTAAGCAAGTCTGCAGGTGATGCAAAACCGGGAGGAGCTGTTGACTCCCTCAAAGGCAGGGAGGCCCTGCACAGAGACCCTGACAAATGAGAGGGCTGGGCAATCATCAGCCATATGAAGTACAACTAGGGAAAGTGCCAGATTCTGCATCTGGAGTAGAGCGGCCATGGATATAGGTACAGACGGGGGATTGAGATGCTGGAAAGGGTGTTTGAGCACTGGAATAGACAGCCCAGGGAAGTGGTCACAGCACCAAGGGACCTGGGGGTCCTGGTTGATGGCAAGTTGAATATGAGCCAGCAGTGCCCTGGCAGCCAGGAGGGCCAACCCTGTCCTGGAGTGCATCAGGCACAACATCGCCAGCCGGGCAAGGGAGGGCATTGTCCTGCTCTGCTCTGCACTCTTCTCCAGTGCTGGGGGCAGTTTTGGGTGCCACAGTACAAGAAAGATACCAGACTGTTAGAGAGCGTCCAAAGGACAGCAACAAAGATGGTGAAGGGCCTTGAGGAGAAGCTGTGGGAGGAGCAGCTGAGGTTGCCTGGTCTGTTCATCCTGGAGGAGGCTGAGGGGAGACCTCATTGCAGTCTGAAACTTCCTTGTGAGGGGAAGAGGAGGGGCAGGCACTGATCCTTGCTCTGTGGTGACAGTGACAGGACCTGAAGTTGTGTCAGGGGAGGTTTAGGTTGGATATTAGGAAAAGGTTCTTCCCCCAGAGAATGATTGGGCACTGGAACAGGTTCCCCAGGGAAGTGGTCACAGCACCAGGAGTTTGAGGAGTGTTTGGACAACACCCTAAGGCTCTTGGTGTGACTTTTGGGGATGGTCCTGCATAGTGCTAAGAGTTGGACTTGATGAACCTTGTGGGTCCCTTCCAACTCAGCTTATTCTGTGATTCAGTAAATCTGAAGGCTGGGTTTTAGCTGTGAAGAAATATTAACATTGTTCGTAAATTGTCCTGCTGATAATTGATTCCAGTGAGAAAAGTAGTAATGAATAGTTGGTACTAGCATATATTAAAGCTAAATGAACAATGCATCTGAGCTTGAAAAAATGAAAATGTTGGCATCTCTACTTCCAGAAAATACAAAATCAAAAGATAGCATATATAGTCAGCCTGTTTTCCTTTGCTAGGATTATTTATGGGTGGATTGAGGAAAAAAAATGTAATATAAACAAAAAAAACCCCAAAACAGTGCATAAAAGTATATTAATGACACATGTGTCATTAAATAGTGCTGTAATATGCTGTCTGTGGAGTATCATTTCAAGTCAGTCTTTTTCCACATGCTTTTAGATTAGTTAATTAGAAGACTGTTTCAGAAGTGAATTGTCAGCTGATTTTGTCAATGTTGCCACTTCATTTAGGCAGGTAATTGTTCATCTTTCTATTCAGGTCCAAAAAAGTGCTATTCTAATGGCAATTTTGAGATAGACAGAAGGAATCAGTCTTCTGTCAATTCTGTGAATTTAGTGAGGTCAATGAATTTGACCCTATTAAAATGGAACATTTTTCCCTTACGCTGTAGTTTAGCATTTTTGTGCTGCCAGCCATACTGTTCTGCTGTGTGTGACACTGATATCTGATTGTATCGGTCTCTTGCTCTCTTACTCTTCTGGCAAAGGCAGAATTAAGTGGATTATAGTGCATGGAAAAGGGTAGAAAGTATATCCACAAGCTTAGCAGAGGAGGGTGGTTGTGACAGGTAGCTGGTTCTTTCCTTTTGCGCAGCTGTGCTCATTAGTATCAGAGCTTAACCAGCAGTTTCACCAGTTTGCTTCTCAGCTATTCTTATTTTAAGAAATTGGTCCAGAACCTGTCAAAGAATTTCAAAATATGAATTAAACTTAAAAGGATGAAACATTGAATGATTTGAAGTTGGAACTTCTTTTAAAAATTCTGCTGAATTTTACAAGCGGTTGACTAGCAAATATTATTTTGCAAAGAAATATTGTGAAGCAATGAAACATTACCAAGATTTTTCCAGGTAAAAAGTTTATGTATCAGACATCTAACATCTTATAAAGCCGTTGCCTCTATGACAAAATATGTCATGGCAAATTTTTGTATTACTGCAAATGTTCAGAAAAAGCTATTGAGAAGAATTAGAAATTCGTTGTGCATTTGGGAGTTGAATTGAGCATCTTATCATCCCAATTTTATACTCCTATGTGATTATGAGTAGGAAGGGAATTCATCCTTCCTGTTTTGCTGCTCTTACAGGCTGTGCTGTAGGAGAGACATAAGTCTGTCTATTGGTTGATTAATGCAGTTGATAAAACTTATATTGTTTTGAATTAACAATTCAAAAATTAACAATTTTCTTGTTAGGAATTATGGCAGGAGCATAGTCATCTGGACTGCAACTCTCACCATTTAGACATTCTGCTAGGTTTGCTATGAAGTTACAGTAGTACAAAAGATGGCACATGGATTGAAAAGTATTCCTAAAAACTGTGATCTCCATTAACAAAAGGAGGTTATCACTATTGTTGTGGGATTTCTTATGTTTAAAACTTGGCTTGCCAGAGCACAGGGTATCAATCTTCATGACTGCAACTTGTTCAGTGCTGTGTATTTTGCACACTAATTTGAAATTGTGCTTTCATTCTGAAGAGTTTTCAGGTCACAATATAGACACCTTTTCTATGTCTGCAATACTAAAATTTTTATTCCCCAGCGATGTTGAAGATTAATTACCTGATACATGTAGTTAAAAAGTGGCTGATTGCTTAAGGCAGAGATGCTTTGAATTAAAAACAGATCACTGAGAATGTTTGTTTAAGACACCAGTGATTTTTGAAACTTCGTATTTCTTCATTTTTATATTTTTGACAGTGGTATAGGTGTTAGGAGTTGACCAGCCCAGTAGTGTGATGGAGGCAAGGCTGCTGCATTTCCATGTTCCTGGGTCCAACCAGTAGCAGAGCTGAGTATTTATTCTAATGGGAACATAGGCTCTTAGTGCATACATGCATGGCTGGGCAAAGGGATCAGCACACAGGAAACAGCGCTTGTACAACCACAACCAAGTATCCTGATCCTGTTTCCTTCTCTGACTGATCAGGGTGAAAAATACATCAGTGTGTATAACGTGGATCCCTCCAGTAACTGGTCTTAGACACTTGGTCCATCCAGGAGCAGGCTCCTAATCCTCTGGTCTCCACTGTTGCTGACCTGAGTGTGTGACCCCTCGAGGCTTACAGCCCCAGTTCAGTTTCTGGTACTCACACCCTCTTGGATGTGTACACACATGTGCAGGTGAATGTGCTAGATCTTTCCAGTTGCTGGCCTTAGCCTTGTGGCAGCTGGCCACAGGATTGCGTCATGAAAGGGAGTCTTTCGGGTAGCTGGTCCTGACCTATAGCCTTAAACGTTAGCCACTCCTCAAACCCCAAGTGGCCGGCTCAGACTTTCTGGTGCTTCCAGTTGCCACCCCTCATACCCTAATCTCTTGTGGCTATGTAAGAGAGAGGTTCTTTCAGTAACTCAGACTCTGTTCTCTGCCTATCTGGCCCAGTCTTACACCCTGTCTGACACCTGGCTCCCAAGCCTCTTGCTCTGTTTGTGGGCTAGTCCAGTTGCTGGTGGTTACGTGCACCAACATGCATATGCCTACACGCTGTGTGATACACGTTCCTCCAGTCCCTGGCACTGCAGGCTCATGGGCCCCTAGGATCAGTGGCCATCTTCTTGTTTGCAGGAGCTCTGACCTCTGTATGTGCTCATGGACTGGAGCCGCTCCTGTCACCAGGAAAACAGAAGTCTTCATATGCGACTGGACCGTCTTACCTTCAGTCTGTTCTTTGCATTCTCGTTCCCCCCCAGCCCACCTTGATCCTACAATGAGTCCTACACGCTTGCAGGCAGTAACTCCATTAGGCAGTCGGTAAACTGGCCTGGAGAGTCTCTCCTGTTAGCTAGTCTGGTGAATCATCTGCCTGGTTCATGGGCTCTTGCTCTTGGGAGTTGGGGCTGTGTTAGGATGTTCTGTGTGCCTGGGTTAGATTGCTGTGTTTGTTTCACCTGACATTATTTTCTGCTTTCTATTTGTGGGGACTGGCCTTTAATCACATAATGATAATACATGTGAGCAAAATATCCCTCCCTAGTACTGAAGGTGACTATTCCTGTCTGACTAGTAACCTTTCTGAGGTAACAATGACTGTGCCTGTTCGATGAAGCATAGATAGGATGCATCTCCCTAGCTATATAAAACAATAGTTTGTTGTCCAAGCTTTTTCTCAAATTTTATTTCAAGTAAAAAAATACCTTAATGAGTGGCATTTTAAATGATCTTATTGTGAATGACAAGAATGTTGTCCAATTATTCCAGTCTCTTAATCCTTTATATGAAAAATTTTGGGGAATATGGTAGCATGTGGTCAGTTGAGAGAGGAGACAGGAGAATGTCTTCAGCTAACATTAGGTAAATTGCATAGATACATATCCTAGTAACACTTTTTTTTGTACATGAAATTTATGAATCAAACCCAAGGCTGATAATGTTGTACTAAATGTAATGCTGGAAAGGCTTAATGTGCCAGAGAAATGACTTGGGCATTACTTCAAATTTGCCTCTTGCCTTGGCAGTTTGTGTAGGGTAATACTCAATACAGCTAAGAAAACTCTTGTTGGCAACTGGAAGATTGTCCCCCTGTAATAATAGCATAATGATCTTCCAAACCAGAAAACTCTTTTTTGAGAGATTGTCTGTTAATTTATCTTAAAAGTAATGAGAAACAGTTATTTCAAAAAACTATGTAGTAGAGATTGTAAAGGTTGTTCTTCAGATAAGTGGAAGACCTTACATTCCTTGAAGTTTTTATAAAACTTCAAAAGCCACAAAGAGTGATGTAAGAAAGAATCTGGCAGAGATAACTCATGGTTTTATACCATTTCCTTTGGTAAAGAGTAGTGCAGATAACCCTGAAATAAAGTAGCAGTCTCTATTTTAATTTTTTGTACCTGGGTATATATTTGTGGAGAGCATTCTTAAGACATGAAATAAAATTACTTGAAAATCCTTTCACACATTTATCTACAGAATACAAGGATTTCCTGTGATCTACCAAAGAACTGCACCACCCCCCACAGCACTTAAAGGAGGCTTTGTGAAACACTATGTGTTTATCAGGTCGTTTTTCTCAAGTGTTACAGAAAGCAGAAATTGCACAGCTTGACGTTTTTTTATGTTACGTTAAGCTATTATTGTCTGGTATTTGCAGAACACTGGCCTTTACAGACTCCAGATTACACTACCAAGATGGTACTGATTAATTTTGAACTTGCAAAGCTAACTTTCAGTAGAGTTCTGAGTTATAGTTGTTAAATACCTGTTCATCAGCAGCTTTTGTGTCAGTTTTCTTCTTGCACGTCTTTCATTCACAGATACCACCATTCAGAGGAGAATAAACACTACTGGGTTTCTATCACCAGGACAGGGAGCAGAGGAGGTCACTCAAGAATCTCTCTTGCTTTACAATATTTTGCTTACTCATTTCAGATCGTAAATCTTGATGTTGATTTTCTCAGAACTTTGAAAATACGCTTTCGTTTCTATTTTAAAATACTTCCTGTATTGCTGTTACATAAAATGTAGTGGTGAACTAGTAAACCCTGCTTTTTTAGCTGTTAGTGTAGCAGAAGTCAATAAATTACTAGTCTTGCTATTAGTATGAGAAAAATTATTTTAAGAAAAAAAAGTTGTGAAGTGTTGTGATTATTTCTGTATTGCATTAACCATTTGTTATGAAACAGTGGAATTCCTTGGTGCTGCTAAGCCCTGTTTTTTATTGAAAATCAGATTTGCACGTTTGCCCTGACTAGAGTAATGGATGAATGGGGATTGTGTTAAATAGACAATGTAACCTCAAAAATGAAAAGTTAGTTGCCCCTCTGCTTTGAGTAGACAAAGGTATTGAAAGGGTGAAGTTCTTTCTAGCAATAAGTGTTGCCATTCACTTGTTACCTATGGGTTTAATTTAAGCCTAGAACATAGAAAGATCCTCAAAAATCCCAGCCCCTCTGTTTTTCTCATTCTGAAAATGTAAGAAGAGAAAAGGCTAGAGGATGGGACCATTCTATCTTTAGAAGATTCTGATTGGTATCTAATACCTTTTGTATTCAAGTTGCATTACATAGCCAGTTTTCTGCCAACTAATTAACTGTTCAAGTTATGCTTGAGCTAGAAGACAATCCATTTAACTTTGCCATAAAATCAGTAACATTTATATAGGTTATTTTTGTCTTATTCTGTTAGGTGTAAGAATTTGTCTGTATCTTTCTGGAATTCCTATTGGATGCTGCCCTCTGATGTTTGTGGAATGAACTGCTTTTGGGAAGCTGCTTTTAGGTAGGATGTTATTAAATAGTACTTTATTATTTGATTGCAGACAGATGTAGATGATATTTTTTGGCTCTTTAACAAGCTGACAAAACTAAATATCTTGATTACTCCACATGCATTTTACCTGCTTATATTGTGGTTACCTTCAGCTGGGCTTTTTCCCGTTACATTATGTTCTGGAATTGTAGACTCAAGTGTTACTACCAAGAGTAGATTTTTCTCAATTATATTGCTTCATTAATAGAAACTTGCTAACATCTGTTCAAAGTCCATCTGAATATAGTTGGAAAAGTTAATGATAAATTATTTTCCTGAAATAAAACTTGCTGCACAGTAACACCCATGATATAGTTTTAAATTAAAAATTGACAGATATGCTTAGTAGTTAATGTGGATTTTTTTTGTTCAAGTTACATGTTTTATAGAATTTAAGGAGAACACTTCATCCAAAAGCACTGAAGAAACCATTTTGAATGTTCTTTAACATACAGTATGTTAAAGTATAGACTGTCTCCTTAATGTTGCTTCTTTAACAACAAGTTTAAATGTTTTGACATTTGTGGTGGCTCGAATGTTTTAGGCTGTTGGATTACACAGGTAGCTTGAAAAGAAGTAAGCTACTTGTCCGATTCTCTAACCTGCATAGTACTCTTCCGTATATAACTAAACTTGTAAGTCAGTTTTTCTTATATTTAAAATTTTGCTGATCATTCTTTGATATGGATATCTTTTCCTGTTAGTATGAAGCTTGAAAAATTCTGAGAAAGCAAAGGAGAAAAAATGTTTAGCTTCAGAAGTCTTAATATTTTTTTGATAATTATGACTGTGGGAGAGGCTTTAGATCCCTTATTCCTCTCTGCTTGTGTGTTGTCAGTGTTTTTTAAGCTCAACTTTTTTAAGTTGTCAAGGAGTTTCTTAAAGAGGTGGCTTAGACTGATTTTTATTCTGTTAATGAACTTCACCTGCAATTTGAGTCTGCTGCCGTTAGTAGCAGTCCATAGTATGTCAATCCATAAGGATTCACTTGACTTTGTTAGACAGATTTAGCTATCTGAATGGACAGAAATAACTTTTGCTTCCTTACAGGCTAGCTTTTGTGAGTTTAGCTTTATGAAGTTTAGTGCAATGGGGTAAATCAAATGCGGTTGTGATGAGGGCATAGGGGCTTAGCTTATGCTAAGTGAAGGGACAGGATGTGATTGTTAGCTTCATTTAATCCTTGGACATCTGGGCCAGTCTTAACACTTGTAGTGCTGAGAGAGGAGAGAGTCTTGCTGTCTTCTGACCCCACTAAGTATGATGAACTCCATGAACTCTCCTCAATACAAAGTAATGCACGAAAATAGCACAAAACTTCCTTTCTGGATATTCTTTCAGGCTTGAGGCCAGAGGAACCTTGAAACCAGAAATGGACAAATCCTATGCAGTTTGTTTGCACATACCTTAAGATGTAACTTTTATTAATCTATTAAGAAAGCCATATGTGGCTGTGAAGACAATTCTGTTGAAGTATGCATTGATTATGACTTTACTGGATGTGTCCACTTTCATGATGAAACAATAGTCATGGTGTACCCCTAATGTTTGCAGAATTTCATGTTTATGCATTTTGAAATTTAAAGAAAAAAAACTGCTTAAATGAGTAAAGGGTGTGTGGTGTTCAGATTAAACATTTCAAAATTGGTTGGATTATTTTATCGAGATATTTACTATTAAATTAATCCCCATGTGTTGTGCTGACTTCAGTGCTTGTTGAATTCCTCAGTGAGATGCTCTAACTTAGAGTGGGCCACTGTGCTTCTCCCAAACTTTACTTACTCTTATTCTGTTTAGTCAGTTCAGTTGGTGCCAGAGAGGTGCAGTGAGTTTGTGTAAGAGAAGAGGTGGGGGAGATGGCAGGGAAAAGGAGAAAGTGAGCTCTCCTTGGATAGCACAAGCAATTCCAGTGGCCCAACATCTGAGCCTCTGGCCTAAGCCTTATTTGGGCTGGAATAACAAAGAAGATAATTGCAGTTCAGCTTCAGCTTTGGATATGAGTTATAAGTTTGTTTAACTCTCAAAAAAAGTGTGTACATTGTACTTGGTGCACTGAGAAGCTGAAGGCTACTTCAAATATGATACTGATTAGTTGTTCTCAGGTTTGCAGTAGGGTTTTTGGAGGAAAAGGAACGAATTTATTGCATGCAAGTTTATTAACCACTGCAAGTGAAGTGTATCATTCTTGTTTTCTGAGATAGTATCTGTCGGGCCACTTGAAGATTCTTCATGAAGATAGTCTCTTGAAAGCTTTTTCCATAAAGAGGCAACATTGTGGTTCTAAATTGAGTACCGTCTGAAATGGGAAGGAATGATTGTTCTACCATAGTAATGTCTTATTCCAAGTAATTTCATCCTGGATTGAATGAGTTTGTCATAAGTGCAATTGTTGTAGTGAGGTACAGAATAAAGCTGGACTATAAAGAGACTAGGATAGGGAGAGGGATATAGGGAGAACCTAAGAGTTGTATATCTGATTGAAATCTGATGATAGCTGACTCTATTGCTTATAAGCGTGCCAACAAAATAATAGAATTCCCAATGAATTTACTTGTAATAGAGATGGCAGAGTCTGGTCATTGAAATGCACTAATACAAATCTTGAATCTGTTTGGCCTGATTTAATCCGTGAGAGCAGCACTGTTTAACCAGATATTAAATCAGCTTGTGAATGGAATTTCTCATGTTTTATTCTTGCTGTTTCAATAAGCTAACCAAATGAGTTTGTTTAGAAGAGCAGATCATACAGCTGGATTATCTTTGCCAATAATACAGTCCTAGATTTTATCTCAGGGTTAGAATGTCTTCTTTCCATTTTCCACGAAAGCTTTTAAAATGTTGGGAGCTTTTAGATTTTTTAAGTGTTTTTGTTAAAAAAACTTAGTGTTTGTTATCTCTCTGTTTCTAACTTGAAATTTCAGTTACCTTTTTTCTCCTGGATATCAGAACCACAGGGATTTATTTACCCGTGGGGGAAGTTGGCATAGGCATTTCTGGAATGCAGCTTGCTACATTATTTCCTCCAAGTCACTCTAAGTGTATAAAGTGAAAACTAATGTTGCATGGATTTTTGAGATTCATGTGCCTATGATGGAAGTATTGGAGATGTACAGAGGAATCTGGAAAATTTTTAGGAGAGAGATGTCTATCTAGACTTCAGTATGAGTCATGCAATAGTTGAAGATGATTTGAAATTGATGAGCTCTGTACAGGTGCTGATTCTAATAATGAATAATAAGGATCTTTAGGTTAATCAGTGTAAGATCAATTGCTTATGCTGTATGTGGGAAGGATTTTGTAGCTGCTCTGCACCTACATTTTTTCACCACCATTGTGATTATCAGCTTCCTTGAGAATGCCTTGTGCTTCTGGCACAGTGTATTTGTTACCTTTCACATTGACAGAGGAAGCATGAGATTGCTTTTATATACAGTAGTATAGATTTTATCAGAATTAAAAAATGCTGATAAAGATAACATGAAGCTTGGGTTTTGCATGGTCTAGATTTTGCTTTTCTATTCTAGTACACCTTTCAAGGTGCACAGAGTTGTCTAGCTGGTATGACTGCTTATTTCATACTGGGACTGACTAAGAAGAAATTCCTAGGGATCATTATTATGGCTATCTGACCAGGCTGATATCAGTTGTTGGATGTTGCAACTAAGTGGGTTTTAACTTGTGCTGCCTGCTAAAATAGAAAGTTTCACTAAGTTTTGGGATCTGTTGAGCTTCATGTGGTATGGTTATATTGAGATGAATTGTGATAGTCTTGAAAAATGGAATTTCTCTAAACTAGCTGGCTTGTTGGAGAATGGGGCTTCATATTTTTATCGTCAATTTAAAATTACTAATATATTGTAACTTTAAACCTAATCTACTAGTTGAGTTGGCAGTGCGTAGATTACATTTGGACATCATATGCAGTGATATCATTAGCATACTTTTACAAAATAAGCTCTAATTATTACATGTTTTTCATTCAGTGCTGTAGTAGAACGTTAAGCTAAGTAATAATTACAATTTTCATCACTTTCAAATCCAGATAATGTCTGTAGTTACCTTGATCCTACTTGTAATAAGTATAGCAGTGATTTAACAGCTGCATTTTAATCAGTGTAGCTTTGCTGCCTTCTTACTCTTGCCTATTTGCTTTATTTTTTCTGGTGACTAAAGGCTTCTGGGTTAGGCTTCTTAGTGGTTGATTGATTAGATCAAACAGGGCATTAAAAGGAAAAAGGATGCAGTAAGTAAGCCATCTGTATTGTACTTACATATCTGCCATTTGATTTTCTGAGGTACATTGTAGTGCCAGATTTGAAATAATAGTTTGATTATATGAAAATACTTTCCCCGCATAGTTTAATGACTATAATTAGCATTTTCCATGCTAATTATAAAAGCCACTTATATTACATCCAAATTAGATGGAACACTATATAGGATGTTCCCTCTCACTTGTGCTCTCCCTGTGTTATATGAGAATAGGAGAACCCTACCTTAAACAAATACAGGTGACCTCTACTGCAGTTCCTTGTGTCAAGTCTAAAGGATAGAGCTACGCTTTTTGTAGAGTTGGTGGGTATTTTAGTGCCAATAAAATTTGGGTTGTTTTTTTTCCTTAGGAAGTGCAGCTGGGATGTCGTGAAGGTTCTAAGAAAGTACAACCTGTCAAAACATACCTCTGTAGCGTACTGCCAAATTACAGCTTCATAATTGTAGTTGACCTAGAAACACTAATTTAGTATACAATGTGTCATGGTAAACATCTTTAAATATAAGGCAGTGTCTTGACAGACAGGCTCTGGAAAACCTTTTTTGTAGCAGATTCACTGAGGATATCCACCTATGTTCCTCTCTCAGAGATTATTAACAGCAGAATTAATCAGTACAGAATGAAGGTCTACACTTGACAAAGAAATACTTCAGGGCAAGGCTTGTACCCGGCCTTGTGTTGCTGCTGAGCAGCATGTTTTAAAATCTGTATGTTTTACTCATATTGTCAAAAGTGGATTGTTTAAAATGTGTTTCCTAAACTCATGGGAGTATTTGTGTAGCTCTGTCTCGAGTGTTTTGTTTATTTTACTGTCCCTACCCCTCATGTAATTAGTATCCTCACAAAAATTAAGTTCTCTTCTTTCTCCCTAGAGACCCAAATCCTGTCATGGCATTCTGTTCAGTATCTTCTACTGAGTTACAGGTTATCAGAGGTCTTTCTTTCCCTGCAGGAGCTAGGGATTCTTGCGTTACTGGTGATTTTTTTCTTTGGAAATCAGGTCTGTCAACTTTTCTTTGTTAGTCTATCCAAAATCCTTACTAAAATACAATTTGTATTTCACTCTATTGTTGCTTTTTTCCAGCTTTTCCACTAGGTTCTCCCACACCAAAGATCATGCTATTAGTAATTAGAAATGTGCATATAAAAATCTACATTTGTATTTTTGTGTTTTTCACATTGCCTCTCAACAATTTTTCTGAAAGTATCTCCTCACTTTTGAAAGTATCTTGACCCTTTCTGAACCTGCATTAGAGTTTCAGTAAAAGTTCATACCAGAGCTGTGGTACGCTAATACCAAACCTGCTCAGGTTCAGACAAGTTACTGTTCTTGTAGAATAAATTTTATTTTGCTCATTGTCAACTCAGCAACTTAACTGCTAAACAAAATGTATTGCCAAAAGCTGTTATAGCACTTGGTCATAACAGATAACTGGACCCAGTTGTCTAAATGAATATGGTTTTCCTTTCTCTGGCTTCTGGTGAGGTAGTAGCATGCCCACCTGCAGTGGAGAAAGATAGGGAGAAGGCTTACAGAGGTGCGAAGAGAAGGGAGCAGTTGAGGGCAGATGATTTGGGAAGAAATTAGTGGAAAAACTAAAGCCATGTAGCCATAATACTGAAAAAGGGAGTGAGACAAGTCATGAAAAAGATAATTGGCTCTGTGCGTGGAACGTGCTCACATTGAAGGTGAGACTGCAGAGCTCAAGCTGATAAGCTCTGCTGAACAATTTACGCTTTATGCTGCCTCTCACATCAGGAAGAGGAAAAAGCAATGAAAGACACTGGCAGCTGAGGATTATCAGTAAATAGTGTTCCTGGGTGAAGATGGGGATAGGGCTTCTCTCTGAGAGTGGAGAGAGGTGTTTATGGAAGGGGGAGGAGCAGCAGCACTGAGGCCTGGTTGCTAGAAAGGAGGCTGTGGTTCCTAGTGGTCTGTATGCAGGGAAGTCAAATGCAGGTTATAATGACTAAAGGATGTCTTTTCATGAGGTCTGGAGTAAGGACCACAATTCCAAAGTCTCGTAACTTCTGCCTTAATAATATTTCTGAGGTCTAATATGTCTCATTCCCTTTGTAGCGGATAGTCCACAGAGGGAGTGTTGGCTTGTTCTTTCCAACAGCTTCTTGCTCCATCTGCTTCAGGGATAAAGCTTTATGTTGTGACTTCATGGATCTGAGTCCAGCTGTTTCCCGTATGGTACGAGCTGAGATTCAGTTTTTGTTAGCTCTTTCTAAATATTTTCTTTTGTCTTTAAAGGAATAATTTTTAAGCACAGATTTTAAAAAATTGAACTCAATAAGTCTGAAACTTACAGACCAGATTTTGTGAACAAAGTGACTTCAAAAGCGTTATAACATGATCAGTCAGTTTTTTGTTGTGTGGCTTGAAATAGTATTTTATTTGCAGATGTCACTAGATGTAGAAATAATAGAATACAGTCTTTGAATCTCAGTGCATTTTAGAGTTGCTTTGGCATAACTTTTGTCATACTTTATTCATGGAAAGCTGTGTGTTACATGTGGTTCAGGAGCTTGGCTTTCAGCTATGCAGTTTGTGTAGGTTTTGCCCTTATTTATCACATGACCTTGTAGTATCACTGTAGGTTCTCATGACTTCAGGGCTTAATTATTGTAATTCCCTTTTCAGTGGATTAGTGATGAGGCTAATCTGCTGCTTGCAGCTTGTTCACACTGTAGCAGTGTACTTATTTCTGGGTTTCAACTACCCTCATCATAGTCAACTTGCATTGTGTTTTTTACCTTACTGCTTACTACATGGTGTAATGTTTAAATTAGCTTTATGTATAAAGGTCTGAATGGGCATGTCTTGATTATATTTCAAAATTCCTTTTTTTTTGTGTGTGTGTGTTAACCTGAACTAATTTTCAGATTTTGCGTCAAGATTTATAAAAAGTTTCAGTCTGCAGATTAAATAATCTGAATATAGGTATCTGCCTATTGGTGTCTATGTCATGTCTAAGGTAGATCTTAAACAGTCACTAAAATTGAAAGGGCATTGAGGATGATTCAGGTGACCAGCCATTTAGTTGCTGAGAAGTAAATGACTGGTGTTAATCGTGAAGCACTTGGGTATCCTAGACATCTTTTTAGGACTAGTAGACACAAAATGATCTTTGAAATACCCAGTCTTTTTGGACTGGCATCTGGAGATCAGGTGGGCTATTCTAGAACTTATTAGTGGCACTATACCTATGTCAAAAATCGATTCAAGCCTTAGGTGTTTACTTTGAAATAAGATGAATTGCTCTCTATACTCCATAACCTGCTCACTAGGTCTGTAATGGCTTTAATGAGACTTTGGACACAGTCTTGTAGGTTGGCATCTTCATTTAGGTGCCCTATTTTGGATCTAAATCTGACCTGTGAGGTCTTTCATCCATGTGATTTTTAATAATGCCCCAAACCTTGACTTAAGACTGGCTGCATAATCTAATTAAAATTTTATTAATCTTAAATGCCTGGATTTGAGATTAANAAAAACTCGGATTTTAAAAAAAAAAAAAAAAAAAAAAAAAAAGAGCTTTTTAGTTACAGGGTATTAAATTCTTTCAAAACTCAGAATTTTTTTTAAATGCTGCAGTTATTTATGGGATTAAAATTCAGCAATTTTACAGTGATAACTTTGCTTATATTTTTCCTTCTGGAACTGAAAATAGTGTGTGTAGCTCTTCTGTGCCTTAAAGAAAATAGGCATATCTACATGTTATCTATTGTAGGGTTTCCTTTAAACTTGTATGTGTTTACATAGTTGCATAAATTGGGTGGAGATTATGTGCTGAGAATCACATCTGGTAATTTCTGTTTTGAAGTGTCTCTTTCTTCAGCAAGTTTCTAAGAATGGGTGATTTGTCAAGCATTTCTCTACTGTTACTAGTTTGGTAAAGACTTTTCTAACTTCAGAATTGGTTTTGTCTGCATAATTTGGCATTAAACTTGTAATTTAAACGTTCAGATACTTTGGGTTCTACTAGCCTCCCTCCTCCCATAGTCTGTCCAATCAGCTCAAGTGCATAATATTGTTTTGCAGATGGGCTTTGAGTTGATGTGTGTTTAAAAGCTTTGAAAGCTTTTGTGACTAAATCTATGAAATCCAGGAGATTTTAGTATGTGTTTTGCCACCAAGCTAATGGTATTTACCTAATGACAATTTTAGTCTATTATGTTAAAATAATGAAATAACTTTTAAAGGTACCGTGTATAATACATTCCAGGCACTTCTCACCAGAAGTGTTACACAGGTGTCTTCAGGAATAAAGGAATTCCCCGTCCCCACACCTTGCAATGATTCAGTCTCAAGTCCTTCAAGGACATGAACAGTGTGTGTGGTCAGTGTGTCTGAGGGATTTTCCAGAACCACTGGGAGCACCAGGCCGTCCCACAAGGCTGAGATATTAGTTTCACCTCCTCTTCCAGCCCAGGTTGCATTTCTGCAAGACGGAAGGATAGGAGAAAACTTTTTGTGTTTTGTGAGTGCTTGGGCAAAGCACTGAGGCACGTATTTGACAAAAAAGGACTTACTGGAGCAGAAAATGTACAAAAATGTTCTTAACAGAACTTCTTCAAAGTAGGCGTTATGTCACTTTTGTTGTTGATTTCAACTCTACTGTATTTGTCATTTTTCCTATGTCTGTATTTAGTCCAGGGGAAGGGGAAAAACTTATGTATAGACTTAATGTGCTGTCAGCCTTTGACGTTTTGATGTAACTTCATGCAGTCTTTCTTTTAGCATAGCTGTTTGATGAATTCCTTGCTAGTAATGAATAATAAGATTGTAAAGAATAAATGTTTGTGTATAGATCTCCTTGACCTTTTTTTTCCCCTTGTAGGCTGGAATGGTGGGAGTGATCATGAGAATGGTTCAGGTTAAATGTCAGCATACATATGGGGTGTAATGCTGTGGTTTGCATGTTCTGTTGAGTTATACTTTGCTGGTTTAAGTATGATAAAGGGTATTTTTTAAAGTTACTTGCTGCAGTAAATAGAGTTTTTCTTTAAGCCTGTGCTAGAAATAATGTCAAATGAAAAAATGTTTTTGTATCAGATATGATTATATGAAAACACATCCTTCTGAGAAAATGCATCTAGCAGTGGTGGCCTGTGGTGAAAGACTGGAGGAGACTGTTACTATGTTGAGATCAGCCATTATTTTCAGCATCAAACCTCTCCATTTTCATATTTTTGCTGAGGACCAATTGCATGAGAGTTTCAAAGACATAGTAAGTATTCAAAAAATGTATTAAATCAACTTGTAGCACAATTTGAGTAACATACAGCAATTATTTTACTTCTTGGATAGCTGTTTGGTAGAGTGGCAGAAATGCAGGAGCCTAAAAATAAGGTAATAAGGCATTTGTAGTGTTGGATGGGGATCTTTGAAATTTTTTTCCTGTGGAAGAATGCCAGCTGCTGATGCCACAGTTTCTTCTAGAGATAGACCAAAACTTCCTGATTTGTCATCTTGAATCTGTGAAATACAAGCCTGATGTTATGAATGCAAACCAGTTAGCTTGTGTGAGCTTATTTAGAGTTGGCTTTAGAGGAAAAAATTAGAGATCTGGGTTTTTTTTTTGTGCTTGTGCTTACAGCATGAGTCAGTCTTACATTGTTTAGAGAAAGCGAAACACCAGTTTTTGAATATGGTAGATATGGTTATGTCTAATTTTAGTAAATTTCAGTTAATGAAAACTACATTGTGACTGGAGTAGCAGTTTTAGAAGCTGACTAAGCTATAACTGTGGACGGTTTTACTATTTTTGTGCTTAAAATGTCGTATTAACTGTGACACATACTAATTTATGTACACTTATGCAAACAGTATCTGTGGCAAAAATGGAGTAAGATTACTTTACATTTGGAAAGATTTCATTGGTATTTGTTCTGTGGGGTAACTGGTTAAGAGAGGATGAGTTTTAATTCGTGCACTTACTTTTTGTAAATACTAATTTATTTCCTTCTGCATGTGATGTGATAAGGTGTGTTTTCTTCAAAGTGGCCTGCAGGTGCCACTTTTTGTTCAAGTCTTTTGATTAGCTGACAAATTCTTGTATTTCTGTTATGGAAAAGAGGCATTCCACTTGTGTGCAAGTATGAATTTGAGTGGTGAAATTGATTAATTTTTTGTAATAGAATTGAAGTAATTTTTGTGATTTCTTATTTTCACATAGCTTGATGAATTCCCATATGAAGGAAGAGTTAATTACACGTTATATCCAATAACATTTCCATCTGAGAGTGCAGCAGAATGGAAGAAATTGTTTAAACCGTGTGCTTCACAAAGGCTATTTTTACCAGTAAGTTACTTTGTAATAAGACAATCCAGAAGTCTGTTTATGAAGCATCAAACTGTCCGTGTTACTCTGATTTCTGTTTGGTTTTAAATGAAGAAGTATTACTACTCCTAAAAGTTACTTTTATGACATCCTAAAAAACCCTCTGAATTCAGCGTTCCTCTGTGGCACTGGTACCCTATGGAATATAAGTTATTTTGTCACTTGATGTATTATGGCACAGTATCCTTAGAAAGGGGTATAGGTCATGTCATCTTGTCAGAGGTAAGATGGATTTATCACATCATCTCATTCATTTGGGAAGTCTCCTGCATGCATGGGTCTGAGAAGTGTTAGAGAAAAGGAAACAAGAAATGAGCTATTGTTGCCAATGTTTTGTGCATATGCTCATCTAAAACACTTCAGAAAATATATTTCAGGCTTGGTGAATTAGAGCAGTGGCAGCTATGTCCCAAATAGTCTCTTTTGCAGCTCTTAACACTTGTTTGATTAGCTGCATGGAAAGCAAGGGAATAGGAGCAAGATAGGAGCTTCTGTTAGAGTAGTGTTACGCCCGGCCTCCAAATACTCCTAAGGAGCCCTGACATATAAAATGTAGAATGAGTGCCTTTGCATTGCTGTTCTAGGTAAAAATTATTTCCCTCTACAAAAATTCTTTAAAATGAAAGAAAAAGGAATGATGACAAATTTATTGACCGCAAACTGTCAGCCTAAAGTGAATTTATTTGCATATGACAAAAATTTGTTAAGCTTTATTGTGTTTTATGAAGAGAAGTTCAATAAAACTTAAAATTTTGGTTTTAAATTTCTTTCCCTCACAGTTAATCCTCAAAAATGTGGATTCGCTACTGTATGTTGATACTGACATCCTGTTTTTGAGGCCTGTTGATGATATTTGGTCTTTTCTGGGAAAGTTCAACTCCACACAAATTGCTGCAATGGCACCAGAACATGAAGAGCCTCGTATTGGGTGGTATAATCGTTTCGCTAGACATCCCTATTATGGAGTAACTGGAATTAATTCTGGAGTCATGCTAATGAATATGACACGTATCAGAAGAAAATATTTCAAGGTATGTGTGTTGCCTCTGTTGCATTTTCTGTGGATTTCCATCTCTTAATTCTATTACTGTTTCATATTCATGTGTATTTTTCAAAATGTTTTTCCTGTAACTGTAATAATGCTCTCGAAGTATACTGTGTTTTAAATAGTATCTATTTTTTAAATATTATTCACTGTAAGACTTGGAATTCTTGAATTTCAAATGTGCTTGATTGTTTTAATTTTTCTTAGTTTTGAGAGATTCTGTGACTTGTTACAATTTGCTGTAAATTATATTTCCCAGCAGGTATGCCCACATTATTTCTTCACTACAGGCATCCCAAAAAACGGTTATGGTAAACTTGTAAAATGTGTGTAGTTGTATGACCAGGAGGTGGTGCTAAAACATTTAGTAAGTTGTTGAAAGCCAAGGTTTTCAAATTTTGTTCTTTCATATTGTAGCCAGGTGATTATCACCCTAAATATCTTTTTATTTGCTTTCAAGTCCTAGCTTTTTTCCTGTGTGCGGGGAAGCGAAGCACACAGCAGTAGAAATGGTCATTGCTTCTCAGACTTGAAGTTTTTTCTTATGTACTTGGAACACAAGTACAACAGCAGTGCTATGTGATTATGCTTGGGGGAAAAGTACATCTCTGTTTAAGAGAAGTTTGATTAAGGAAAAATAATCATGCAGTCAAAAACTTCTGGAAGATGCATCCTTAAGAGGAGCAATACAAACTTGCAGTAGAAATTAATTCTCTCCCATTTCCAGTTTAATAAACAGCCTTCATTCTTGCTATGTATTTTTCTTAAAGGAAATTCAGAGAGTTTAAGAGAAATGGTGAATGGATTATCTCAGTTTTAGTTAAGGTAGAAGGTTGTAGTAGCTATAGTATATGGCTGTAGTTTCTCCAAGAAAACTTCTCTATCATTGTTACGTATATTATCAATGAAATCTTGCATTGTCTACTTAAATTGTTTGTTTTACTGATTATAGAATATGGAGAAATGAAAATACTGAAAAATATAATGAGAAAAACATGAGATTGAACACTGCATATATCTTAACCTCTGACAGTGCATTTCTGTATAGTGATTTATTTTGAGTGTGGTAAAAGCTAGTTGATCTTTCATTCATACTGTGCCAGAATTCTGGTTTGACTTCTCCGTACAACTCAGATTATCAATTCATTAGAAACTTTATTCATTTTTGGTAAAATTGAAGTTAAAATTTTCAAAAGTATACAGATTGTGTAGGGTACTAAAATTGTCAATAAAATGAACTGTAGTTTTCTAGAGGACAATGTGAAGTCCTTTCTCCTTAACACCTAAAACTGCTTTTTCTTTAAATTTAAGTGTGTATATATATATATACTTAAAATATAATATTTAATTAGGTGAAATAATGCATGAGTATTTTGAAATTCAAAATGAAACACTGCACTTTAGGTTAGGATATTTTTTCCTGTGAATCTGTGAGATCTGGGCTAAGAGAGCACTGAGTGGGGAAACCATTTAGTTTATTCTCCCATAGTACCTAGAGTGTGAGCCCAACAAGGTCGCAGAGCATCACAGTGCCCTGAGATGCACAAGCTTTGTTACAAAAGCTGTTCATAGAAACTTGCAGAGACTTTGTTTTCAGCTTCAGGTTCCTTGAATGTCTTATTATAAAGAGAATTGGTTAATAGGAAAAATTGCAGACATCAAAGCAAAACTTGGAAAAAGGTTTAGTGTAGCTAGTCTTTACACAGTGGGCCTGAGAGTGTATGACTTCACTTGTGACTGATAGCAAAGGAGCTACTATTCTCGCATCTTTGGAAAAGAAGTAAACCAAATTCAGGCTAGAGACTATCCTAATACCCCTTGCCAGTGATACTGCAGATGCTTTTGGGTCCAAAAACCTGTTACCAGGTTACAGTTCCATGTTGTGTCCCATTAATTATTTCAGTGAAATACTGTAGAACTAGAAAATGCTTCATTGTTTTATAAGAAAGTGTGAATTTGTTTATGTTCTTTCAGGAGTCTCAACAGCTTCTTTGAGGAGTATATAAGTTCTGGGAATTTTTGTATCTTTTTAAAGGTGCCTGTAGACCTTTTTGCAAGATACTGTAGTGCTAGAGCATTATATTCCTCCTGTGCTCTGGATTTAAAACAGTGGGTTCTTTGTCTGTTATAGCCCAAATTACAAGCTGAGCCGCTTGAGGCCTTTAAGCATCTTTTTTCTGTTGTCACTTTGATTTGTAAGTGTCAGGATTATCCAGAAGATGGATAAATAAAAAGTAGAACCAGAGACTTCCGCCAATGGTTGTAATGTTCATCTGGGTAGCAATAACCTGTAGTTCCATGTACTGCTCCAGGATTAAGTCATCTTTTATCCACTTACTTATTTGAGTCTCAGGACTGTCAGGTCAGGCCATTTCAGACAAGCATCCTAGCTCCTTGGCTGTCAGTGTTGCCTAATGGATGTAGATCCTCCTGGTCCTGTCTTACTTGTCTTGTGTGTTGTGAGTCTCTTTGTATATGTACAGCACAAATACGTGCACTAAATACACACATGTATGCTGGTATACAGATACATGTTCATGCACAGATGTGTTACTGAACATAGTGTGGCCATTGCACTGCATAACTGGACATGAGACTAGAATTCATAATGAAGCTTCTGATGGTTAGTGCCTACATGTTGTCTCTGCTAAGCAGCAGTTAGAAAATGAGAATGTAAAGCATTCAAGACTGTTTAGGATATGGAAGAGGTAATAGCAGGCAACTTTTCTTGTATTCATAAACATATAGATGTAAATTTTTTTTAAACTGGAAGAGATAGAGCAAATGCTACAGGTATGCTTTTTAACAATAAGACCAATGAGGCAATGTGAATAGAGAGGAATGACTTCTATCCCATTTATTAAGAAGGTTAGTTGTGATGCCTGAGATGCAGGCAGTCAAGAAGGGAACAAGCTCTTAGAAAATCAAACAAATTAACTTCAGATAGAGTGTGCAAAGTAAAGGATCATGGGTATGCTTTAGAAAAAAAACCCCAAAGTTCAGAGAGCTTCTATGACCTAAACCATTATAACCTCTTTTTTTGCCATTCCGTGTTGCTTAGGGCTGTAGTTTCAAGAAATAGGGTGAGCCTACACGAAACCAAATTGCTTCTAAAGGGAAGGTTGCTGTCTCTTATGAGCTACTTTTCCCTGCTTTTCTTATTTCCTTGGTCGTAACCTTTGGTGTTTGGTTCTTTATGTGGTTCAGTTCAATTTGCTAACAGTAGAAAAAAGAAATCCTGCTTGGTTATTGAAGTACATCAGCTTACAAAAACATGCAGTAAGTGTTAGCACTACACTGCTGGTGCAAGAACAGGGTAGACTCATGTAACCAGAAACAAGAGGGCTGGCTCTCCTTTGGCATTAGGGAAATTTAAGTTGGTCAGCTGTTTGTGGGACACAGCTGCCATTTGTTTTGATATTGCTGTGTGATTTGAGAATTTTTCCTCAACTTTATATTTTCTTCCTGGAATTTAGAAAAACTTAATACAAGGCTAAATGTGGCAGCTTTTGTAAGTCTGACTTCAGCCTTGGCCAGGCAGAAGTTTTCCGTTACAGAAGTGAATAATGAACAAGCTAAGCAAACAAAAAACCAACCCAAAGTGTCAGAAAATACTTTGATGTCCCTGCATATATTTTGTTCTTACACAGTTTCTTCTGCTCAAGTAAACTAGAGTTTTGAGAGTTCTTAAGAGCCTGTCTGTATCAGTTTGATGGCATCACAGAAATGCCTACTATCATTTCAGGTTTTTTTCTCAAATCTCTAACATTATTTGCATGTTGTGGAATATTGGAGAGATGGCTTATATTCTGGAAGTTCTAAAATCATTGCAGAGTTTTTTCTTTGGGTTTTTCTTACTTGAGTAACTTCTGAAAAGCAGTTCTATCAACATCCTGCTTCTCAGGCTGTTTCACCTCACTGCAAGTTACAATAGAATATTTTAAAGAAGGAAAGCAAGTAATTATTCAAGTAGTTTCTCTTTGTCCTACACTGGTGTCATTATCTATCACTGCTATTTTATTAATATATAGCTCTTTTCTATTTATGCAAAGTTTATGGAAATAGTTCGATTTCCAGTTCTTAAATCTAATAGCAGTATTTGTCAAGTAGTATTGCATCTAGACATCTGGCTATATGATGCATGTTGTTACCTGCTTTGCATCTTCTTGGGATATCCTCTGGATTTTTCTGCTATTAAAACTTTACAAGTGAAAAGAAAATTCTGTTAAATAATGGCTTTTAACAATTTAAACCTCTATTCTTACGGGTTGCTCTAAAACTTTATTTGCTACTATATATTCTCTTACCATGATTATTCTGGTTATGAGTGAGGTAGTTTAATTCTGTTTTTAATTCTTAGCATTTTGTTTAAGTTTAAACCTTAGGTCAGTATTCTTTACCAACTGTGATTCAGTCTAATTTATTTGCTTTTTTTTGGAAGGTTTTAGCTTAGNAGTAATCTTTACCAACTGTGATTCAGTCTAATTTATTTGCTTTTTTTTGGAAGGTTTTAGCTTAGTGTTAAAGCCTGTGTTTTATTTCATTTAATCACATTGTATTGAGCCTAATGATAATTCTTAGTAGAGAACAGTTTTCTTGTGCTTTCTTTTGCCTGTGCTCATCAAATACTTGCAGGCAATCATAGTCATAAATTTTTTAGGAGAGAAGGGACTGTAATAGTCTGTTTGGCTTCTTACATAATATAAGCTATAGATCTTTTTTGTATTAATTCTTGTCTGAAATCTTGTAGTATTTCTTGGTTTAGTCTTCAGTTCTGAAAGCTCTTCACATGGCTGAAATGGTTTGAGGAAAGAGTAAAAAACTTAAAGTGCTAATTTGTGCACTTTCTACTTTGCCAGTGTAAAGCTTAGAGAAGGAATTCTTTGATACTGTAAATCTCAAACTGAGGGTTTTGCTCCTGGTAATCTGTTTCTTAACATGGTATTTCTCTATGCAAATCCCAGACTATACTGGAGTTCTAGTATAATTTTATTTTTGGAAACTTGGTTAAAAAGAAGCAAGGGTACAATGCTTGTGCTTGTTCAGGAATTACCTCTCTGTGGGACTTACTGTTATTCCATCCTCACTCTCAAAACTGGTAAGTACAGGGTACAAAGTGAGTTGTAGTTGAGTTTAAATAAGGTGTAAAGGTAAGAGTTTATCTTATCTAATATAAATATGGCTATGTAACCATATAAACTTCAGATTTTAATACCTCTGTTAACATGGAATTCAGTGTAGGTCAGTTTACTCCAAGTAGCTGCTTCTCAACCAGAACCTTAGAAGAACTCCTTTTCTTTTGAAGCAATTCTACTAAATCAAGAATTTGGGAATTTAGTAACAGCTGTTGTTTTGGTTCTTACTGACTTTTGCTAGTGAGAAGTTGTCCCATTGATGAGGAAATTCGAGGTCAGTAACTAAAAAAAATGAGTTCAACTTGATGAAAATGCTTCTGAAAACCTTTTAAGGATTTCGGTATTTTTGTACACTGCTTTGTGTACAAAACCAGTATTTATTATCTGTCAGTGTTTGGAACTATTTAAGAATTAATTTTATATTGAACTGGTTTGAATTTTTTCAGTTAGTATTAGAACCTGTGTATATTGTCACTCTGTGATAAAGAGAGAAATTACTTGAAGTGTGGATATTTAAATATCCCCATCTACTTGCTACATGACTTAAATGCAGTTTTGGTGTTAGATCCTACTGCTGTATAAAAAAACTCCGTGCTATTTCTTAGAATGCATGGTTTAAGATGTTAGAGGGAAATTTTCCTGGTGAGTTAATAATTGAGAAATAAAGCATATTGGAAGTGTCTGTAACTATTTTACTTGTTGGTTTAAAAGGAAGACATCATCTGTGTATTTGAGATTCGTAACTCTGAAGTGCAAGTTACTGTGATTCTGTGGGGCATTTCCTTCCCTATAGGTGTAACTGTCCTAAATGTGTGTTGTTTTGCTTTGTTTTGTTTAATAGAACGATATGACACCAGTCCGGTTACAATGGGGAGAAATTCTTATGCCATTACTGAAGAAATACAAGTTGAACATAACATGGGGCGATCAGGATCTATTGAACATCATGTTTTTTCACAATCCAGGTAAATCCACACAGATTTTAAGTCTAACACTGTGAAGTTATCTTTTCCATGGTGTTCAAAAATCCAGGAAGATACTACATTAGCAGGCTTTTGAGTGAAAGCAGTCATGGGACTCTTCTTTAATTCTTTGAAAGCAATTGAGAGACAATGCTGGATCTTGCTAGAGTGAAATTAACTGTTAGTCTTCAAAACAACTGTACAGAAATTTATAAAGCAGTCCTAAATAAATAAAGAGAAGATTGGTTTATTTTCTGAAACAATTTTGATATTTAACCCAGAGCTCTAATTTTTCCACACAGAAAGTCTTTATGTCTTTCCTTGCCAATGGAATTACCGGCCTGACCACTGCATCTATGGAAGCAATTGTAAGGCAGCTGAAGAAGAAGGTATATTTATTCTTCATGGGAACAGAGGTGTTTACCATGATGATAAACAACCAACTTTTAGGGCTGTCTATGAAGCGATAAAAAATGTAAGTGTTTTTTGCATTGTACTAGTTATTCTTTTATGTATGTTTCTCTATAGTGGTACATATATTTTGTAGGTATATTGATATTCATCTTGATTGCAACAAAGTCATTTTTTTCTCTTTTAAGTAATGCCAGGTATTTCACCAGATTCTCCTTTATTGTTTGGTTGGAGTTTAGTATATTCCTGTTTTGATGAACATCTTTTGAAACAGAGTGTAGTCTGTGTCTAGGTTAGGATTCTAAAACAATGCCTGTAGTTGTCAGTGTTTATTTAAAAGGCTTTATTCTCATTTATTTAATAAATCACCCAGTAAACTGTTCCCATGAGCATTTGGAGATGGGGCTGACAAGGATCACTGAAATCCAAATACCTAGCCCTGCACAGGACCATCCCCAAGAGTCACACCATGTGCCTGAGAGCATTGGCTAAATGCTGTGCCAGGCTTGGTGCTGTGACCACTTCCCTGGGGAGCCTGTGCCAGTGCCCAGCCACCCAATGGGTGAAAAACCTCTTCCTAATATCCAACCTAAACCTCCCCTGAAACAACTTCAGGCCGTTCCCTCATGTTCTGTCACAGTCACCACAGAGCAGGGATCAGTGTCTGCCCCTCCTCTTCCCCTCACAGGAAGTTGTAACTGCAGTGAGGTCTCCCCTCAGCCTCCTCTTCTCCAGGCTGAACAGACCAAGTGACCTCAGCTGCTCCCTGTAAAACTTGCCCTCAAGGCACTTCACCATCTTTGTTGCTGTCCTTTGGACACTCTCTGATAGCTTTATATCTTTATATTGTGGCTCCCAAAACTGCACACACTATTCAAGGTGAGGCTACACCACTGCAGAGTAGAGAGGGACAATCTTTTTCTCTGGGCTGAACAAGCCATCACCATCATCTTTGTTTTTCTGGAGATTTTTAAGTGCAGGAAAAATCCCTTCTTCCCAAAGTTTGTATGTATTTACTGCAACATTTTAGTACTTAATTGTATCTAGATTCAGATTGTAAAAAAATTTTTTATTTACTCTTTTGACCTTTTCCAGAAATTCAGTGTATTAATACATTGCTGTTCCTTTAAATACTAAGCACAGTGACTTCTTTTCATTCTGCAAATAAGTCACCTAATAAACTATTTATCATTACATCAGTATACTCACTGAAGAGCTGTAAAACTTAGCCCTGATGCACATTTTAATGTAGCAGGCAACTGTGTGTGTATAACCTGCAAAAATCAATAGTATATTTTAATGTTGCTTTATTATACATTGTCATATAGATATAAAAATGAAGAAAAGTACATTTGGGGGTCTGAGAATACATTGCAAGGAAAGTGATTGTTTCCATAAAAATATGATTTCTTTGTTTCCTTTGAGCGTTGTCAAAATAAGAAGAAAAAATTATTTCCTTTTATTTATTGTCCCATTTGGTATATGAACATGTCAGAGAAAGTATGTAAACCACTACTGATTCAATGGTAATAAGATGAACAAAATTATGTTACTTCAAAATGCTGTTTTAACTTACATTTTTTATAAAAAACATTGCACTGTTGAGTTAATTACAACTTTATTTCGTGCCCATGTTAAACGTAGTATGTGTTTGACTATCATTCAGTTTAATGAAACTTCACTATCACTTTTTATACTGCTGTTTCATTATAATTTGATAAGAATTGTATTTCTTAAAGGTTATATGTCATTTGAGAAAGCTACTATACAACAAAAAAATATCCGGAAATCATTTTAGATTTGTAAAATTTTAATTGGGTTAAGGCAATTTTAAATTTCCTCCTTGCCTGTCTGAATACATTAATTTGCTTAACATTAAAAAAAAATCTTTCTTGTTAGGTTTATTGAAAGCATAAGAGTATATTTCTGTAATTTAGAGGTGTTTTTAAATTACTGCATTCAGAAGCACTTGTGAGTTCTTGAAAACATTTAAAAAGCTTATAGACAGCAAATATGATGTTGAAAATAATTTTTATAAAGCTCCAATACCTCTGAGTAATGACAATCTTCAATATTAACCTTAAATTTTCCTAACCTCTTTACAGTATTTATTTGGAGATGACCTGGTTCATTCGCTGTTGCAGCCCCTAGAACGGGAATTACAGAAAACCACGCATACATACTGTGGAAGAGTATACAAAGTATTCATAAAGCAGCTAACAAAAAGCATAAGAGACTTGTATGCCAGAAGATCAAAGGGAAGGTGATTTTTGACTCCTAGCTGAAGGAGACTGAATTAACATAACTGGTGAAAAGGCGCAAGAATTCTCTTACAGCTTCAATGGGCTTTTAGTGTGCCCAGAGAAAAGTTTACTAGCATACATAAAAATGAAGAAAATATTCATGTAATGAAGAACAGGAACTTTTTTCTGCAAAGGTGACTTTTTGGTCTTTTGAAGTTTAATCAGTGCTAGTGTTTATCTCATGTCTGATGATTTGGGTGTTACTGACTTCTATGGTCAGTACTTTTAGTCTGCATAATTCAGTTACATAATGCTAAATGAACAAGGAAGAAATGAAGATGGCTCTGTTTGGGAGTGTACCTCATATATTGTCTAAAATTCTCTTAAACTGTGAATGTAGCAATAACTGAGTCAGCAGCACTAACCTCACTTTAAAGGTGTGAGCCTTTATGTAAACAAAGTTGTTGACAAGTGCAGAAAATACTCACTTGTCAAAGAAATGTGTTGTAATCATTGACAATCTGTGTGTGCCTTTATATGTTCATCTCTTACATGTTGAAGTACTGTTTTGACAATCTTGTTTTATCTCAGATGTAAACTGCACACTATAAATACGATTTTCTGAGAAATTAATAACTAGTATGTGATACTAGTTTTCTCTGTTAGTAAATATGGAGACTTTATATTAGAAATAATTTGTTTCAACATTGTAGAGCCTTTAGCACCAAAAGGTAGAGCAGAACCGAGGGATTTTTAAGTAAAAATCCAGTTTGAAATTGCTTGTCTTACAATACTTTTTAAAATATCATGGTTTTGCAGCTTTATAGGGCATTTTGGAAGTAGAAAAAAAGCCCAGTGGTGGAAAGCTGTTGCTGTTGTATTTCTATACTAGGAATTATCGCTTGATATTGTTAGAGCAGTACCTAAAAGTGAAGAGCTGTAGTAAGAGTTCTGATGCCTTATCAGACTGTGTAGTAGATGGGTTTCTTAGAGAATAAATCTTGTTATAAGTTTTTTTTAATAAATGGCTTTAAAATAGTTTTGGGGCAGACCCTCAACTACATTAATGCATTACTGCCAATAGGGTGATAGTGATTTGCAACAGAGAAGGATTAGGTTTTCTCCAATTATCTTAGTGAAAAAAGAAAAACTTCTGTTTAAGTAATACAAACTTTTTCTCCAGAGGAAAAAATGAAGAAAAGGGCTGAATTCTAGTGTTACAGTAAAATATTTAAACTTGCATGGTATGAAATGTATTTGTAAAGTATATTTGAACGTAGATAACCTAAGTGAGATGAAGTCTTCATAAAGTGAGCTTTTGGATTCCAGGAAAGTTCCTGTGCGTTGAACATGGAGGATCCACTCACTGACTTGCACCTTCGTCCCAACCTCATTTTAGAAGCTTGATTTTTGTGGCTGTTTCCTTGTCAAAGATAGACTGGCTCTGACTTCCAGTTCCGTGTGAGCTGGACAAATGCTTTAGCAGTACAAAAACACACTCCACTGTCAGCAGAGTTTGTATCCTGCTTCTAATTTCCCTGCGGGCTCAGGGTATACATTTTTGGGATGGAGTTTAGGAAGCAGTCTGCCTCTCATGTAGGTCTCTTTTCCTTACTGTGTAACCTTTTGAAGCCTGAAAATGTAGAAATCTGTGTGAAGGTGAATACTGTAACTGACTGATTTTACAATATGCAGTGCATTATTTTTTTACATAAATACTGATTTTTATATCAATTCGTGTTCAGCTTTCATTTTTACTTGTACTGTGTATATTTAAAAAAATCTTTTGACCTGTTTTTTGTGTTTGTCTTTGCAGAAACTTCCAGTGTTGAATTTGTTTTTAGTATGTTAGACATGTCAAGATACTCTTAAAACCTAATGGACCATTTAAGAAAAAAAAGGGGAACGTGGACATTAGCAGCAGTCTTCCCACTTAAACGTCAAATTTTGTGGGGGAGTAGAACAAAAAGAATTGATGCTTATTGTAGAACAAAAATTCTTAGTTTGTGCTCATGTCTAGAAATGTTTATTTAGCAATGTTTAAAATAAATGCTTATTTATTTATATTACAAATAGCAGAATATGTCCTTATGCCATAGGTTTTGATTAATTTTTAAAATATAAATGAAAACTGCTCACCTCAGGTTACTTCTAGGTAACACTCATGAACACTTTAGAAAACTTAAAGGAAAGCAAGTAGCCTCCATTGAGTAATTCTCCAGAGTATTTGTCTCTTTCAAATACATTTTTAGTTCTCTAATCCCTGTGTTTTAAATTTAGAAAAACAACCTACCTTTACAAACAAAACAATGTACCTTTACAAACAGAAAACCAAATCTGCTTTATAAGGGAAACATTTGGAGACACTGAAAAGACTGGGAATCCAGGTAATGTAATAGAAACCAGTTATGTCCCAAACATTTCAATACCTGATTTGTAAGGTTAGATACTTAGAAGTATAGGAGCTTACATCTAGCTTGGGAATCCTTATTGCTTTCTAGTTTTAGAAACGTTGCTTTTTCTACAAACATAGGAACCAAAAAAATAGGGCCTAACAAATTACAGACCTTTAAGAATCCCATTTCTAATGATTTATTTATTCATTATAATTTTATTATAGAGTGTAAAGTTTGACAGAAAAATGTAAACATCAGGAAATATACATTCAGGTTAACTGAAGATAAATCTGTCTTCTTCATGCTTGATATGTCTCTATGTCATGGTACCATTATTCTGTCTCTTTTAAAGGGATCATAGCCTCATGGTAAAGAGATTTCTGTGAAGATGTTAACTTGTTTGGATGAACTTCTGTCAGTCTTTGTAGACAGTATGAAATGCAAGCTATCCCTTAATGGGACACACACATCTGTATGTATGTGCCACTGCTGGTTAATAAGGCTGTATAAGCCTTATGGAAATGTCTGTCCAGTTATTTGTAGTTTTGTGGAAATTTAGACTGAGGTGACCTTTAATGCCAGTTGAATTTGGTTTAGTAATTTTTTGGTTTAAGTTTAGAAAGATTAAAAAAAGAGGTTTTGAGGGGGGAAAAATACTTTTCACTATTCTTACTTTAAACATATTTTAATAAGAGTATGGAGTTGTCTTGTGCTGGTTTTGACCTAAGTTTGGTCAAGTTATAAACTTCTGGCAAAATGCTGAACTGGAAGACTGAACTGTCAACATATTTCTTAATTTGTACCAGATATCTGTCCATATCAGACATACTCCAACCACACAGGCTTTCCTCACTTCCATCTGTACACTTTGCATAACAGGATGACTGAGAAGCCAGCTGTCTTTCTTTTCCTCCTTCCAAATTATATTTCCTCTCTACACAGCACGGAAGAGGAAATAGCTACAATCTCATGGGACGAGGGTATGGAGTGTGTCTGCTTGGAAGATTTGGAAGCAGAACATGTGAAAAGCATAGCTGAAGGTGTAATGTGTTAGCTGTATATGCATTATTTGGCTCTTTTTTTGAATGGAAATAGCAATGAAGTACTGCTGCTTATTAACTCATGTATGGCTGTGATGGTGTTTGTGGCATACTAAATGGGGTGACACTGAGCAGTAAGGTGCTTTAACTTGTCTGTAGGAAAACACTAGACTTCTGGTTTCTTCTGCCTGGTTTATAAAGGTGTCTCCAAATGTACAGACATATATGGAGTTTCCACTCCTTAGAAGTCTTAAGTTATTTTTCATTGTCTGTTTTCTGGTTCAAATTGAAAAATTTTCAACTGTCAAACAGGTTTAACAATATCCACTTACTGACAGTATGATTTATTTTTTTTACTTGATTAAGTGGACTACTCATGTATAATTGAAATGAATATATGGAGATTTTGTCCAGATTTTTTTTAGTAAATTGTCAGTTTCAATATCCACATATTTTAACATTCTGTCTCACATTATCTAATGTGATTATGTTAGTTATCATGGCTTTCCTGCCCACTTCACCACTTTGTTAATGGATGGCATTTGAAACAGCTCCAGTGATTTTGTGTGTTAAAATAAGTTGCAGGGAACTTTAATGTGAATGTATGACTTTTATTAGCAGAAAGTGGATTCTTTTGCAGCAGAGACAGTAGAAGTATAAAGTAATGGGAAGGTACTTTTCATCACAATGGATCTTGCAGAAGATCTTGTATCTGTCTTTTGGGGTTGTTGCTGTCAGTCTGAGCATTTTTCTATGCACAGTAACTTAGAAGTGATTTTTCTGCTTTATTTCTAATCTCTTTGATTATCTTCTGTTTATCTTTGGAAGTTCGGTTTTGTCCAGCTGCATTTTTTGTGTATTTGAGAAGAATAACTGAAATTCCTACAGAGTTTTGCACAAATAATAGCCAAGTTATTTGCTCAAGTTGTCCAAATGGGCAAAGCATGAACCCAACAAGTAAAAAATAACTAAACATGAGTATATGCAACCTAGGTTCCCTTAGGAAAACAAAAAATGTTGTTTGATCTGTATAACACTACAGAGAAACATTTAGCAACTTGCTTTCTCTATTCAACTGCCAAATCTTGAGTAATGAAGGATAATTTCCAATAGAAATGCAGGTTGCCTCACAATTGCATTGTAGTCCTAGTAAAGTACTCAAAACTATTACTCAGGAGATGTTTGCAGAGGTAGTAGTGAATTTTCCACTTGAGGAAGTGAGGAGGAAATCTCATTTTAAAGTTCTCAAAATCTCTCTCTTGTAACCATTGAGTGTATCTATATAAGAACAGCTTGCACTCCAAAGTTGTCATGAAATTTAAGATATGTTTGTCTCCAATGCCTTTTCAAGCCTTTGTGGGCCTAAGAAAATTTTAAGTTTCTTGAAGGAATATTAAGTCATTGGAAATTCTTGTGTTAAAGTTCAGTTGTGTCTCTTCAGTTTTCTGGTTGCTTTATGCACAGCTGCAGTTAATTCTTGAGAGAGTCTTCATGTAAACTTATGAATGTGCATCTTCTGTATATTTCCTGGCAAATTTCTGCTGGGCTTCTTTATGTTCCCTTCTGCCTTTTCCCTGCACTGCTTTTAAAAGATAATCACTAAACTCTTATTTCATTTGAATGCTTATAAAAGTTGCAGGAGGTATTATTACAGGTCTCTTTGCAGAAACCTGTAATTAAAGGAGGACCTGTATTCCTGCTCTGATTGGGTTTTATTTTTTCTTTACCTTCAGACTGCTATTTGATGATGTTCAGGTAGGAGGAATTTTGCAGCCATTAGCAAAGTCATTCTGTTCCTTGAGTAGTCATCTGGTAGTTTCTTCCCTCAATATCTGTTCTCTTATGACAGATGCATGGCTGCTGCCTTCCTACTTGATCTATATGATTGCAAGTCTCTTTAATCAAAGCAATGATCATCAGTTCTTTTAAATTTGGTTTTTAATTGCTTATCCTTTATCCTGTATCTGGGTGCCACCTTAGTTACACAAACCAGAGACCCAGTTGTTTCCACTTACAGATTATAGAATCATAGAATGGTTTGGGTTGGAGGGAACCTTAAAGCTCATCCAGTTCCAACCCTTTCTCATGGGCAGGGACACCTCCCACTAGACCAGATTGTTCAAAGCCCCATCCAATCTGACCTCGAACATTTCCAGAGATGGGGCATCCATAGCTGCTCTGGACAACCTGTTCCAATATCTCACTATCTTCACAGTATAGAACTTTTTCCCTAATACCAAATCTGGTCTCTTCCAGTTTAAAGCCATTACTTTATCCTGTCACTAATGCCTTGGTAAAAAGTCCCTCTCCAGCTCTCCTGTAGGTCCCCTTCAGGTACTGGAAGGCTGCTCTAAGGCGTCCATCTTCTATTTGATTTCCTTGTTTTTGTTTCCAGCTAATCCATAGGAGTAAAATAGTGAGATAACAAGGAATGCACAATTTTTCACAACAGAAGCTAGAGAACTACAGATTTCTGAGATAGAGAACTATTTCAAAATAGTTAACTGTATCCTTGAATCTAATTTGGTATTTGGTGGATGTAAGGATTGGTGTCCTTGGTTCGTCAAATCACTTGACTTTTGCTGTGTCAGCCCCTTATGTGGAGGGATGACCAGAGAACTCTTAAAAGACTGATTACTGTGATTTCCAAGGAAAAGAACTGTAACTTGTCAGTGTAGCTCCTTAGTATCACCCTTTGAAACTAGAAATAGTTGCCCTCTTGCCGCTGTATTGTTGTACTGGTTTTGCTTGTTTCTTAGTGGTCATGCTAAAAGGGGAAGGGAAATGATGTAGTTATTCTCATTTTGTTGTTAGTTCCTGGCCTGCTGTCTTTAGAATTCTGCATGACCCTTAAAAACCAACAACCAAAACCCAATTTCAGAGTCTGGATCAAAGCCAGAGATTAGCACTAATGTTAACACCTTCATTTAGGAACATGGGTCATGGGCCTTACTCATAGATCAGGTATCAGGACAGTTTCCTTGCACTGTTTTACCGGAACAGGTCTGCAAAAGCAGGACTTCTCAACTCTGATATAGTTTGTTGCTGTTTTAAGAGTGCCAAATTTGTAACATACAGGCATGTTTATTCCCAAAGTCTGTTGAAGCCTTTAAGCATATAATCTAAGCTCATTGTTTTTAAGTGTTATGACTACTTTTCAAGGTACGTGTTGAACTAATATTATCACTCAAATTCCCCTTCCTTTTCTCTGTTCTCTTTTCCGCATATAATTTATTGATTTGTCTCCTTAGAGCAAAGCAAAAATTTGGGAATTTGCTTTAATAAATGTTCACTTGAAAGCAAACAGAATTTTGCAGGGGGAGAAGAGAGACTCTGAAGTTTGCTAGGGGTTGTTTCTGCGCTTCAGACCTCTCTAAGGCCATGGAGTGCAAATGTGGGGCTTACCTGTGGCTTTCTCACCACTTGGAGAAGTGCTAGATTGCACCATCTTTAATTTTCTCATTACTAGCATTGAACACTGGTAGCTAAAAATGCCTTTTGTGCCTTCCTAAGTGGCCTTTCTATTTTGTGCGGCTTATATTAAATTATTAAACTGAGATGAGTGATTTATTAGCATTTTCTACTACCTGCAGTTTCCCTCCTGTTCTTCCTTTGGGTCATTTAATATCATGCCCTCATTTTCAGTATTATAATCTGGGTACAACAGGTCCATTTTTTCTTCTAGATCTTATGAATGTTAATGTTCTGCCAGTCATTTCTATACACATTTTACTAGAGTAATTCACATAAAATCAGTCTGTAATATTTATAAGAATAGCGTTGGCATACAAAAGTAGATGTAGAAGTTATCCTAAACTGCAAATCTTTGTAGTTGAATTAATGAGTATTTAGGGTGTGTTTTTTTAGGCTTCCAAGAAAATTAAAGTAGTATAATCAGTTTTAACTCATGGTTTAAGACTAGGAAATGAAATTTAATTAAAGCTGATGTTTTAGCCTTGTAATGCTGACCCATTGTGTCTCACTGGTGTCTAGGAAACTCTGGTTGCCTTTTGGATACAACTTCTGTGAAGTATTCAGTGCAGTTCTGACTAGTCATTGGTATTGCTACTTTTTTAGTTTTAAAATATTTTGCTATGTTTTACTTTTTTCTTTTGTTTTACATTTTTTTGCCATGAACAGCATTATTCAAGGTAAATTTGGATTGCAGATAGCCCAAGAAATAAAAAAACCCAATTTTGCTACCCAAAGTGTGTTATATACGTTTGTCTTTTGATTTGATACTGTACACCAGTCTTGTGGGTAAAATTGATGTATTGGGAATTTACTGCCTCTCATCCTTTCTGCTTGCTGTTCCTGGCTTGTCTCTTTTCTTCACTACCCCTCCAGCCTACTTGCTGCTTGTCTTCTCCAGGAGTGTGTGTCACTCTACCTTTCTGAATTTCTGGATCTCGCTGGCTGTTGTATGTGTTCTGCCACCAGGTCTGTGCTTTCAGAACTGTTTGATGTGATAACTGTACTAGTTCAAGCCAGAAGGGTTCCCTGGAGTAGGCATGCTGCTTTCTCCACAGAGCTACTGCATGAGCACCATGTCTGGGCATCTAAGCGTGTTCTTGACCCAGTGCAGTTCATAAGCAGTGCTGTGTGTTTCTTGCCTGTAACTCGGGGAATAAATTTAGTTTCCCTTTCAGCTTTGTACCGACTGTTAGAAAATTTTAGCCATCTTTATTTTTCTGTAGAGATAAAGGCTTTTTACTAGAGGCATGCTTTCAGGAAGAAAGCTTGACTGTTGAAGCCATTACAATTAAAAGGAGGTGATCTGAGCCATTCTGCTTGCCTGAGGCAGACAGGCTCAGCAGGGCTTCGGAGAGCAGCGTGAACACCTGGCTGCCAGGGCACCTGGTGTGCAGAGAAGGGCATGGTCTCTGCCCTGTTCCTGTCCGTGCTGAGCAACCTCTAAGGAAGAAGCAATCTTCAATCAACTATTCTTTCTGTGAAGGTACAAAGAGAGAAAATTGATTTATGACTTCAAAAGGCCCAAACAAAGTTTTTAGAGGGGTTACAGAATGCTATAGCGTGCGCAGTATGTAAAATTGTTCTAGCTGAAAAATTAGCAGCTGCAAACAGCCCATTGAAACACACAGGAATTTGAGAAGTACCTTCTTCACTGGTCCATAAAAACAATGAATAAACTGAGCAAAAATTAGTGATGGTAAGATGCTGCTTAGAAACTAGATCAATATCTTATTTTTGTAGTAATCCTATTTTGCCTGTTTTGATTATTCTTTGCCCAGAAGGATAGGGTGTAATTAATGAAAATTGATTTAACTTGAAGAATAAAGCATTAACAGTCTGCTATTGTAAGGAAAATGAAGCAGCTAGCAAATTTGCTGTATTTTTATGTGCTAGACCTCAAGCAGTCTCTAAATTAATTAGAAGTCACTTTATGAGTGTACATTTTTCAAAGAATACGTTGGGAAGTTCCATATATTTGTACAAAAAATACTTAAGTACTTTTATAAATTTTAGAGTCCAAACTTCAGTTAATAACTTTTTGCAAAATACATGTATTTTGAGGATACCACGTCCTATGCCATAACTTAATAACTGTTAGGAACGTGCTTGTTCTCCGCATAGAATAGTATTGTGTCTCTGAAAAGGTGTAATTTTTAAAGAGTAGATTGTGATGCCTTGTGCATACTAGCACTCTTCATTTTCGTCTAAATTATGACTCTCTGAGGATGCAAGTTTTTTTGTGTGTCAGTAAAGCAAGTGTCCATTACCCTAAACAGCACTGGAAATTGGAGAGAATTTTGTCGTGATACCCCACTGGCACCTTGGCAGGTGTTACAGGAGACAAACTGAACTGAGTTTCTTAAACAGAACCATTTAGCAGTACTGTGCCTGACTGAAATCACTGGCTCACTGCTTCAAAATACTACATAAGCACAAAGGAAATACAGTAATACACAGTCTTTAACAAGAAGGATAAGTGCAGACCTTCTGGCCTCTTCAGAAATCCTCCCCTAATTAGTTTTACTCCGGAAAGTAGATGTTTCAGAAGCTCCTTGAAGTCCATTAAGGATTTTGCTATTGATTTAATATGAAAGTGCTCAGATACCCCAGCAATGGATGGCAGCATAAAGCACTGATAAATCAATTAATAAAGTTTGGCCTTGGGGGGGAGGATGTTAGTTCATCTAGTCTCATCAGTCGTATATCACAAGCCATCAAATTTCTCCCTGTTAGAGCTGTAATGAACCCAATAATTTATTTGACCAAAGCTTAACTTGTGTCCAGCTAGCCCATGCCTTTCAGAGAGATGTCCAGTCCTGGTCTAAGTGCGTGAAAAAATAAAATACTTCCCTTTGCCTGTTTGTTGCAATGGTTTGTTGTTCTCACAGTGATGTGTGTGCCTAGTGTCTCATTTGAATTTTTTCTGATTTAAGTTTTGGCCGTGGGTTCTTTTTATGCTTCTTCCCATTAGGGTAAAGAGGTCCTGAATATCCTTTAGATTCTCCTTCTGGTGATACTTAAATGTAGTAATCAAATCACTTCTCAGTTTCGTTTTGGATAAGTCAAACAAACTGAGTTCATGAGCTTGTACTCAAACACGTCTCTTAGGTTTGTGGCTCTTTTTAATACCTTCATCAGTTTTCTAGAAGCCTCCTAAAAATACGGGCACAGCATAGAATATAGTATTCAGGATTTCAGTATAGTTAAGGGTTTGTTAGTTTTAATACATAGGTAAAATTTTCCTAGTAATTTCCAAATTTGTGCATTGAGTGCTCATGTTGGCATACTTTCCATTCCTGGGCTTAGATCTTCTTAGATTCCTTGCTGTGGGGGCATTTGTCTTTGTTAAAATGAGCTCAGGCTAATGCCATTTCATCATAGTAATGCAGATTCAGCTGTGGAATTGCTGCTGTTATCACTGTTTATCATCTTACCAGGTATTGTCATCTGCAAACTTCACCAGCCATGATTTTATATTTACTTTCAAATTACTGGTGAAAGCTTTTAATAATGTTGTCCTTCATAACATCACTGGAAACAGCTCTTTGATAACAATTTTCTATCAAATCTTATTTGTTGAAAGTGGCCAGTTAATCTTGCAGGTTTTTTGTGTTTCTGGTTTTTCTCTGCATAGCATAATTTCAGCTTCATGGAACAAAAAATATATTCAGGAATAAATATCACATTTCTTTTACAAGCTTTATTTTCCTGGAAAGTGCATTGATTACTTCTGATTGTAGTATTTTCTTTTAATTTCTTTTCAGATAATTGTATTGCAACTTTTAATTTTTTTTTTTTTTGATGTGACAATTGTAGTCTTAACTAAAAGTTACTCAGTATTTTAAATAATATGAAAATTACTTGTTGTTTTGTGGAGTTTTCTGGGAATTCTAAGATTTATTGAACCTGTTAACAGCAGCATTCTTCCAGAAATTCTTTCATGGTTTCCTACTGTAAATTGTCTAGATCTGCTGATTTTGAAATGTTTATACTTGGTCAATGTTTGCTTAACTTTCTTCTGGTTTGCTAATGGACAAGAAAGTATTTCGACACTCACATGTGATGCAAACATATTTTATTTCTGCATGCAGAAGACTTACTTGAATGCCTTCACAATATCAACATTTTAATTAGTAGTGAACACAGTTTTAATTTCTTTTGTTCTTAATCACAAAATTACAGCATTGTATCCCCTTAATTGGGAAGGGAGGTGGTGGGAAGAAGTGTTGCTTTTCAAATCAGTTCACTGGTAAGCACAAATAACATAATATCATTTTAGAGCCAGTATCTTGGAGATTGGAGTTGTTGGAGTGATGTCTTGCCAAAAAAAAAAGGAGATACACCAGTCATTTATTCTCTTTGGGGTCATGCTACAAAGTTCAGAGAGGCTATGATACAGTATTGAATCAAACGAAAACTCAATACCCCTACCCCTATCTCTCTTTCTGTCTTTGTTTCGAGCACAAAGTTGCCTGCACATGTGTAGTACAAAGGCACAGGGAAGAGCATTCCTTCCCTCATCTTCTAGTTTTTTAATACCCACATTCAGCATAGAAAGAGAAAAAGTAACTTCTGAGACTTGAATGATAGATGTTGCACCTTCTTTTCATAGATGTGAAACAGATGATAAACTGAATAAGTACCTTTCGGAGCATAAGCAGCAGAACTAGGAGAATAGCTCCTAGAATTTCTGAACACATCTTAGAATCACGGAAGGATTGAGGTAGGAAGGGACCTCCAACCCCACTGCCTAGGCTACATAGAGCTGTTTGCCCAGGACTGTGTCCAGTTGGCTTCTGAATAACTCCAAGGACAGAGACTCTACAACCTGCATGGGCAACCTTTGCCAGAGCTTGGTCACTCTCACAATAAAAAAAAAAAGTTTCCTGATGTTCAGAGGGAACCTTCTGCATGTCAGTTTGTGCCTGTTTTTGTTGTTAAAATTATTGAAAATCAAACTCTTCAGGGAATGTACATAATGCCCATTCTCTTCAGACAGCAGCAAGCTGGCCAGGCCAGTACCTGATGAAGAACAGAGTTTCTGTCTTGCAGTTTATTTTCTCCTTAGAGCTAACAACAGTGTAGTTATATCATCTTAGCAAATTACTAGGAAAGAAACAAAGTGTGAACTTTGAAGGAATGGAGATGTTTTTACATGCAAACGTTTCTGCTACTAGTAGTACATTCAGTTTATTTCTATCAGAGTGCTCTAGCTTTTGTCTCTGGTGTCCTTGAACTGGCCTATAAGTTACTTTTTATATGGCAATCCTTTGAGTTGCAAACTTGTATTGATACAAAATTATGTAATTATTGCTAATGGTCTTATGCATAGCTACATTGGATAACAGTTCTGAAGTAGCTCATAATTATTTCTGTTGCATTCATGTAAAACTTAGGTGCAACTCGGTTCCTTTTTCTCCCTGTAAAAATATTGAAGCTCATAACTTTGTACTGGAAAAGAAGGATTTCTGACTGTTATTTATACAATATATAATACCAGGTACTACTTTTCAAATGTTCTCTGGTGCTACCTGCTGGGACCCACCCCTGAGGTGGATTAGAGCACAGCATCCTGCTGCTTTTGCAAGTGGCCAGTTTGAGTTATTAACCTTTAACATTTTGGTCTCTTACACTGCCTAATGAGGGGCTCATGCATCAGAAAATTTATATGTCCTTTACTGAAATCATGTGTTGGATTTGCAACATTAAACTTCTCTGAATTAATGGTTCTAGACCACCATTTAATGGAAATTCTGTCACTTGATTTGTCTCGTCCTAAGGTGGACATATAATGTGAGTCAAAAGAAATTTTACTCTAATAACAGTTGTTTTTTCCCTGCTTGTAGAGGCTAGGAAGTTAGCTTAGAAGCAAGTGCCACAATGCAGATTCCTAATGTGAGCTGAGGTGAATCCCAGCCAAAGCCGGATCCATTTAAGATTTATTCCTTGCTATTCAAAGTATTTGTGAGTATGTCCAAGAAAGAATTTTTTTTCCCTGAAACACATTTTGATGTTATTTCAATGTTAAGTGTTGGTCTGTGGTTAAGAGAAATCAGTAGATAGTAAGTGATACATGTTCCGCTTCCTGGCAGGAAAACATCCTCTATCAGGGTTTCTGATGCAAATACAAATGTAATTCTCCTTTGGTGTTTTTTTTTTCTTTTTTTTCTTTTTTTTTTGTTGTTGTTTTCTCTAGCTATCTGAAAAATCCACTCTGTTACTCTTGTTCATAACCTCTAAGTTGATCTAACAGCAATCAGTGAAATTCAGATTGGGCGTTAGAAAAAGGTTCTTCACAGATCAGTCACTGGAACAGGCTCCCCAGAGAAGTGGTCACAGCCCCAAGCCAGAGTTCAAGGAACATCTGGACAATGCTCTTAGCCATTTGGTTTAGTTAGTCCTGTGAGGAGAGAGTTGAGCACAATTATCCTTACGGGTCTTTTACAGCTTGAGATATTGAGTGATTCTAAAGCAAATTAGCTTCAGGTCAACTGACTGTTGCAGCATCTACTCATTACAGCTGTAGACTATTGCTGATCTGAGAGTTTTGGCGGATATGTGAGGTATGGTAACCTCTACATCTGCTCCTCAGTCAGCATTTCTAATTCTGGCTGCTGGTTTGTTTCCCAAAGTCCTTTTGATCACAAAAGAAGGCCTTTGTGTTGGTAATGCATAATTAAAATAAAAAATACTGAACTTCAGAGACTGATAGAAGGCCCTTCTGCCTTTTATTTCTGGGAAGTAATCCATCTATGCCAACAAAGCTAATTAGGAAGTTTCCATAAGTTACTGTCTCTTCATTTGTGCTCTGTATGCTCCTAAGTACTGGCTAGACAGCAGCTTGAACAATCTTCTGCCATATACTCACATTTGAGATCTTCATTCATTTTCAGCATGGTGGAAAAAATATTCACTCCTCCTACTGTGATACAGGGTTGAATAGACATAGAAGACCAAGTAATTAAATTTCTGGCCAAAGGTAACTGCTGAGGTATCTCCAGGGAACTACAAGCCTTCAGACTGACCTTGGTGCCAGGGAAGGTCATGGAGCAGAGCATCTTGAGTGCTCTCATGCATCATGTACAGTACAACCAGGGAATCGGGCCCAGCCAACAGGGGTTAAGGAAAGGAAGGTCCTGCTTGAGCAGCCTGAGCTCTTTTTGTGGCAAGGTGATCCACTTAGTGGATGGGGAAAAGGCTGTGGGTATCATTTACCTGGACTTCAGTAGGGCCTTTGATACTGTCTCCCATGGCTTGAACAGCTGCAGTCTTCACTGGGTTACAAACTGTCTCGATGTCCAGGCCCAGAGTGGTGGTGAATGGAGTTACATCCAGCTGTCAGCCAGGCACCAGCGGGGTCTCTGGGGCTCAGTACTGGGACCAGTCCTGTTTAATGTCTTCATCAATGATTTGGACAAGGGCACCCTCAGTAGATGACACCAAGTTGGGAGGGAATGTTCATCTACAGAGGAATCTTAACAGGCTGGATTGATGGGCTGAGTCTGATGATATTGAAGTTCAGTAAGACCCAGGGCTGAGTCCTCCACATGGACTGCAACAACCCCACACAATGCTACAGGCTGAGGGAAGAGTGCCTGGGAAGTGGCCTGCTGGAAAAGGACCTGGGGCTACTGATTGACAGCAGCTGAGCATGAGCCAGTGTGTGCTCAGGTGGCCAAGGGCCAGTGGCATCCTGACCTGTATCAGGAGTAGTGTGGCCAGCACGAGCAGGGCAGTGATTGTCCCTCTGTACTTGGCACTGGTGAGGCTGCACCTTGAGTGCTGTGTCCAGTTCCCCCTGAGAAGGAAGGAGCAGGAGAGGCATGTGAGGAACTGACTGCAGCCCCTGTTCCTCATCCCCCTGGGCAGGGGCAGAGGAGAGGGAGAAACCAGGGGTAACATTGAGGGAGAAGGGAGGGGTTGGGGAAGGTGTTTTTAAGATTTGATTTTTTTCCTCATTGCCGTACTCTGATTTCACTGGTAATAAATTAATTTTTCCCAGGTTCCCAATTTTTCCCAGTGATCTCTCCTTGTCCTTATCCTGACCTACAAGCCTTTTGTGCTATTTTATCTCCTGTGTCTAGCTGAGAGGAGGGGAGTGATATTGTGGCTTTTGGTGGGTACCTGCTGTCCAGCCAGGATCATGCTGCCATACTGTGTTAACGAAAAAAAACAAGGTCTAGTGACAGTAACCCTTCCTCATTATTTCCAGTTCTGAGTTTTATAAGGAGTTGGTGGAAGTGGTTTATGAGTTCATTAAATATTGTTTTCCCTTTGATACTGTCAGGCATTTTGTTTTTCCTCGAGCTGGCTCCACTGAATTCAGAGTTTCTCCTGCCCCATGGCCATGGCTCTCTGTGCAGCTCTGCACTCCCAAGATACCTTGTGCACCACACCTCTCCTCATTACATGTGGGGTGAACCTGCAGCATCCCCCAGCCCACCTGGCTCAGTGCCCAGTGCGGGCCACAGTCATGCTGGAGTGAGGCAGAGTGCCAGCACCAGCCCTGGATTCAGGGTTTGGTGTGAAACCCCCACAAATCATGGCTGCAGCTACTGGCTGCATTTTGGTGTGAAACCCCGACAAATCTCTGGCTCCTAGCAACTTCAGGAAGAGGCAGTAACACCCGGCAGATTTCCTCCTCATGGTCCCATTTATCTTATGCTTCCATCGTCTTATGGTCCATCATATGCTTGAGGGCATCGTTGCGGGATTTCACATGGCAACAGAGTTTTATTCTCAGCTATTCCTTTTTCATCTGGAGATTACAATAAAACACGATGGGTTTTTTTCCCTCTGGAAGATGTAGCATTTATGTTTTGTAACCGAAACAGTTGTTATTAATGCCTGTTTGCGTCTCATTCTGCTGGTCTTTTGAGTGTCAAACCAGCTTGCTTCTTAGCAGCTTCTGCATTGCTATCTTGCTGCTTTGAATAGCAGGGTTTATTTGCTTTGCATTTTTTAATAATGAGGTAGCCAAAAGTCACCTTTAGTACAGTCCTTAAAAGTAACTAATCTTTTGATACCCTAGAGCTTTGAATGAAGGGTTTTAAATAAATATTTTCTCTATAAAATTATTGTTTTTCTTTGTCCTGTGCTCTATGGACTGAAAATTGGTGGAGTACATTTGGGAATTGTAGAGAACAAGGGATAGGCAAAGAATTATGTGTTCTGTTCTTTTGGGAAATGCATGAAATTAAGGAAATTAAGATGCACTCTTCTCAATAAAACCTCTAGTATTATCATTGTTTTCATGCAGGTTTGTTCTTAAATATCTCCTGGGCACTAATTGAAAAGGAAACAGAATTTTATTTTTCAGGATGCAGTGAAATCTCAAACAGCAATTAAAACACAGAATGATTTGGCAGTCTTTAATAATGTAATTGGTTCCGTGGACAGGAAGAGTTCACAAACTGCTTTGCATTTCTTTCACATTTGGTCTTAATTTTAAGAGACCATTTCTGCTTGCAGTCATCCAGGAGCCCTAGATTCAGCACAATCTCAGGGGAAAGGGAACACAACAGTACAACTCTAATAGTGTCAGATATGTGTTTATCTCAAGCTTTTTAGTTTGCTTCCTAAATTTGTTATACTGAGAGTACTACTACAAGCTGTGTTCTTTGGACTTCTTCATATATATTTTTTTTTGAGAGAAGTTACTTGGTGCAAAACTGAGTTTTCTAAGAAAGCACATATTAATTTAACATAACAATAGTTTATTTTGTGTGTGTGTGAATTCAAAACATTCCTGTGGTCTGGAGTAAAGCAGAAAGAATGTGGCCATATTTTGATGCTCAAAGTCCTCATGTTTTTAAAGAAGTTTCATGATGGTTTTTTTTTCTGAAAACAGTTGAAAAAGTGCTGTAGACTTTCAACTGATCTCTCACTCCAGTGAAGTGATTCAAACTAAGAGAAATGAAAAAACACCTTCGATTCAATAGCCATGAGAAATTAGATGTTTCTAAACCTCTTTAGCCTCTATAGCTACAGAATAAACTGAATGAGACTATTTTGATTTTGTTACTTCAGCAGAAGGAAAAAAAGAGTTTTCATCCAGGTGTTTTCATCCCAGACTGGTGTGAAAGATCACACTACTGCATTTCTCCAGGGAAGGGAGATGGCTTTTCCTGTATTCTCTCTTGGACTTAATGAACCCTGTGAACATGCCTAGTGAAGGGGGAGAGACAGGAGGGTGCTGAAACATTCTGCTTCCTTTATATGTTGGGATCTCAGTTTTAGGGTGAAATCTGCCTGCTTTAGCTGGTTTTCTTTTGGTCTAGTTGTTTTCACTAGTCACTGACAGCTTAACTGTTAAAGTAAAACCCAGTTGTTAGTCTCCCCTTGACTGTAACTCTTTTTAATCTCCTCTCTGGATTTGACTGTGTATTTCCTTGTTCCCCTGACTGGTGGGTGCTGCTGAGTGGGCTACTTCCACAGCAGGCTTCTCCGCTTGGGACTTGTGGTCGTCCCCTGCCAGCATCCTCAGTTCCCTCCACCTGCCTCACACCTTCGCCTCTGTGTTCCCCAGTGTGGTCTGTCCGTGACATCCAGACTCACCATCCCATCCTTAGGGTCACCCTGATGCAAATGTTGCTCAGCCTGTTTGCTCAGAGTCTGGGAGGCTGTGATGGAGGCTGCAATCCCACCTGTCTGCTCCCCTCTGCTCCTCATTTGTTTCAACATCTCCTCATGCATTGCCATCAGCCTAATTCACCAGTTCATGGCAAAAGACAGCTCTTTACTGCTTTGTACAATTTCAGCTGCTGGGCATCAATTGTGTGATAAAGCAACCTTCATATAAGTGGTATCTTGACACAGCAGCAGCCCGTGAAGTCCAAATGAAATGGCAATGACAAAAGCAGCTCTGTCCAAATTAGGATGATGATGGCAGTTCCATCCAGTTAAGGATTCCCTACAGACCAGACCGTGACTACCCTTTCATTCTGGGGTCTTATCCAGGTGTTTTTATAAACTGGACCAATCCAGAGATTGTAGATCTCTGCAGGCTATTGATAGAGCTATCTGACTTGGTAATGATTGATATGAAGTAAGGTATGTGAGGAGCTCTAATTTCTTGTTTACAGAGGCCAATACAAGGGCAGTGACAGTGGCAAAGTGCAGCATTTTCTTTTAAGAGAAGGAGTCAGAAACAGCTTGTGTTTCTTCTGGCTTGTCATTGCAATAAAATATCCTTACACATCTTGGACATGATTTAGAGCTCAGGGAGAACAATCAAAACTCTTCTACTGCTCTTAAAAGTAGGGAAGGGTTGAATCAGCCTTTTTTCTAGGATCACTGAAACTGCACTGAGTGAATGACAGGGCTGAAATGAGCAGAACATTGCCAGCCTTTTCCATCAGGTCACAGAGATGTTTGGTCACTCTGCCTCCAGGTTTCCATTTCACTGGTATCTGTCCACCTGAAAAGCTGCTTAGATGGTCGTCTTCATTCTTACTCCTCTTGTGATGCTATAACAAATACATAACCCACCTCTGTTTATATCACACTGTTAGATTGGTGTTGTTTTGGAGATTTTTTGTGCAGGTTTTGTGCAACTATCACTTTGTTGCCCTTCTTTGGACATATGCCAACACCTCAATATCCTTTTTGTAATGAGCAGCCCAAAATTAAACACAGGATTCATGGTGTGGCTTCACCACACATGGTGAAGGACCTTGAGGAGAAGCTGTATGAGGAGCAGCTGAGGTCACTTGGTCTGTTCAGCCTGGAGAAGAGGAGGCTGAGGGGAGACCTCATTGCAGTTACAACTCTCTGTGAGGGGAAGAGGAGGGGCAGACACTGATCCCTGCTCTGTGGTGACCTGTGACAGGACATGAGGGAATGGCCTGAAGTTGTGTCAAGGGAGGTTTAGGTTGGATATTAGGAAAATGTTTTTCACCCATTGGGTGTTTGGGCACTGGCACAGGCTCCCCAGGGAAGTGGTCACAGCAGCAGCCTGACAGAGTCCGAGAATTGTTCGTACAATGCTCTCAGGCACATGGTATGACTCTTGGGGATAGTGCTGTGCAGGGCCAGGAGTTGGACTTGATTATATTTGTGGGTCCCTTCCAACTCAACATATTCTGTGATTACTGCTCATTTGTATTGCCCCTTATTTAGTGGGCAATTTGGAGGAGCCACAGTGACTCTTCTGAGCAACTGATAAAGGGAGACAATGTGTATTTTGGGATTTCAGGCCTATGGAGAGTCCCTCATTTGCTTCAGGAGTGGGAAGAGGCCATTACATGCCTTATGTGCTCTTTCAGTTGGTGGCTTTGAAGTCTATAGTCTTTAAAAGAGATAGCTTTTCCTCGTCTTCTGGGTGTGATGGTCTTGATGTTGATTTGGGCATTTTGAAATTTGAAATGTGAAGTTTCTTTTCTATTCATAGGACAGAAATGAATCACTTTCTGTCATGCTTGTACTGATCAATGGTTCATGTTGGATGTGTTGAAGACAGGTTGCCCTCAGGCTTGCTGGGTGTTTCAGGAGTCACTGGCTTCACTTTTCCTAACTCAGATCCTCGGCAGTCTGTGACGGGCATGCCTAAGCCTGATCTGCTTTTTGAGATTCCCCTAAAAAACTTTCACAAATAAAGGCCCCTCAAAAGGCTCATCTTCAAATGGCTACAACTTCTGAGTGGTTTATCACAACAGTGTTTTAGCCTGAGCTAGTGGGTTTGCCACATGACATGTCAATATAGTAGCATATAGATCTCTATACATTTATAGGCTGTCAAATTCTGTACTTTTAAAAATCACAGCCATGCCAACCTATTCATAGATACAACAGTCCATGCTTTGTTTTTTCTCTGTAGCTTTTGACAACTTACTCTGAACCCTGAGTCTTCATGTGTCTCTAATTTTTGACTCTGTCCATCTAAAGCTCATGGTCATGCATTGCTGGATGACAGTGACCTTCCATACATCCTAACTATTTGGAAAGCTTAAGGTAAAGATGGTTTTCTTTCAGCTTTTGTTCTGAAACATTTGCAGGGCTGTACAGCAGATGGTGCTCTGTTTCCCTTTCTTCTGCAGGCTGTTGTCATTAGCGAAACTTTTCAAACCAAGGCTGGAGATTATTGATAATGTTTTCTGCACTGGCTGAGCAATTGGAGCCACATATTTTCAGAGACGGTTTACTTAGCCATGCACTAGTTTTGTTTTAAGGAGCAAGAAAGCATAAAGTCTGTATGTGGGTTAATTTACAACACTAATCTATCTTCCCAGTGCAGTTAGACCAGAGAAGTGACTTACATTTATTAAGGTATTCTTTTCATGTTTGCAAAACCAGTACTTGTTTTAAATGGGTAATTCTTCACTAAAATGAATGAATCACAAAGGAATGTACAGGTTGAGTTTAAACAATGAATCACTGAAACTATAAGAATCTCTAAATCCAGCAAGGAGTTTCCTAGCTTAATTAACCAAATTGTTTATCCAGGTACCTGAAGTTGGATGAAAAAAAAAAGTGTTCTCTATTTTTATGCTGAATAGTTGAATTCCTGCCCTAGCTCTTTCAGCAGAGTAAATGTTGTTTTTTGACACTTAGCACTGTTGGCTTTCAGGGGTTTGTTTCACAAGTGATAGCTCTTAGATGACTAGAAGTGGTGTGGAAAGTCAAATCCTTTTTGAGGATTTGGTGAGATACAGCACCATAAGCTTTGAAATATTGGAGGCTGCAGTAATACCATAGTAATCTTCGACAGCATTAAGAGCTTAAACAGACAAGCCTATATAAATTGGTTTAAAATCAATCAGTTAGAGATCTTCACTAATTCAAATTAATAACTCTACGGGCTGTACTGTGAATTATTAGATTTTGCAAATTAGGAAGTAAAAGCATGATGCAAGGCTCATGGAAATCAAAGTAAATTCTTTAATTAGCATTACTGTGCCTACATTATCCTCTTACCTGGATTTCTGTAACAAAGACACCAAGAATACTGAAGCACAATAGGTAACTTGCTCATATGGACAGTTTTGCTCTATTTGCTATCATTTTATGATATTACCTATTTCACTCTGTGACAATGTACTTGATAAAAAATGTATTGCTCTTTATGTGGTGTTAGAGCTGAGAACAGCAGTCGTTCACCTGAGCCCACGCTAGATGCTGTATAAACACGAACTCAAAGGACAGTGCCTGACCTTACTGCCCAGCATTTTGCCACTGGAAGGCTGTCTTGTGAACAGTCCATCAACAGGAAATTTTTCTCTGAAGTTCTGTGATTCTATATATAGTATTTCAGGTAGGAACCTCTACATTTTTAATTCAATCAGAAAGAAAAGCCTTATAAATTTATTAATGATTTTCTTCATTCAGAATCTCGGAGTCAGTCTACCTATGAAAAGATAAAGCAAAATTCTATTTCTGTTAATTTATATCTACTCATTAGTAGAGTATATATCTCTTAAATAAATCCAAAGTGTCTTTTTCCCATAGAAAATTTTATTTTCTAAATTTTTTTTTTTTTAGGTTGTGAGGAAGGGTGGTATAAAGATCATCAATGATAAAGGGATCAAAATCTGTATTTGTCTTTTCAAGACTATTAAAAGAATTGCTGAATTTGTTTTTCTGGCTTGGAGAATATTTCCCCAAGCTATTAACTAAGAAATGTGTCTTCAGATTGATGGAAAGTGAACTATTAAATATAAATGCATTGCATCATAGGGTTTATCCCTGAATTAGAGATATGAGGAACAAGACATACAGAACAAAAACAAAGAGAAGAGATAAATTTCTTCTCCATTTTATCATGGTTTCATGTAGGCTTATAATTATGAGGTGATGTGTTACACCAGTGGATAATTTCTGCGCTCTGCGGAGCCAGGACAGCTAACTCACACAGCCCAGGTTAAGGTAAGATATGGACTGGCAACAGATGGAACAAAGGGAAAGAAAGATGGCCTTTCAGAGTGCAGGAGGTGGCAGAAATTAATCAGGCATTGAGTTCACTGCATAGGGTCTAAGACTGGGACTGAAGGGGCCTGGATTCTCCCTAATGCTTGGCCTTCATTGAAACCAGCTGAAATACAGTAAAAGTTACGTATCTCGTATACAAGCTGTACCACAGCCCTCAAAGAAAGTATTAAATGGATAGATTGCCTCTGTCACCCACAAAGGAAATTTTGTGGACATAGAGAAGGGAAATCTGATTCTCTTTGAGGCCCCTTGAATTCAATGCCTATATTTAATCCAGCAGAAAATGCTGATAACTCTATTCCTCCTTCCTCAGTTGATGAAAATTAACTTTCAACATTCACAGCTGATCAAATCACAAGCTAAAATTATGTGCAAGCATGAAAAAGATGATGCCTTATTCCATAAATACACACTTGGCTGTAACTTTCAAATTATGTTAACAGAGTTCACACAGTATTAGTCAAATCCCTGTCATTAAGAAATGGTATTTCATAAGAAAGCTGATAATAGGATACAAAGATCCTAAAATTATTAGATGATGACTTGTTAATGGGAATTCCTTTTTGTCATAACTAGTGATTTTCAGTTTACTCTAACAAAGATGATCTCTCTGATGGGAGAGGGTAGTATAATAAAAGCCTGGAAACTGCATAAAGAAAAGAAACCAAAGATTGAATAATACATTCAATGATTTTGTAGAACCAGGATGATTCAATTTTAAAGACATTGTTGGGGAAAATAAGGTAATTCTTAGGCAGAGCCTATGCCACTGCACATTGCCTGTCAAAGCCCCTCTCCTACTCTTTTCTCCTGTGGACATGCAATATCTCTCTTTCAAAGTGTCACTAAAATCCAAACACGGCTTTGTACAGGAAGCTCTCTGCCCCCTCTGGAGCAAGAGCTCTAGCTGGCAGTCTGACCACACTGCAGGCAATGGCAAAGGTCTCAGAGAAAGTTCTCTCACAATTGATGAGAAAACTATTGAAGTATTAGGATTTTTTCCCAGGGATTGAAAGACCCTTTTTCACCAAGTCCAATTATTTGAACTAACCAATATCAGCATACCTCTCTCATCAACATTTTAATTTTGGCTTTGTAAGTGAGTATAGGTCAGAATTTCTGGGTCTTACCTGTTTTTGTTTTGGGTATACTACATTAACAAAATATCAAACAGTCAGGCTTCACTGACAATTTTCATCTGTATTTGAGCACTGTTAGCATAACTGATGTTTGTGGGGGCAGAAGAATGTACCTTCAGATTGCAGTAGGAATGCTCCCCACTCTCTGATGTCCCATCGGAGCACCTGCTCGGGCTCAAGCTATGGGTTAAGGAAGGGCTTTTTCCTCATAGCCTGCACACACAAATAGTATTGGTTCATCTGTCATCCCCAATGGAAGTTACCTGCACTCCTTTTGTTAACTGGCTTTAATGTAGGAGAAGGAATGTCATCTAAATGATTTTAGCTCCTGGGTGAAAACCTATATGATTTTTGAAAGAAAAACACTGTAGTCACTGAATGTCAAAGCTGTGATTAAAAAGCAAAAAGCTGACATGCTGACATGGATACCACTGTAATAGGGTATGTCTCAGTGGGAACCCACTGCCACCATCAGCTTTTTACGGTTTTTGTATTGCTAATATGAAACGAAATGCACCACTAGGAATACTGCTGCATATCAGACTATCTTATTTCATAAATTATTACTATATTACCCTTTAAATGTCCCAGTGAGTATAGGAGCATCAAAATATGATGTAAAAACAATAAAACCAAGCAAACAACTATTACTGAACAGTTAGACATGTACAACAGTTTTTAAATTCCTTTCTCTTTGTTTTTATCCTGAATAAATTAACAGTTTGCAACAGTTAGGGTCATTCAACCACCTCTGTGATACCCTTGTTTCTGAATTGGAACAGGGTAGGTAATTACTACTGGGAATGTGTTGTGACAGTCTTTAAGAGTGCGTAAACTGGAGAATGACTTTTGATATTCAAATTTCCTCTCGTTTCCATATTCTGCTGCTGGCACTTACAAAGGAAGATGTATGATGTGTCTCATCATGCACTTGGAAGTGCTGAGAACTCACACATCTTCTCCCTTCTCAGCTCTCCATCTACGAGCCAGTTGGAACAAACTTCATGCAAGAAAGATGAAAAAAAAGTATATACAAAAAAATCATATTTTCTCATTTTCAGGAAATCATGGAGGATGGTTATTCAGAAGCCATAACCTCTGTGGGAAGAAAGTTCACCAGACAGTGCTTGTGTCCTTAGCCTGACTGAGCCTGTGGCCTCATAGAACCTGCCTTTGCTATTTCATGGGAAACTCTGTAATTTAAAACAAATTATTGATATTCTGAGAAAATATGTCAAAATTACTTTAATTAAAATAAAAATTCTAGATAATTTATTTTTGAATTGTTTCTTCCATAATTTTCCTTTATACTGGGTTATTAAGTCCCTTTAAATATTTAAAAAGAAGATAATTAAAAAAAAAATTCTCCTTCAAAAAATTGTGTTCTGTTGTTCCTTATCAGAAAGTATTTTCAAGGGAAATTAGAGTCAGGTACTGTTGAAATAATCAATTACACCATTCACCAGTCAGTATTTTCCAATGGAGAAATACTGTATTGTAAGGTCTAGGAGTGTATCATTCATCCAGAATAATTTCAATAAAAACAGGAAGGTTAAGATTTATATGATTTTTCTGAAGGTGAGAAGTTCTATTTCAAACTGTGTCAAAGTTCATTTGGGAGATACTGTCTGATCTCTGCAGATAGACCAGAATATAAATAATGTCCTGGCAAACAGTATTAATAATGTCTTTGACAGAGATATCATTAATAATCGTAGTTTATATGGCTACAACTCCAAAATAAAAGGTTATCATGGTGCAATAAACCAAAGAAGTAAACTCACCTAGTTTATGACTTCATTAAAGTGGTGAGCTATAATCGCTGCCTTGCAATCAGCAAATGCAAATCCTCTATTTGTAGTGCTGTCAGTTTTATTTAAATGTGTAACTTTCTCTTCAGGAAAGGGAAGCTTATCCTATTTTTCTTGGATTTCATTGCACTGAAAGTTTATCCTTTGGAAATACATTAATAACACAGAAATGAAATTGGGATTATGAAGTATCTGATGCCCTTTTTGTACATTTAGGATGTGCTTCAAGCAATACCACCGCTTGTAAAATACAAAAGGGCTAAAAAGAATGTAGTTGTCATGACAGTATGTGTGTCCAGATTGCAAGCCAGAAAACTGTTACTGATAGTTGGGATATAACTGACCACAGTGTATGATAAGCACATTTTTGATTGATTAATGTGACCTAGTTGTATTTGAAATGTCAAAAGGAAAATTGAGTTGTCATTTTATATCATGTTCTTTTTTGAGTAGCAGATAAATACTGTAATTAATGACTTTTCATGAAGGTTATCTAAAAAATTTAGGGAATATTAAACATCACATTATTCACAGTCACTGTAGGTGAATATATTATTGATGAATATTGATAAATCTTTGGTTATATGAAACAGGCACCAAAATAAGTTAATGTACTTTAATACTGCTTTTAATAAAACATTTCCTCTGATTACATTTTTAAAATAATTTAACTAGGTGAATTGACTCAAATCACCAAATTACTTTTACAATTTAGTAAGGTTTCTTTGATTGTGGCAAACTGGAATAATGATTTAAAAGGTTTAAGTTTGCTTCTATTGAAGTCAGTTGTGAAACTGCTGTTGTCTAGAAAAGGACTGAGGGTTGACACATGCCTTAATACCTTTTTTCAGTATTTGCACAGAAGAGCCTTGAATTTTCTTAGATAGTTGGAAAAGTGTGCTCTAGCAAATGAATTTCCAAAAAATGTTCTCAGCCTTGAAGTAGATCTCAAAGAATCTTCCAAGCTATTATGGATAAAAAAAAGCCAAAAAGTATCTGCGGCGAGACACTGAAATGTTACCACTCACCATTTGCCTAAAGTATACCTGTGAATGGAGCTCCCTGTCACTAGGGGACTTTTTGAAGGAAAAGGAAAAAAAATCAAGAGTAAAAAGTTTAACTGAATTGTTTCAACCTTCATATTTAATTTTGGCAAATTTGGATTTGTGTCATGTCTTTCGGGTCTGATATTGTTTGGACTTCATAGTAACATAATAAATTAAGTTGATGGTGATACCTTATGACGTCCTATGAAGTACCTGAGTGTCCAAAGTTCTTTTGATGTTTTGACTTTGTGATATCAGTTCAGCTGTGTAGATGCAGGATTCTTGTGCAACTTCAAGTGCCCAATTCCTGGATGAGAGGTTACAGCTGTGACAGCTGAACCCCAGGATATACGCACCCTCCAACACCCAAAAGTCAGCTGGGATCCCCAGGGCTCCTCGGGTAGCTCTGAGCACCTGCATTCAGGTACAGAGCTGAGCCCTAAAGCATCTGTAGTACAGTTGGCTTAATCCTACTTTTCTCATTTGAGTGTATTGACTAAAACTGCAGAGATAAAATGGAAGCTTGGTCACCTAGTTCACACGAAAATATGTATTTGCAGGCATCCAGATTCTCATGTTTTAATCTGGGGCTGAATTCCAACCTTTGTTATGTGGGCAAATATTTTTCAGATTTATATGAATCACTGGAAGAGTGTTCTGGTTTTTCTTGGATAATTTTAAAAATATGGGGCTTGTGTCCTTTGGCAATATCCTTGGGAAAGAAGTGGGCTTCATCGGAAGAGTGAGTGCATTAGAGAATAAGCCAAATTTACCACAATATATTTTATATTTTCTTAGATTATCTATTTCCCAGAGCAAAAAATACCAGGTAGAGACTTGCTAACTTTTTCTCTAAAAAACAAGGCCCAGTCAGTCTGCTAGATTTGACATGCTAGGTCACACTCCATCCTCAAGTCCAGTATTACACAATTAACATAGTCTTGAGTTGTTGGTCTGGGAGAAGCTTCATTTTTCACCCGGGACTAAATGAGGAAGGAGTGAGCAAAACCTTAGCCTCTCTTGACTCGTGCAGCAAACATGGCACACTTGGCCAGGCAGTAAGCAGGAATCAGCTGACAGTGAAATAATTGCTGTCTTATCCTCTATCCCACACCAGGCTAGGACATAAGTACGGAAGGCATCATTATGGTCCAGGTGTTATGTTGTCTGGTAGGATAAGGCCTTTCTTATCAAAGTCGTGCCTAAAATGCAGCCTAGCCAACAGGTTATGGTGAAGATTGAGAGGATCACAGATACTGCAGCACTGGAGTAGAAGTGCCACTAACAGAAACCAGGGAAAAGCATGAGGGCAAGGTTTGTTTCTCTTAACCCTGAATCACCTCATCAACACCCCTCCATCATCTGCAGCAAAGTCAAAGGAATTGCCCCAGGATATTCTCCAAAATAGCTGATTGTGTTTTTACTTCTCTGTTTTTGCCAATAGTGGGATGTTTGCATGCAAGCACATGTGCAGGGGTGGTCACCAAGTGAAGCACAGGACCCCTTGGGTGGGAAGGAACATCAGAGGGACACTTCATGCAGCCTCCTCCCAGGTGAGCTGCTGAAAAGACTGGTGAGAGCAAACAAGTGCTGATCCTGCCTCTGAACTCGATGATCAGGAGCCAACCTGCCATAAAGCTTCTTAATCTTCCACAGAGTTGGAAAACAAAATCATATCTTTCTGAAGGACAACCAGTTGTTTGACGCAGTTATGCACTTTGGGTAATGTTTTGAGCAAATGTTTAATTACAAAAGGATGGTGCCTGAATTGCCATAATTAATCTGAACTTGTACTAGAGTTCACAGCAGCCGAGACTTTTTACACTGGTGAATCACTCTCATTGAAATACTCTCTGCTTAAATAGCAGGAAAAGCTGCTATTAGAAATCTCTGTAATAGCTTTTATGAAAGCTATGGCTAATTTAGAGCCCAATTAAACTTAGAAATCCAATTATTTCTGAATAACATAATTGCAAAAAAGTAACTAGCATGGTAAGTATGCACTAGCTATTATGGAAGATGCTTTAATAAAAGAAAATCAGCTCTGAGCCACTGAAAAGATACGTTCTTATCATAAGGATGGTCTGCAAATTTCAAAATTCTTCAATTTTCACTGCTTTGCATTGAGGGTATGTAAACCTTGGTGCTCTGTAACTGCTATTACATGCATTTTATGGGTCCAATTGGAGAGCAGATAAGAGATGCTAGAGCAGAGCCATTTATACAGGTGCTTGAACAATCTCAGTTGAATTACAGATTCAGATTATTAATTAGCTGTGGATGTGATTGTGAGTTTGGCCACCTACACGCATAGAAACGTTAGAGAAAATAAGGCAGACCAAGCTCTTGCCATAGACTGACAGTTTTGCTCCTGATAGGAAGGAGAAATCGCTTTTAGGCTGCCCTTGGCTTTGCTGCTGTCCTGGTGGGCAGTGGTAGAAACCCACCACAAACCTCCCACTGAACTGCTACCCCTGTAGCCTTCAGCTGCAGTTGGTGAACTCATGGGGCCACTGTAGCACATTTGCCTCAGCTTTGCAGTGCCTTAGCAAGGGTGCTGTAACATCCTGCTGCTCCTCAAAAGCCCTCCTAGGCAGGCAGAATGGAGAACTTCTGCTTTCTCAACATTGTAGGAGACACTACCTACAGTTTTGTGCAGTCGGGACTTTGCATGGATTATAGGCACAGATGAGTGACATTTTGCTTTGTCATTTCTGTGAAGGTAAGTGAAGCAGAGGTTCACTTCACCTAACCCAGCTATTTGCAGTACCTGTACTTTTTTTTCCCCCCTGAAGCGATGGTTCAACTTTCAATTACTATTTAGGAAAAATTCTCTTGAATCAACTGGAGTTTTGCTGGACTGAATATTTTCCCTGTTTAAATTTAGGTTACTGATTTCACTTGCACTCTGTGTTATAAAACACAACATGAATAAAGTGCTGACCCTAAAGGAAGGCAGAAGGAGGAGGAAGAATTACCTGCTGAAGGAGTAAGGGTTTTCAAATTGCTGTATATGTTAATCATCTCATCTGCTCAGTCGTATGCAAGGAAAAAACTATTTCATGAAATGATTGGGTTCCGTTACGCAAACGCTTGCTAAAGAAACAAATAACTTCAATTGAGTAGAGGGCAGGTGCAACAAGGTCATCAGCTTAACACTGTACATAAAGCTTCGTGCACAATATCTCCCAATTTGATGAAGCTCAAGGTCATTCAAGATAAAATATTTAGGTTTTTTTAAAGACATCTGAGTTATGAGCACTTAAAAGGCTATCTGAACAGAGTTGACAGGAGGAATTTATTATTTCAATTCTGGAAACACAATAAAAGAAATGAAATAAACTCTAACTCCAAAGTGTAAGTTAAGAAAAAAAGGTGCTCATTTTCCACATAAGGTCCTGTCTATTTGTCATACTTTAGACACAGTAACTTTGTTTAATATGTGTTGGAAAATAATTGCCCTGAAGGGAATCAGATGTATTAAACATATGGCACTAGTTTTACATTTTGATTTTAGAAGGTTAGTAGATGTTTAATATTGACAAAAATACCTTACTGTGTACTATTTAAGAACAGAGCTCATGATCCCAATTTGAGACCATTTTTGGAAGAAAAATATGTTTTTCTTAATGATGCTTTTAGGATGAGGGAATCTTCCAAAATTGCATTTGCAAATATCAAGGTTAGATGAAGGATTTCTTCAAAAATTGTCAAATTGGTGATCAGGAAAAGATTGCACAAATGGAGTGAATTAGCATTGTCACCTTGTAAAATCAACTAAAGAAATTATCTCAGAGAAATTGAATGATTCTGCTACTGCAAAGCATAATGATTTGTGTGGTTGGAGGAACTCAGCCAGAATCAGAATTCAGTTTGAATGAATTATAAGGCTTTATAACCAAGTACTTGGTTGAATTGTTGAATTTTTTTTTAATTTGGTTTTGCCATTGTGTCAAATTTACATGTTTGAGGTATAATTAGCCAGTCTGATTACAAAAAAAAATGACTATAATTTAAAAATATAAATTAACATAAAATGACAAGCATTAAAAGTTAATATCAACTCAATGTTCATTCTTTTGCATTCAAATGAGTCTTATTAAGTTATTATGTCCATCTAAATATCAGTATAATTTTCAAGTAATACACACTGTGTTCCATTATCTGCCTCTCTCTCTAGTCCTCCATTAGCTCTATTGTTTCTCTACAGTTTGTTACTCCAATAAACCATTTTAGAATTACATTGTTTCATTTTTCACATAAAGTGCATAACTTGAGCTTGGAAATACAATTTTGGTGTGCCCTAGACCTTTAGTGACCATGTGTTGACTCTAAATATACTGATACAGACAATGGCCTTTCTTTGAAATGCACATAAAGAAGCAATAACTGAATTTCAACAAGCAAATCAACCCAATTGGTTTAGAATTATGATGCTTGGCTTTCTAATGCATATTCAGAGTGGTAGAAAAGAAAGTATGAAATTTAATTGTACCATAAAACTGTCATGACGAAATATATATACTGAATATCAAGCAGGATTACATTTCTTCAGTAGTGATCATCTGTGGAAAACTTTATTTAAAGAACTGCTGAATTTTTAATGCTGTATTTCTGGTCAGAGAACAGTTCTAAGAGCTTCATCACTGAAAAAAGAGGAAAAATATGATGCATTTGGTTCATCCTCTAGAGCTGAATGTTTCTGCACAAACTCTGGTACTAATGTCTGTTTAGTACAAAAGGCAGGATACTGCAAAAAGTAAAGCACCTCCTAATAATATTTTCTGTTTTTACAAGAGTAGCACAAGCCCAATAGCAGTCTGGAAGCTACAAAACCAGAGAAGTTTTGCCTGATATTTGCAAGGGCCCTTTGGACAATTTGTATTATTTATTTGCCAGACAGCATAATCATAAAATTTATACTCTACTCCATTATGTGTGGAAACACACCTTATCATAATTTCTATTACACTGCCAGCAATTCATTTTATGCATACACATGAATTCAGCCATTGAAACTATCTTTTATATTTACACCTCTTTAAGAAAGTAAAATGAATGGCTGATATATACAAAATAGAGTTATTGTATACAACATAGCATGTGTACACACATGTATCCACCAAGACATCTCTGAAAAATGAGTTTTCATATTTTAGTAAAGTACTTTTACATCTGCCAATGGACGTGCTGCATGAAACTGACTCAAAAGTCTTGGAGTCCAAATAAACAATCCTGAGCTGAGTCCTGCTGGTTACTACTGATTTTACCAAGCTGAAGATAGAGATGAGCCCATTAGGGAATCAGTAAGTTAAATTTACTGATCATGCTTCCATTTACATACGTTTAATTGCATAACTAGTTAGTGCAATCTACTATGATGACAACTAATGATCCAAAACCATTAAAGAAAAATAATATTAATGATATTGTGCCTTGTCACTGCACCAGAACTAAAAGATACTGTTCTCATTATTTCCCTAGGCATTTTTTTATCAAGCAAGAAACTCTGTTGTGGAGTTAGAATTTGTAGGCTACTTGTTTTTTTTAATTTCTCTTTTCTTAAGAGACGGATATCATTCCTGTACCATTTTTGTGTATGACAGTATTGAGATGATGTTCTTTACTGCCAGTGCTTTAATCTCAAAAGCATAGGATTCAGTTTGAAAATCTTCCTGAATAACCTTTTCTTATGTGATATCTTCCTCCTTTTCCCAACACAGAGAGATGTCAGTGGAGAAGTTGTGTTTGTTGTGTTCAACTTGGCTTCCAGATCTAATGGAAAATAGGAGGTGCAGGGGTGCATAAAAGCATTCTCTGTGCTGTTCACAAAGAAATATAACCTGAATTGAAGTCTTTGACCCAGCTGGTGCTGACACAGTGAAGTTTTCATCAGGTGTTGCCTTTCCTTGGCCTTAAAATTAAAACCAAAACACGGTTTAGGGGGAAAAGGGATTTTTACCTCGGTATTTATTTAAGGATCCTTGGTTGCAGCACTTCATCCAGGTGGAATGCTCTGAAATGCCCACACCGCCCCCACACACCAAAATGCACACAGTTACAGGCCTTGCAAATTAGCATATCTATCAAAAATTCCCCAATGAGAGGCTCGAGTGAACCTCTCATTCCGAGGAACCTTCCCCCTGGATGGGCCTATCTTAGTTTACAAAAATGTGTTCTGGAGAGGACCTTGGTGTCTGGAGCTCCCAAGAGGTTTGTTCTCCTGGTTTAACTGTACAGTGAGTCTCAGCTAAATTATCAGACTTGGAAAGTTACAAGTATGTAGGCTAAAAGCACTAAGAATACATTGAACTCTATAAAAGGGTATATAAGAGGAATATAAAAGAAAAAGCAAAAAATCATCCTTGCATCACGGGCCGAAACAAAAATCCCTCATGAAAAAAATTGTTACATGAATTTACAAGAAGACACTTATGAGGAACTCTGGCACCTGTCTCCAGCTGAGAAGTCTTCTCATCACCTGCCAGTGACCTTGTCAATGACCCCTGTGAGCTGCGGGAGATATAGTGACTATCCTGATAAGCAAAACTGGTTGACCATTTAAAATAGAACAATTTAGTCAGTGATGATCTTGACCTCACAGACAGTGATCAGTATGTGCATAATAAATGACTTAACCAGCTTTCATAGCTTTCTCCTTGCAGTTATTTGTATTACTTGAACTTGAAGGCTGGCCATGCCTAATCCGGTGCCTTGGGGATGTATTCAGTGGTGAAACTTCTCACACGGTCTTTGCTTTTCAGCATGCCAGAACAGAGTGCAGTCTCCCTGTCAATCAATGAAAAGTAATACCCGATACTAGGACACACGGGTGCTTCTACCCTCAGGCCACTGCTTAAAATCCAGCACAGTGTCCAGTCCTATTCTGCTACAAAGCCTGTTACCAAGTGACAGGCATCTGGTGGCCTGGTTTCACTGATCAAGTTGTACTCACCCTTTTCTAGGGAAAGGGTGCTTACATGGCTGCTGACATCTGCTTCTCACAGCAGAAATACGGAGTACTTGAGGGACTCCAGAGAGTAAATTGCCATTTCAACCCCGAAGCAAGTCCTTCCACAGCATGTTTTGTTTGAGGCACAGGCCTGTGTGCCCCAATCTTGGTTATCTTATGCCTTTTCTGAAGGAAAATAGGACTCTCAACAGAGCATTTTGTGAGAACACTGAATAGATTTTGTAAGAAAATCCTTCCATTTTCCCAACACGTACTAAGGAAATGATACCATATTACATCTATGCAATTCGTCACTTATATTTCTGATATCTTTTTGCTGATATGCAGTCTTGGGGGTTTAGAGAAGATATGTGATCTCCTCCAAGGAGCTGAGAATCTGAGAGAAGCAAGAGGCACTGTGAGAGAGACAAGGAGAGCCAAGAGCTGGGGCAAGACCAAAGTGAAATAATCAAGTTGCAGTAAGTTGTGCTCTGATCATATGTACTGTTTCCTATTGTGAACATGGCTTTGGGGTTTTTCCTTAAACATATGGACCATTGGCAAAAGTTTCTCTCATCTGAGAGGTGGAGGCTGAACCAAGGAGATTGGGGAAGGGGATATACAGAAAAAGTTTGCAATTACACGGTGTGATGTAGGAACATACAGAGCATGTGTGCTAAGAGAGGTGTTGGAGTACTTAGTACTGCTTAGTACTTCCCCAAAGAAATCCATTCTTGCACACTACTTTCAGTCATTCCTACACTCCCCACATCTGTGAGAGAGGACACACACAAATACTTATTTTTCTTCCCATAGCTGGATTAGGATGCCTTTTTTTTGAGCAAGTTTTCCCCAAGAGTTTCAGCAGACTCAGGACAATGTGCTGTGCTAGTGAGCCAACACACTTGTTAGCTGGGAAAAGACTCCCCCTAAGAGCTTCTTTGAGAGCAAACCACAGACCATTACTAGCACAACAGAGTTGCAGAAACTGCCTTAGCTGTTAAAAGTGTGGTAGTGTGCTTGATTACATTTACATTCATAGTTAATTGCTGGCACTGCTGAACATATGAAAAGATAATTATGACAATGGTGCTGGTTATTTTTAAATGGCTGTATGAATATATATTTTTTAAATGACAACATTAAGCACATGTCTTTATCAAATGAAAAATGTATGTCTGCTATTTACTCATTAGTGAAAAATTGCAGTAAAATATTTAGCTTTGACTGAAAGAAGGTTCATTATGCTTCTGAAGCAAAAGTGCAGAATGAAGTGGAAATACTCTCAGAGTTTTAGTTGGCAATGTGCTGAAATGGTGAGTTACACAGCTGGGAGTGCTGAAGATTCCTAGTGCCTACAACCCAGATGTTCATGCCTCTGCTACTCCCATTAGCAGAAGGCAAATGCGTTTGTTTAAGGAAAGGGCAAACAGACCACTCTGTGTGTATTGAATTTTTAAAAATATATAACTGAAAATATACACTGGGACTGGTTTCAAAGCATACTAGCAGGGCACTGAAAGTTATGTTCTGAGGCTCTCTTAAGCTCCTTACTTCTTAATCTGCTGTCAAAAAGATTGCTGACTGTCCTTCTGGTGCAATGTAAGAGTTAGAAGGTTGAGTGATAAGAGTTCTGATCTCTCTGTCAGACAGAGACACTGACCCAAAGGTAAAAGGTGTGTGAGTACTTAGCTTAGGAAAAGAACTTCATTGTTCGGAAAGAAGAAATGAAGAAATCTGTGAATATGTGTATTTCAAAGTGTAGAATTGAATTTTTTGTGACTCTCAGGCAGGCAAACTAGCTAAATAGATGGGGTGAACAGTAAGTGGGTAGGTTGGGGGAGCCTCATGCTGGAAGACATGATGGAAAGGATCTCCAGGAGTGTGATCTCCATTTTTAATGTTAATTTCCTGCTCTGAAGCCTCTGAACAGCAAAGCTCTAAAAATGTTCTTCAAAAATCTCTTTCCTCGTGTACGCTGAACTGACATGGGGCAGGGAAAGTGAAAAGCAGCTGCCCTTACACACTTACGGCCAGGATGCAATGAACTAGCACTATTGTTCAAGAGCTCAAACCTTCAGTAATTTCCTGGTTTTGAGTAATTCTATGAAAAATTGTGTGCTGGGGGTGTTTTTGGCAAATTCCAATTAAATATTGTTCTTTGTGATTTCTTTCTCCAGACAGTCCTATGATGCACTTGGTGAGGCAGCAAGGCCCCAACATTGAATATGTGGGTTTAATCAGTAACGGCGAACTTCTCCTACAAGCTGTCACTCTCTGTGGTGCTTTATTGGTGGTAGGACTGCTTTTATCACCAAAAGGATATGTGCAAAGCCCATTGAAGTCAGGGCACGTTAACAGGCACAGTGAAGGCAAAAATGACATCCCTTGAAATGGGAGCTAGTAAGACACTTCTGAAGCTGTCATTCTCTGCTATTTGCTGAAAGCTGGAACTTCTTTAGACTTGGTGACAGTCCAGAGGGAACACATCCTTTTCAGAAAGTTTTTCAAAATTCATTTCTATGTCATATAATAATAACAATAATAACCTTCCAATGTATTCTGGCTTACAAGTCACTTGCAGTTTTGCTAGTGACTTTCAGTGGCAATTGGATCAGCCTCACAGTGAAAGAAACCTTACAATAGCAGCTAAGGGAAATAAGAAGAATGAACACTTCTGGTCCCTAAAGACTTAAAATCCTCCAAACATTTGCTTTATCCTTGTTCTCTTTTGGAGGTGAGTGGAATTCATCCTTGTTCCTGGACTTGCAGTAGAGCTCTGCTGCCTGGGTGATTGCACAAGGGATTTGGAGATCAATCAGGATCCAAACCAAGCCTCAGCATCTCAGTTCCTTTCTGCAGTAAGTGATTCCTTTATATGAGAAGACAGAAAGCTATACTGTTGAAATCAATGACAAAACTCCTGCTGCCTTCACAGAGACTGATTTTCATTCTAAGAAGAGATGGTATGTTTAGTGCTACTAAGCAAAAAGATTCAGTAGGAATTGCCTAGTAAACTACATGTTGATTGATCCTGGATACCATCTTGAATAAAAACATTCAATGATTCAGATCACAATGAAAATCATGTGAGCTTAAAGATCCTGGGAACTGTAAAAGTAAATAAATACGTGCCTTAAAAGCAGTCACCTTCTGGCACTTGAGCTATTCAGACTCACATAGCTACCTGCTGAGAATGCCCCCCTCACTCAAGAGTGCTATAAACTTGCTTATCCTACAGAAATAAGGAATCTACTTTAGAGAAACAGCATGAAGAACTAGCACTCTTAAACTAGTGATAAAATCGTGATGGCTGGCAGGTCACAAACCTACAGGTAAATAATTTGTGCTTTCAGTTGTGTTCCTGAGCACAGGAAGGAGTAGGAGCATGGCGTCTATGCTCCCAGTGCTGATGCTTGCCTCTGGGTAGGAGGAGAGCTATGGGGTAGGATGGTGGGAACCAGGTCCCTCATGAGGAGCAGGTCCTGGGACAAAGTACCTGGACAAGCAGGATGTGCACGTGAGATTCTGAAGGACAAGGAAGACAGTGAATAAGTGTAAGCTAGGGCATGTGAATATTAGCAGGACAATCACATCCTTTTGAGGGTTTGGGGAAGCAGGGCCCAAGGCCCTGATCTGAGTACTACTGGACAACAAACACACAGATGTCAAACCCACCAGTTAAATGTGTGCTCCAGTAAACACAAGGGCTGCTGGGGGAAGAAGGAGTCAAGGAGATAACCTAGCTGCAAAAGCAAGTACAAGCCTGGGCTGATGATTGCACATTCAAATCCACGTGCAATGTGAGAGGTAGGGCTCTTGACACAAGCTCTGTTCCACCCAACACACTGCCTGTGCGCACACTGGCATGTGCTGTGGGCTGACCCTGGCCAGCAGCAAAGCACCCACACAGCTGCTCCCCCACCCTCCTCTCCCTGCAGGGCAGGGGAGAGAACAGGAGGAGAAAAAGCAAGACAATTCATAGATTGAGATAAAGTCATTTAATAAGTTAAAAAACCCAGATAAAACCAAGTGATGCAAAGGAAATAATCACTCATCACCTCCCACCAACAGACTGATGCCCAGCCAGCCTCCGAGCAACATCAGCCTTGGAAGCCAAAGCCCCTCCACCTCTTTTTTCCTCTAACCCGTTGCTGATCATGACATTATATGGCATGGAGTATCGCTTTGGCCAGTTTGGCTCAGCTGTCACAGCCATGTCCCTTCCCAACTTCTTGCCCATGCCCAGCCTACCCACTGCAGGGTAATGAGAGGGCAGAGCAGGAAAGAGAGAAAGCCTTGATGCTGTGCAAGCACTCCTCAGTAACAGTATAAACATTGGTGAATTCTGGACATTTTTTAAGGTACAAATCCAAACCTTAGCACCACACAGTCTAAGAAGAAATTTAACTTCTCTTGGGGCAGACCTGTTACAGTATAACATGATGTTTAATTGTATTATGCTGGCAGTGAGAAAAGTCTTACTGAAGCCTTATTAAATCAGAAAAAAGTAGAAAACTTGATCTGTTCCTTTGTGGAATAAATAGAGGAGAGGGTACTGTTATACCCCAGAGCTCAATGCTACCTTCAAATCTGGCAGACATTGAGCCAGAGGATCTCAAGTGTGGCTGTTGTGTGTCTGAGGGATTTCATGGACTAAATCTGTGCATCGCTACTCTGACAATTTCAGTTCACATCATACTTACTGTATGTACATGAACCATCTGTGTACCACACCTGTCATTAATTTGGTAGACCCTGGGGCTGCCACATTTCTGGCTAGTCAGATGAAGCTGCTGTGTAGGAATTACCATAAGTTGCCACATGTCTGGACATCCAGCAAATGCAACAATCTCTTTCCATCCTCAAATCCTTCCTAACTGTTTCCAGGAAATAACCAAATACAGCCAACAATCTGATATATGGTAGCTATGTTTCAAGAGCATTTACTGTTTTACAGTTTACTGTTTCAGGGAAAGCAATTTATGAGAGAAAGTCAGTAAAACACAAAATGACTCTGGTATAAAATTAGCAGTGATATTTAGGCAACACATTGCAGAGTGGAAAGAGGGCTGGAATATATATTTGGTCATGCATGTATTCATAGAAATAGGACAAAAGTCTTGTTTTTTTCCTGTTAGAGAGACTTAGACAAATATCTGTTTCCCTCTTTAATTTCTTCTGCTCCTACGAGAAACAATCCACCAAACCCTTGAAAAGTTGCTAACAACTTAGGCTAACAATGACACAGTCAGAGGCAGAGTTTTTTTCCAGAAGGCCCTGAGTCCATGCAGTGCAGAGGATAATAGTGAATCAAGGCAAGAAAGAGTATGTGTTCTGCCTGAAAGGGTTGTAGTTCATTCATTAGTCTGGTAATGTTAGACATGCTGTGATGCAGGTATGATCCTTACCATCAGCTTCAACACCTTGTCTGCTCACTGGTTGATTGATCTGTAAAACCCTTCCTCTTGGCTTCCAGGAATTGGAGGGGATTTGTAAGAAATCATAGAACAAATTCTTGGAATACAAGCTTGCAGCATGAGACACAGGCAGGAGGAAGGATAAACTGAGGTTGCACAGAAGTATCATAAATCTCTTGTTTTCTAATTTATACAATTTTTTTTTTTTGGTTGTGTTTTAACACCACTAAGGGAATGGCAGAGAAGGGAAGAAATTATAGACTAAGAGTATCCAAAAGTTTGGAAAAGTTATTTAGGAAAACTTTTCCAAAGAGAGTTTAACATGATTGGGAACAGGTTGGGGGCTAGTAGTTGACAGTATTTTTCTTGGTGGGTGAAAGTCAATAAACACTGCTCATGCAGCAAACCAGTGCTTTACTAGATGTCTGTATCTTTGTTCCTTTGCATGTAGTTTTCATACTGCTCATGAAAGTTCCATTTGAAACCACTTTTCAAAAGGATTAAATTTTGTGGCCATGGATTACTACTGTTTCATACCCAGTGAGACAGTGTAATTGATTCATAAAATTAGGGCTTTAATTTCATTGAATGCGAATGTGTGTTGATCAGTATTTACACACTCCTCTGTGGTGCATGGTGCTGTGCAGGCTGTTGAGATTACAAGGTCCCTGCCTTAGGATGCTTAAAAAACAGACAACAGAATGAATTACATTGGCTAGGAAAGGTCACAGTGGGGTGAAAGAGGAAAGGAAAAAACACAAAGCAAAGAAAGAGAATTTGTTTCATGAAAGACTCATTATTTACAAAGCATGGCCATCAGGTAATTTGATTCCTTTTGGCTTTTATTTTGGATTTGTTTTTCACTTTGCTTTATTAGGTTTAATGATCAGGCATGGGTGAGATAGTGCATAACACGAGAGCTGAGATTAATGATGAAAGGCCAAGAGAAAGCTGTGGCTCTTGAGGAGGGATTTCAGAAAGAAAAGCATTTGGTTTTTCACTCATTAGAAGCAGGCAGGCTCAGGCACAGAAGAGTTTCACACTTGCGTGAAACTTTAAATTAACCACATGTGTAAGTCTTTGTGGGAATAGGGGACTAATTGGGTAGATTAGAATACAATTAACTGTGAAGTCTGGTTAGCACTAACTGACAATGTTTAAAGAGGGGAAAAGCTGATAAAATCCTGCCTAGTTAAAAAAAATAGCTATGAAGACACCTGGGGAGGGAAGTGGACCCTTTGCCATTGCAGGGTGAGTGCCAGCAACAGAAGTACAGATGAACTTGGTGCTCTCTATTGCTCCTTTAGCCTTACTCAGCTACACCGATTTTTCTTCCAAGAAAGAAGAAATGTCAACTAAGCCACCTCATGTCAACTAAGCCCACTACTGACCTATGGAAACCCTCATCATCCTCAGACTTCATAAACAGGAGGATACTGTGCTGCCCTAGAGCTGGCAGGGGAGGGATGGCTCAAAAGTACCTTCTCGAAAATCTAGCACTGCTTCATCAAAATGTCTCCTGAAAGGTATGAAATGCTTTTAACTACTACTTTAGGATATGATCAAGTGTTATCCATGAGTTATCCAAGTGTTACAACTTTGTGGGTGTATTTCCTTAGGCTTCAGTCATCTAATGAAATATAGATAAAAAGCCCTGCCAGAACTTTCTAAGAGATAGCATGTAGTTAATACAAAAAATTTAGTGATACATTAAAAAGCAGTCTCTTTCCAAAGTAGACATATTCCACCTGTCAAAAATGTAAAAACCCTTCACATTTTTGAATTACCTCAAATTTTATTAATTCTAAAATGAAAGGTTGACTTTCCTAAGGTTATCCATCAGATAATATGATTTATGAATACAGTTTATATGCCTGGTATCTGCAGAAACCCGGACTTCCTGCTGTTAAGTCTTAGATAATTTGCAAAACAGCAGTGAAAAGTGTTTAAACATTTTATCTGGATAGCATGGAAGGATTGGATCCTGTATTTGAATCTGTTTGACCTTCAGTGGTTAATTGCCCTTCACAATGCAGTGTCTGAAGCCGTTTGTGTCTAAATGGGATCTCTGACTGAAGGAGTTTTGGTTTTGCATAGCCAGGTTTTGATGTGTGTGTGGGCTATGGGGTGGCTGCTGTGAGAGGCTGCCAGAAACTTCCCCCATGTTGGAGAGAGCCAACAGCAGTCGGCTCCAAATGGATCCACTGATGACCAAGACTGAGCCTATCTGTCAGCCTTGGTGGTAGTGCCACAGGGATAACAGATTTAGGAAGGGGAGGAAGTTCCTGCACAAGAGTAATTGCACCCAAAGAGAGTATTGAGAATATTTTGGAGAAACAACTGTGCAGACACCAAGGTCAGTGGAGAAGGAGGGGAAGGAGGTGCTCCAGGTGTCAGAGCAGAGATTCCCCTGCAGCCCATGGTGAAGAAAGACCATGGTGAGTCAGGCTGTTCTGCAGCCTGTGGAGGCCCACAAGAGAGCAGTGATCCACCTGCAGCCCCCGGGGGGCCCCACACTGGAGCAGGTGGATGCCCAGTGGAGGCTGTGACCCCATGGGAAGCCCACACAGGAGCTGGCTCCTGGCAGGACCTATGGCCGTGTGGAGAGAGAAGCCCATGCTGCAGAAAGTTTTCTGGCAGGATTTGTGATGCAGCTGGGGACCCGTGCTGGAGCAGCCTGTTCCTGAAGAACTGCATTTCATAGAAGGGACCCACAATGGAGCAATTAATGAAGAACTGCAGCCCGTAGGAAGGATTAATTTTGGAGAAGTTTGTGGAAGACTATCTCCTGTGGGAGGGACCCCACGCTGAAGCAGGGAGTGTGAGGAGTCCTCCCCCTGGGGAGGAAGGAGCAGCAGAGACAATGTGTGATGAACTGGCCTCAGCCCTCATTCCCTGTCCCCTTATGCCACTGAGGAGAGAAAGGAAAGAATTTGGGAGTGAAGATCCCAAAAAGAAGGGATTGATGTTGGGGTTTAAGAGTTGGTTTAATTTCTCGTTATTCTACTCTGATCTGATGGGCAACAAATTAAACTATTTTTCCAAAATCAAATCTGTTTTGCCTGTGATGGTAACTGCCAATGATTCCTCCATTTCCTTATCCTGACCCATGAACCTTTCATTCTATTTTCTCCCCCCTGTCCAGCTGAGGAGGGGAGTGATAGAGCATTTTTAAAGTACTGGCACTTTTCACCCAGTCAGTGTCAGCCAATCGCAAGGACGAAGGCAAATGTTGCAATGCCTCCAATGTGGCACTGCTTGAGTTGAGAAACTTGTCAATTCAATACTGATAAAGGTTTAGATGCTTGGATTTGAAAGACTAGCCTGTGGAAGTTACTTTGAGCACTGTATGTTAATGGTAATTTAGGTATTATTTCCAAGGTAAAAAAAATAAAGTAGTGCATATAAATGTCTGACCAATGCAACCCTTCTGCTTCTTACAGATAAATAATTAGACCTGATCTTTGTTTGCCTTTCTTCCTAAGTATGCATTCAGCAGCATATGTGACCATACAGATGGTCACATACACAAGTGTGTGTACGGATAGGACCAAAGACCACCATCTTCCATTCTTATGTCCTGAGTCAAAGTCAGCACTACCATGCATCTAAAGAGAAGACTATATGCCCCTGCACAGAATATAGATCATGTTGAAAAGAATAGTTATGACACATTTTAATAAAGCACAAAATTCGAATCATCTGAGATAGAGGGTCAGAATGTACCTGTTGTATCCTCTAACCTCACTGGAAAACTGACCAATCCATGCAGGCATTTGAAAATTGGTTATTCCAGTTTCACTGTGGGTGTTAAAAAAATAATCTGAAAAATATTTCCAACTGAGTTTCCACTGTTTCGGAGGATTTTTCATAGAGAGTTAAAAGTTTGACTTTGTCAAATTCCCCATTGGACGACAAAATCTTTTATAAAAGTGCAGCCCTGAGTGTTTATGTATTAATGGCGCTTCACTCTGACCTTATTGTATGCTGTCAGATGAAGGGCTGATTTCAAGAACTTCTTTGCCCTGTCAAGTAGTTGCCCATCTAAGAAATATAAGCGAAACCAGGGTGCTTCTTGCTTCAATACAAGCTGAGCCATAAAGACAAGAGTTCCATGATCTACTTCTGAAGACTAGTTAAGAAACAGAGAGGAAACAAAGTTTTCTTCTGTGTTATCTGAATTTTTGATGGTTAAAATTCACTTAAGAAGAGTCACCTCTGATTTTTATGTACAAGATATAAAGAAATGTAACAATATGATTATGAATTATTCATGAAAGCAAGATCTATAGATGTAAGTTGCTGTTAAAGTAAATGTTCTTATTTTACTATATTTTTGTTGCTGCGTTCTATTTCCTTATTCCCATTTGAGCCTGCCAATCTCCACCCTCTATACTTTCCAAATTAAAGTAATTTCTTCTTCTTGTCAGAATGTTTATTAATTACTTATCATCAGTCTACTTTGTCTTATGTTGCTTTAAAAAAGCTCATGCAAAAGATTAATCTGATCTGACTTTGAATTATACTAATGGCCACAAAAGGTCTGAATATATTGTGTATGCTATAGAATAGAAATCCCTTCATGTAAATATTTCACCAATGGATTCAGCTATAGTAACTTATAAACAACCTGCGCGCATTCTCATTTTAAGCACAGCTTTTTCATTGCTGTCAACAAAGGGCAAGATGTTTACAGTTTGAGTAAACTTCTTGTCCCTCAATTTTTCATTCATTTAAAATATACTGAAAAAAAAATTTAAAATATGCCTTTTCACAATAGACATTAAAGAAATCCCCAAGCTCTGGTAATCTCAAATAGGACTTTTTTTCTTTTTGCTGACATAAACATCAGTTCTTAATGTGGATTCAAGCATCTGACTAATTTAAAATTTATTTTTAAACTGCTGTGAGGTTTATATTTGAAAACAGCTGCTGAGCATGGCCCTGTAGCTACCTTTAGCAATGTTTTATTATGTTGACTAAGCTTATAATGGTGATTCTCTGCTCTACCACTGACATCTTAATGGCTGCCTCACCAATACTGATGTTGTAGGAAGTGTGTGGGACTGACTTTTACATCTATAATGATATGGTAATGTGGATCATTACACTGTCAGTGGTGGTTTATTGGCATTATGGTTTAAGATTATGAGGGTATTACAATGTCAATGCAAACAAATTCAGCTGCTTTTAAAGTAAGCAGATGAAAGACAGAAAAGTGCTAAAATAGTTGTGATATTTAATTCACAATAGCAAGATAGTGTTTGCTTAAGGCAGCCCCTGCCCTAAATTCATATGTTATCTGCATAATTCAGCAAGGCATACTGTGCAGTCATCTCCTGGAGATTCCACAGCATCAGGCAGAAATAACAAATGACCTAGGGTAAATATGTTTGCCCATTTTGAACATTATAGAATTCACCCTAATTTTAGACCCTATCAACTGGAGGATCAGAGCCTGTGGCCAGAAACTGTCTGATACTGGGGAATACTGGGGATACTGAATTTCCAAAGGCAACAGTGTATAAAACAAAATTGTCTTTTTTTTTGTTCTTGATTTTTCAGTTCCGAAAGGAGGATAGGTAGAAGCAGAAAAAGGAAACAGCAGAAATCAGACAATGCTGTCTGATAAGAAATTTTGTACAAGAAATCTGGTCTGACTGCAAACTGATCTGAAATTCCCATATTGAGGTTTCCAGGGGAGGGTTTTGAAATGCATTTGAGAAAAATCTGTTCCCATGGAATCTCTATTTGCATGCTCCATCAGGCTTTCTTATCTAAACTCTTCCCACAAAATAAAATTTAAAAGAACAATTTGCACTAGACTTGATATTAAGTACTTTGATAAAACTTGGCAGGAAATCTGTAGAAGGCATAGTAAAAAACTGCTAAGAAAGGACTAAAAAAAATCAGTTTTCTGTAGATTTTTTTTTGTTCTGAGGGACATGGTAATTTCTATCTGATAAGAATAAGCAGGTTCATCTGCATAAGCAATACTTACAATGTGGTGCAACAGGAATAGACCTATAAAGCAAATCAGTTGGTCCTGTGGATCCAGCAGCCCAGCCCCATTCTTCACATTTTGGAGATTTGCTGTAAATTAGTTTGTACCACGCTCTTCTAGTCTCAAGGACTCAGCATCAGTTATGATGGGAGAGGATCTGTGTACATCTAGATTGCATCCTCTGGTTTAGTTTTATCTAAATGGATCCAGTTCATGCTTGTATGGCTCTGCACACAAACACTTCTACATTGGTGAAACCAGGAGGTTCACTTCAAAGCCATGCTACTGATCTCTGCTAACCACTAACAGAGATCACAGAACCACAGAATGTTCTGAGCTGGAAGGGACCCACAAGGATCAAGTCCAGCTCTTCAGTGAATGGCCCATGCAGGGATCAGACCCACAACCTTGCTGTTATTGACATCCCGCTCTGACAGAGTTAATATCAGAGGATATGCATCCAGTGAGTTCCATGCTCCTGATCCAGTCCGACAAAGGTTAATTTTTTTTTGTGGCTATGATGATTCTTTTTCTCAGGGTCTTCATATCTCCAGTGGAAGGTGTTGTGGAAAATGAGACCTGATGAAAGTATCTCGGCCTTGAATTGGAGGACAGGACTACTTCTGCATCATGCTCCATGTGCAACAGGACTGAAGGCAGCAGGCAGCAGCAACTGTAAGTATGTATGGTGATGTATAGACCAGGGGATAGAGGATACAGATGAACATTTGATGTTGAGGCTAATCCCCTGTTAACACAGACCTTAAAAAGCTCTGAATAATCCTGCTGTAGAACTGGTCATTGCATCTTAAAAATAACTGAGGTGTTTATTATCTTCATTTCTTTCATTCAGAGGTGATACCAGAAATCCACTCCTCTCACAGTTAGAAGCTTTTTAATTTCTGCATGAAGTTTGTTCAGGTAAGTATATACCCATTTAATCCTAGGTCAGCCTTATGTCTGTGGAAAAAATTCTGGAACTTCTAAGTCCACCAGGATGAATTTTCCTTACTGGAGCTAGACCCTGCTGGAAATAGTGGTACATCCTCAGATTTCTCTGGGGTCTTTTTATTGCCATAATATACTGGCACTTCACAGTCACCAGGTACTCACCTAGTGTATCCAAGTCTTTATCTTTTCTCTTATTTCTAATAGGGGCGATCCCAGCTCTTAACAGAAACATTTTCTGTAATAGAATATCTTTACAGGCATGACCTTTCATGTCTTTTATTAAATTCCCTCTATTACTTAAGTCTTCAAGGTTACACAGTCCTTACATGTGACACTCCACTCTGGACCTTTTCTGCTAAGAATGCCTCAGCAAATATTAGCAGTGTACCTTTTTTTTACCCCACATTTTGTTCATGCATAAAATTCCCTCCAGCCTGGGATTTAATTTTTCCATTACAAAGAGGAGCATCTCTTCTTCATCTAGTTAGCTATGCAATATAGAAATCTCATATTAATTTCCATCTTTTACTCTTTAATAAATAATTTCTCATTTGACATCAAAGCTTATAATTTCTGAACGCCCTCTGAATAGCTCTGTTTAATCTGTCTTGAAAATACATACAATATCTAAGAGTTTAACATGTAAACCACTAAGCAGATGATATTAACAAGTTGAGCTACTTTCAGTTGAGCAAAAACATGAGGCCTCTGCATAAATCACCAGTTCTAGCCATGTATCTGTTAGAAAGCACGTAGTCTTCTGCTTAATCAAGGCAACAGTGGGCATTTTACCACTGAAATATTTTGGGTACCAAGAAAGTTTGAAGAATCTGGAGGCCCCCAAAACAAGAAGCACTTTGTGGGCAGTTTGGTCTGAGGTTGAAGGAGATGATGAAGAAGTTTTTCCGTCATTCACCTGTATTGTCAGGGTCATTTCAGATTCTGCTTATCTTCTAAACTAGATATCCAATTTCCAGTTTTTAGTTTATGATATCAAAGGTATTTCTGCATGACTTATTACAGTGACAGTAACAACAACAAGACCCCTAAAGAATTAATAACATTAATTTTATATTAAGCTCACTATTCTTATATTAAATGTGGAACTGTTCTTTCAAGTTCCATAGTAATCATATGGCAAATAACTGCAGAATTTCAAGACTTCTCTTCAACCTGAAGAGCAGAACAGCTGAGGAGCTACTTGTTGATCATTGTTAATGCATTCAGCAGTCGGTTATTTGCAGGTAACTGTCTTCAGAACTAGTTTGCCACCATCAGAAAGGTTTTGTTAGTAAAAATTGGCAGTAGTGTTCGGTGTAGGCTTTGCCCAAAGGCGAGTTCACTGTCTATTGACTGAGTTGGTGATTTGAGTGATATCTGAGGATGGTGGCTGCAGGACTGCTCTGCAGATTCTCTGGTTTGGTCACTGCAGTCATATTTAAAAAGGAGTTAAACAGAAATGCTGGAAGTCTGTGAGATGGCACTGAATAGTTGATTTTCATTGTTAAATCCTGGATGGACTAGAATTGGAAGTTAATCCTTGACACTGGAGATATGGAAAAGGTCTGTGAAAAGGCATCTTTTGCACGTCATGGTTTTCCTGTAGTGGTTCTCAACTCTTTAGAGGTGCAGAGTGGCTAGACATGTGAACCTCTGTAGACATTTCTCATATACAGCATGTAGAGCCCCTTCTACAGTACGTAGAAGCAAAGCAAAATTTTGCTTTTCTTAGTCACCTTTTGTGAACTCTTCAGAAGCTGGACACAAACTCCTAGCGGTCTCCTACCCACTGGCTGAGCTAAATGTGTTTGGTAATGAAGGTATTTTAAGTTAAGGGATCCTGCTTTTCATTTTGGAAGGTGATCCCATCATAGGCTGAACATTTCTGTAGTATAGATAATAACGAGGATTGTGGTAGGAAAGAAGGACTGTTTGTGTTACTGCTCTGGAGGCAGGAAAAAACTGAATCTGTGAGGCCAGTGAAACTGAACTGGTACCTGCTCTCTGAGGATGGCAGAAATGTTGTCACAGTTACCATGCATCCAAAGAAGGAGAGCTCAGGATAAGAGCAAATTATGGACAGTAAAATTGTAGTTATTGGGAGGAATTAGACTAAAGGAGGAATGTGGAGAGGAGCAAATGGAGAAAGTGCATCCTTTTTCGGAAATATGGGAATCCAAGGGTCTTATAGTCAAGATGAAGAAAACATACCTGTAACAAAGCAGCTTTGTAATGTTTGATTAGCAATTACATAATTTTTAAGAACTCATTTGTGATAACATTTACACAGTGAACCTCCCGGTGAGATCTATGGGAACAACAGAGGGCAGGTGCCAGCCAAATGGAAAAGAGAGGTTCAGAGGCTAGAGTAGTAGGAAACCTACTGAGTGGTATAATATGCCTGGCATGTAGATACATATGTATAGCTCATCAGGTCTTTCTCTTTGCCTCTGTCTCAGAGAGGGGTAGCTAGTTATCTCACCCGCTGACCTGTGTCTGTCAGCAGGCTGCTCGGCACAGGCAGCCAGGAAACCAAATCTTCTCTGCAATGGGAGAGGTGGAGTGACTACATCACACAGTCAAATAAAATGCACAAGCAGAGTAAGAGCCTGTCTGCCATGCCTAGAAAAATATTCACCGTTTTCTTCAGTCATTGTACCCAGCTGAGAGCAAACAGCCTGGGCTCTGTCAGCTCAGCCAGGGGCAGTGATCAGCAGAAACTGCTGCACAAAGTGCAAGGGGCACGGAGCAGGGCACTAGCAGGCTCTAACATGCCCTGTGCTTCTGGGGTGCCAGAACACCGACCTCCTCTTGTTTCTCAGAGAAACAAACTCTGAGCTCGGGAGATTACAGTGTCCTTTCAAAACCCCAAGTTGTCCCCAGCATGCAAACACAGATTTGTGCATCTGGAAGCATTGTTCTGCAAACCTGTTGACATGATATTGCAGCTAGCTTTAGGAGAAAATTAATTTTCCCTGACAGACCCAGCTAGCATATCTATTTTTACAGAGTGAGTTGAAGAAGATGTTAGTAATTTTCAGACCTCTACTGACTCTGAGCAGGTAAGAATGACAAAGGTGAAGCTGCTTCCTGGGCATCCACAACCCTCACCAACAGGATCTAGCCTGGGGAACCATCAGGTCATTTCACATACCAGGAGGCCCCAATAAAGCCATGGCACACAAATAATTTTCAATAACTAACAAATTGGATTCTATTCCAACTACTGAACTTAAGCTCAAATGCTTTGGCACTCCACAAGATGACTCTTGCTCTTATTGCTCTGGTGGACATTATATGCATAACCATATTCTCATATGGATGAGCATGCACAAATAGATCAAGCGCTAAAAGTACACGGTCAGCATCCTACTTCATCCAGAAGATGAAGCATCCCTCCATCAGAGACTGTGTTACCCTCATCTGCCAGATCCTAACTCAACCCAAGGAGAGATGCAGAGGTCAAGCTGTGATGGTACATGATTTGCTTGGGTGTATTGATTAAAGAGGGAGCTGAGGATTTTCAATGTAAACCTTTCAAAGCCTTCCAGAGGGCAGGGTGCCTAATTCTATATAATTCTAATAAGGAGTGACTTTCCAAATCCCTCAAGATTACAGTGTTCCTAAACTTCAAAGGAAAATCCGTTTATAGTTCACTCCTGAAATCTGTTGAGAAGGAATTTTGATGTGGAGCTGTCATTAGGTTAAAAGTATTCAGAAAAAAATTTACCAATTTCATTGTAATACCAAGCAATTTGTTTTGCTTATGTTTTGCACACTGTTCTACTCATTGTCTCCAATCTATTCCACAGGATTATTAGGGGCTTCCATTTGGGACTTTGGATATTTTTATCAGCGATCTTCCCTTATATTTACCTTCCGTGCACTCGTATATCTCTGGACTTATAGTCTTTAGTTCGATTACAGAGTTTTAGTATGACACAGAGTGCTGAGAAATAATTTGTTTTCTCTGGTGAGCAGGGTTTTGTGAGACAGATGTTCCAGGAACAGCAGACCTAGAAGGACTAGAAGCTTTCCACAGTCCTGTACATTGTTCTATGGACTAATCAGTTATTCCATATTGTCCTTGACTGCTGGGAACTTGACTCAACTATCTGTGTAACCTTTTGCAGACCTATGCTGCAGTATTTCCATAAATGCATGAAGCTTTTTAAACATCTGCTTCATGCTTGAAACAGTAAACACTTCCTGTCCCTCTCATTTTATCCCATTAATTATGAGTTTATCAAATTTACCAGTCCTATAAGTCAAATGGCTAAAATTTCAAGTTCCACATTTCAGTAACAGTATTAACCATGAAGCTGGTGGTCAGTCTGGATAATGGCTGTCTAGTGAGAGTATTAACAAGCTGTGGCAAATCTTGTTAGCTTTAAATACCTTGATAAAAGACACTAGACTGCTCATAATGACTGCTTTGTCAAGAATTATTGATAAAAGTATTTTTAAGGAATAAGAAAATCACTCATGTGAAGGAAGATTTTTTTTTCTTCTGTAGAACTATCAGTATTGTTGAAGATGATAGTGAAAAATTGTAAAGTTGGGAGCTGTTACTGACAGTCATTTAGTTTTAGGGATACTGAGTAAGGCAACTGATGTGTAAGTGGTAGGGAAGGTGGTCTGTGTTGTGTCAGAACTCATAGCTACACAATGCTCATCCTCTTCTCTAACACAAAATTAAGAATAGTAAATTTTTGACATGAGAAGTTCAAATATTGAATGTGTTGAATTGCTTGAAATGTTATGTTGCTCTTCACTGTAGCTACATATATCAACAAGTCACATTTGCAGAATCACAGATTAAGCTGAGGTGGAAGGGACCCACAAGGATTGAGTCCAACTCGTGGCCCTGCACAGGACCATCCCCAAGAGTCACACCATGTGCCTGAGGGCATTGTCCAAACAATTCTTGAACTCTGCCAGGTTTGGTGCTGTGACCACTGCCCTGGGGAGCCTGTGCCAGTGTCCAACCACCCTTAGGGTGAAGAACCTTTTTCTGATATCCAACCTAAACCTTCCCTGATGGAACTTCAGGCTATTCCCTCATGTCCTGTCGCTGGTCACCACAGAGAAGAGATCAGTGCCTGTCCCTCCTCTTCTGATAGAATATTTATACTGACACCCCAAGAAGTCTGGTTGCTGATACACAGCAGTGTTTTTGTTCCTTGGCATTTTCAGGAACAATGCTTAAATCAGAATATAAAATCTGTGTCTAGAATTCAGCTGAAGGTGGTAGAAAAGGCAGCAAACCCAGATTTTTATGTTAAAGTTTTCCAACTCTTTCTATATAATTTACTCTTCTAGACAATTGTAATAATGTGATTTTTACACAGAAAGAAATAAGATGCTGTTATGAACAAAAAACTACAGAAATGATCACTGCAAGTATCCAGACAAATCCTCAAGGTGGTGGGAGCCTTTGACAGAAACATGTCGGAGAGGGAAGGGAAGAAGAGCAAAGCTCCTGTGTTTGAAATCTGCTTTCCATGACCCAAGGACTACAGACAGACATTTGCAGGAAGCTGTTGGCCACCCACTGCTGCCACTTAAGTGGCACAGCACACCAAACAGCAGTGCTAGGATTTGAAAAAATACTTTTTCCAAGAAATCAAAGTGGTAGTTCCTCCTCTATTTGATCTCTGCGCTTTTCACAGAGATAGTGGGTTAGATTGCATTACAGGAAAATCAGATTACATTACAAAAATCACGTATTTGTATTTGGGTGAAATTACTAGATTGTTTAAATCTAGCAAAGACCCAAGTGGAGTTTTGCAGCTGTTATTCACCACGGCAAGTTCTTGCTGTCTGAGCAATGAAGTTTGCATCCCTATTTTTTTTTCTCCTTTGATAAGGCACTCTGACTGACTCCTCAGCTGTACCAGTGGGGATCCTTCTGTCAAGACGTTTGTTCAGAATGTCAGCTGTAACAAGCAGGTCCAATGATTGAATGAGACAGGGGAGCTGTGCTAAATGGTTAAATGTCTCTCACATCTGAATGACACTTGGCAAACACTGCCACATTCTCTTATTGATGTGCTTACTAACTTCCTTGAATGTTATTGGAAAAGATATATGCTCACTGAGGAATGAAAAAAACCATATCTCATTTAAAGAAGAACCCTCATTCTTGTTGCATGCATTCTAACACATCTCTTCTTGCAGCCAAGAGCCTCAGGCTTGCCCATGTCTTTTGCACTCACTAACTGTGACTGAGTTTCTCAGGTAACATGTTGCTTAAAGTTGTATCTTACTGTGTTTCCTTGCTTTTTCTTTTCCTGCACCATAGGCTAAACACTACAACTTCAGTTTTCATAAAATGGCTTCTGTGCCCTTTCTTTTCATGAGGGTGTCTCAAAGATTACTGTGCAATATTCTCTAGCAGTATGTATGAGCAGGGATTCACTGGACTGACTGTGTATCACACAGGAATTGGAGGTGGCTCTCTTTGCTTTTGATAGGTTTAATTGCAGCTATGATTTTTACATGATCTTTAATTTTGAGTCTAATGGTTTGCTATGCTGAGACACCAGGCTGCACTGTAAAATGGCAATTCATTCATGGGAGACCCAGCTGTGCCCACCACCACATAGCCCTGTCTCCTGTTTGAAGCAGGCTGTATTCTCTCTCCCACTCTCAGCCCTGATGAGCCAAGCGGCCGTGCCCATCAGTACTGTGATTTATGGAGCATCTTTGACTCGTGAACCCAGTAGGCCTAGATAGGCTGCAGTGAGCCTCCTCTCTGGGGACTGCAGTGCCTGTGGTCCTCAGGGTCTGCCTTCTTCCCGGCCACGGCTGGCAGGCAGGAGGAGAGAATTTGCAGCTTCAGCTGCAGTCCTTCCTTCAGCCTGCCTGGGGTGGTGGAGCAATGCAAGAACCACCAGAGTTTGCTGCCAGTGCCACACAGCCAAAGAGAGGTGTGCGGAGGTGGGCAAGGTGATGCCTTGTCAGGAATGCATTTGTCCCCTCAGGCAGGGCAGCTCTGCTAGGAAACCACAGCTTCCTCCAAGGCATGGGTAGGTCTCAGTCTCTCCACACAGGTTGTGTGCAACACGGGAGAGGCATGTTCCCAAGCTGCAAGTCTCAGAACGCAAATTTTCAGACCAAAAATGGACTCAGATGAGGTAAAAATAAATGAGGCAAAAACAACTAGAATGAGTGCACAGGCGAGTTGTGGTGTCAGACTATTTTTGGGAACCTGTGCTCTTGCAGATCTAATTCCCCTTGGTAATATTAAGAGCCCCAAATCTTATCTGTATATTGACTTATTCATTAACACTTTGTGTGTATGAATAATTCACCATCTACATACTATAGCTCCACTTTAAATGCATTGCAAAGCATATATTAGGCAGAGATTGACCTCTACTGTGGTTAACATCAAGATTTATTGTTCGAGGAAGCTCCAGATATATTGACTTGAATCAAAGCCTGAAGGTTCAATTAAAGTTGATACTGTATTAACAAAAGGCCACAAGTCACATTTCTTCTGTACTCTGCTTTGTGAAGGATGTCAGTTCTCTTTCTTTAATTTTTTTTCCACTGGGGCTGGAGTATAACTGTGATCATAAGCTGCTTGCCTAGCTCACCCTGGCCTTCCTGTTTTATTTAGCTGCCTCTGGGATCCTTGCTAGAACATTATTAATGGGATGTCTTGCTCTAGCCTGAAAATAGTATTTGTGTTTTCATCTACACTAGTAAATGTTTTTCTTTCTAAAACCATTATTTCAGAGTAATGAGGCAGATTCTTTGCCTTTTTCACTTTAACCCAGGAGCAAGCTTACATTGAAAAAAAACATGAAGAAGATCCTATTCCAATGTGCTAAAATGGAATGGTATTGCTAACAGTAAGGCAGGAGAGGGAACAAAACACTTTGAATTTGCCTCTGCTTTTGTCCCTCAGAGTTGGAAGTAAATGAGGAAAGAATATTTCAGAGACAGGCTAGGGAGTATGACCTCCTCTCTAGCTGCTGCATCTGATAATGTTCCCATTTCTCTCATGATTATTAGTGTGACCTTTTTATCCCTTTCCTTTTTCCTTTTCAAAAAAATGCTCTGGTATCTTTGCAACATCACTGCGTGCTGCACATTTCATTGCTAAGCAACAATCAGCAGTGCACAGCCTGGGCACCACACATGAACTTTTACTTTCATCTCCAAAGCAGAGAAACTTTCTCTCTGTATTGTTGAAGCTGATCCTTGAAGGATGTGCTCCTGAAGTGGGGGTGTGTGGGGAGCCGACACTGAAGAGCTGTATCTGTGAGCGCTCCAGCTCCACAATGGTGCTCTCACAGGGGTGTCTTCCTTAATTAGGCAGGAACACACACACTCCCACCTATGTTTCATTGTGGAAGGGATATTAAGGACTAGAGTCACAGCCAAAGAACGAAGATAACCCAGATTTGAGGATGGGAACTGCCATGGGAAGAATAATTATTAAAACCAAAGAAGAGAGGAAAGTAAAAGCATTTCAATTTTTTTTAATCCAAAGCCCACCTAAAGGTGCCAACTTGGAGTTTGTGTGAGACCTTCCTGCCCTTCCAGCAGCACAGAACTAAAACAGGAAGGGGAAACCAAGGAGTGTTCAATAGGAAATGGACTGAGTAGGATCTTGAAATTATGGAAGGTAATTATGACATTTACAGTTGTTAAGGAGAAGGGATGTTTTTCAGTGCATGCACATAAATCTCCTCAGAGACAACTTACTCCTAGACACAAAACACACAAAAGGATGTAAGGAGTAGCATTTTCATTGCAAATACTTCTCCTTGAAGAATCTACTGAAAAAAACCCCAAACTACAGATCATTCAATGTCCTGAACCTTCCTAGCTTTAGTCTTGGAACAATAGTATTTCCTCTGATTTATGTTCTGAGTCTTTAAATTTATTACACCACAGAGAGGACACAGAGAAGAAAATCAAACTGACTCTTCAAAAACACTGTCACAGCCTCAGAGTCCGACACCCAGTTTTGCTCCAGAGACTCCAACCTGAAATGAAGGTGAGTGCTGCATCAGAGGCAATGAGGGCAGATCAAAGTAAAGCAAACATAATATAAATATCTCTGACCACATTGGTGGCTTCTTACAATGTTATGCATATGATATGCAATGACATGGTATTAAAAATATTGTCCAAGTAAAAGGTAGCCAGAAGTTGATAGCAGCTAATGGGAATGGGAGAGTTGCTGTAAGCAGTAGCTAGTTATCTACATGAGGTCACTCAGTATTTCACTTAGCTAGAGTGCCTGAACATATCCATAAATCTTACTCAAAAGTTCAGATCCTGGTCTCTCAGCCTATGCTTATGTGTCTCAGTGGGAACTGGTGTAAGATCCTTTGCATGGGACTATAGGGAAAAATTCACCTTCTTGCCCAATATAAAGCAAGTGGGAGAAATTCCAGTACCTGCAGGACTGATTCCTGATAATGGTGTCTGATATATTGCTTGTTGTAATGGATGGCTCCAAGCAAAGTGTACTTAGGCTGCTTTTAAGTATCTGCTTTAATTGCTTCATCTTGCACTCAGCTTGTGGCATATGTGGCATCCCCCTGATTGTACAGAACTAGGAGTAGATAACTGCAAACCACAGGCCATTATCTATAGCTTTTCTTCATGTTGAGGGCAGATGGGGAACTTTTGAATCCATTCCTTCTCTTCTGGCCATGACATGTCCTCAGAGAGCAGGTGTTTGCACTGTCTCAGCTAGAGTTTAAGGGCATGCTAATGGTTCTTGCTTAGTACACCTATGTGACGTTCTAAAAACCTGCCCTTCTGAAGGCAATGCCCCTTAACAGAGGTGAAACTGGTGGATGCTCTTGCTAGCAGAAGAGGCTGCACAGCAACTGGCTCCTGTCCTTTTCTTGAACAGGTGAATGCTTTAGTATTTGGCTGATTCTTTAAAAGATGAATTCCCATCTACATTGGGTGTGCCAGTACTTTAGGTCTGCCTATAAATATCCCAGAAAGCATGGCATTTTCAGTGGCATGATGTTGGATCTACAAGAGCCCATTAGTAGTGATGGTATTGTTTCTATCCCTACTAGATGGTTTAGTGCTTTGTGGGAAAGAAGGAATATAAATGATAAAATTCTGTTTCATTCCTTCAAAGAGGCAGCTGTCACAGCAGTTTCAAAGTCACCACCACAGTCATGTCTGACCAAAGAACACTGTTAGATTCTTCCCTGTTCAGTTTTCAGATGGAAATAAGAGATTACTCCCAATGAATTCAAGGCAAAGGCATAATCTCTGTTACCTGTTACCTTTGGTACAAGTGGCACACACCAAAAAGCACTCTTTTATCATGACGAACTAGTTGCGCTTTGCAAGCTCTACTCCTAGCAGGCTTTGGCACAGCACACACTGGAGGCCATCTAGCACAGAGAGCTCCAGCTGGTGGGAGACCCTGCCACAGGGTCTGACATGCTGGCATGGGCCTGAGGCCATGGTGGCCCACTCAGAGTATGCTGATGCTGTAAGAAGCAGCCCAGGACATCAATATCTGTTTTCCCATGGCTGTGTGGGCATGGCAGAATCTCAGATTAACATGTGGTTGATAGGGAGGTAGCTTGCTGACCTGTGAAGGCAAAATAAAATTTGTCTATCAAGATGTCTGGCAGGTGCATTAACCTTTCCCAGTCCTTTAGAGAAAGTATGAGCCATAACCTCCTGCTCTAAATGTGTGGCTGTGCTTTGTGATCTCACTAAAAGATGAGAACCAAGGGCAGAGAGTGTAAGGATGCCACGACTGGTCATGGGTCAAACATGCAGATGAAAAAAATGTGTACTACCTCCAGAATGCCCAGCAAACTAAAAGCTTTAAAAAGAGTATTACAGGCTATTTTTTTTTCCCAGGCTCTGAAAAAATTGAGGTTGCAAGATCTCTGAACTGAAATTGTCTGATAGCCTTCTTTGTCAAGCTTTTCTCCATACATCTGGTTTTTTGCATTTTTTTACTTAGACTTCTGAAAGAAGCAAGCTATTAGAGCCTTGACTTCTTTGTTTATAATAGAAATACTCACTGACCCTTGACTGCAGAGTTCTCTTGCACTGCTGTAGTAAATGCCAGGCACATCTAACATATGTGCAATCCAGGAATGCTCTGGCTCCTTGCCAACAGTCTACTTCATACCTGGTTTCTAATACTGCTATGGCTGAAACAGCTGGGGAATTAGATATATTGAGAGCAGTTTTTCTCTTTAGTGGGTATGTGTGCATCTGAAATGCTACTTCTCTACATTTTAATTGTTTCAAATAACTGAGAGTAATATGTTTACTTAGCTCTTTTTTAAATTTTTATTTGTCTTTCTAAAGCTTTTTTGTACTATTCAGTTCTCCCCTAGAAATTAGCAGGAAATCTTGCTCAAGATGTGGCAAAGAATGTCTGTGAGGTCCTGTCTCCAGTGAAGCTGGTGGGAATTTTGCCATTGTGTTTCATGGAGACAGATTTCTCCGTGGGACTTTTCTGCCCTGTTTGATAAGCTTTTCAAATCACTGTAGCTTAATACTTCTTTCTGGCTGTGTGAAATGGTGTATCACTTAGGGCGAGCTGATCTAAATGGTTGGCTTCCCTCCATCCCCATTCCTTGGTTGCAGAGTATGCTCTCTTACTGATTCCCAAAAACAGTAGGAAAGAGACAATACGCCCTCCCCTCCAGGTTTCTGTCAGTTTAGTGAGCTGAATGTCTTATGGAGGCATCTAAAACGTGCAGGACCACAAAATGAGGAGTTGGAGAGTAAGATGGGAGATTAGGGATGCTCTCTTAGAGGCACCTAGCCATTAATGGCAGCTCCATTGACCCATGAAGCAGCACCCTTCAATACTTACAAATCAAGGTATTTCCACTGCTCTTAACTCATTCGTGTAAGGAGTATCTGGATGTCCTTAGCTATGTGTCCTTTTTTAACTGGGTGCTTGAGACCTGAGGTCTGTGCGCTGGGTGCCTTGCTCCTCTCAGGTCTCTTCTGACCCACAACATTGTGTGTGGTGGGCAGCTCCTGAGCTGGTGTGAGCTGCCTCTCATCTGCACTAGGGGTCCTCATCCTGTCTCTCATGTGTGTGGCAAAGCTGTGCACTGCCAGATGCATGGTGTGTAAACTACATACCAGTCTAGAAGCTGTCAGGTGACCTGTGCATTGAGGACCACCAAGATATATCTGGGACAAGAAGAGCCAGATCCTGGATCGGGGTGAATTTCACCCCTTTTAGTGTCTATATGCACATTCCTTCTCCTGCCTTGTATTGGGCTTATACATACAAGGGTCTATGACTCTAAAGGTGAAGTCTGGATTGATTCTCAAGGGTTTATTTAATGGAAATTTTAGAAGTCCCTCCCTAATTTTGTGAATGTTTTACAAATGCTGAACACATTTTCAACCTGACTGTGAATTTTCTGATACTTAGACATTTTCAGTCTTTTCCATTGAGATGAAGAAGGGTTGTTTGTTGTTACCAGCATCTAGAGATCTGTAGTTTCTTTACCCTATCTGTAGCTTTGATCTACAAAAGTACAGACTAAATGCTGCTCAATCAGCGTATATAAAAATACCTTTCTCCCTAGAATTTGTAACTGTCATAATGACCTCAGCCTTGGACCTCTCTTGAAGTTTAATGGCCAGTTGGGGTTAATGGCCCAAAGTTCCACCTCAGGCTATTAACACTGTCAGCAGTCATTAATTCTCACAAAATGCTCAGGGTCTTTATTGCTGTTGCTTAAGTGATGCTCAAATGACTGTGAATATTTACACCCCTGCTGTGGATGTAAGAAATAGACCCAGTGTGCAGTATTTCAGATGTCTCTCTGCTCAAAAAGGTCTGAGTACCTGGTAGTAATTTCTTGCACATCTGGGTTTAAAGAAGTAACTCTCAACTGGCCATCAACAGTAGCAATCTAAAATTGTAGTTGCTTGTAGAGATGTGTAGTTTGCTTTAAAAAAAAATAAATGTACAGGCAGACTCCTTGCCCTGAAGAGTTTACATGCTGAAGTCTGTGTAAACATATGCTTATCTTTATTCAGAATACTTTTAAGGGGTAACAGGCATGTGCTCATTGTTACACAGATACTTCTAAATATAAGTCAATGATGCTTCCAATTTTTTGTTCATTGTAACACCTTATGTTTAAAGCTTTTTCTGAGATGAAATGCAGGACTGAGCTGATCAAGCTCCTCACCACAGCACACTCTCTTCTAAGAAGAAATCATAGCATTGGTTGGCAGGTTGTTAAAGCAATGAGTTTTTGAAGAGAAAATGTTGATTTATTGATAAGTATTATTATTTAGGAAGAAACATAGGACTGGGATCAACCTTCTGGGACATGAATCAAGTTTCTGTTCTCTTGAACAGTGATGTTAGATCACTGTTAATAAACTGACTGATTTCAGCTTGAAGAGACTCAGGTTTTCATTCAAACAACCTTCTCAGTGGCTGTTTCAGAACCTCGCTGCTCTGGGGATTGGACATTTTCTTAAAATGCCCAGTAAAAATGTATTAATAGCCAGTTTGGGTCTATTTGTACTTGTACCAGTATTGGCTTTTAGACTAAACAGCTCTTCCTTTCCCTGGTGCTTATATGTTGGATGTGTTTACAGAGAGGCATGACATCCTCTGTCAGCTTGTATTTTCCCAGGCTTAACAGACACACTTCTGGCTTTCTGTTCCCCTGGTTATGATCGGCACTTGCTCCTGCCTGACACCTCCAAAAGCGTACACAACAGGATGGGGAGCTCTTTCCAATGCCCTGGGAAGGGAAGCTACAAAACCAGGTGAAGTGAGATGGCAATAACAGATGCGACAAAGCTACCTGAACACAAAGACGGAAGAAGTAGACTTATTGATGCATGAAACAGGATGTTAGAGGGATAACAGGAACATGAGAGAACATTAATTGCAACTGGAGTGCAACTACTACAGGGTGAGGTGAACACTCTGAAAGGAATGCAGAAGGAATTGTAAAGATACTGTGGTAGCATTATATATCAAGAATATAGCTGGCAGCAAAGAAATGTTTATTAATAATATGGACAAGGGAGGATCAGCTTACGTCAAAGTGTGTTGGAAGAGGATTCTATAGTGGGAAAGGGATTGGGTTGCTTAAGTATCAAATTGAACTTGGAGTTGCTTTAGTATCATGAGAGAGATAAAACTACGTGGTGATTGTGTGGGAGAGTTTAAATTTCACATTTATAGGCTGGAGAATAGATGTTACATCCACAGAATAATCTAGTAATTTTTCAGAGTGGAAGATTAAAAATCTCCTATTTGAAGAAGACATGGAACTCCTAAGAGTTTATAGTATTTTAAGTTGGTGATGGGCAAGTAGTAAAGTTATTATACAGAGAGTAATAGAGAAAATAATGTACTATCAAGTGATGACAGTACTGATCCAATTCCAATTTAGATGAAATAACTTTTCATCAGTAATAATACTACTACTTTGTAGTATCTACAAAGACCAGTTGGTAGTTGTGGTGTTAGGCTGTAAAGGGGAGGACTGTATCATAACAATTCAGTCTGAACAGCAAAGGCACACTATTGGGGCAGAGCACTGGTCTGAAATTTGTACTCTTAAGCAATAAAACTCCAGGTTTCTCTAGAAAAATAATTCTACCAAACAGGCTGTTGAAATTTGTCAAAGGATCTTTGAGATCAGAGTCAGAACAGATTGGCCCAGAAAAAGAAACCACAACTTGGAGAATTGAAAGACTAGAGTGTGAATTGTGAACTGCAGGGATAATTTAGACCTTGAGAAATCAGAAGAAAGAGTTAAAGATCCCCCAGTCACAGTAAATAAAGAGTAGAAAAAAAAAGTAAGGATACTATTTAAGGCTAGTGTAGGGTTGGTCCCCAAACAAATAATACTTATTCTCTACTTCTGAAGACAAGCAGGTGGAACAGAGATGTGACAGCAGGACTGTTTATGGGAAACAGGGTAATAGAAAGCGGAAATGGCTCCACAAACATTGGCTCTGAACTTACCAAGTTGATATGCTCACCTGAATGGAGGCCAGTAGGAGTCAGCTACAAAAACATGCTAAAGGGTGAACTTCACAGCCACAGACCAACTATTCTGGCGTGCAATATTTTAGGGAAAATGAAAGCCATGGGTTGTAATAGATGATACCCTAAAATAGAGCATCAGCTAACTAAAGGGGACCTAGTTTTAGGCTTCCTTAATGACTGGATTTTTTTCTTTTTTTTTTTTTTTTTTTTGGCAAGTCAAAAATAACAACAGAGTATCTGTAGCCTACCTGTTCTTCAGTAAAATATTTCATATAATGGTTAGATATTCCTTGACATGAGAATTAGTACAAGGAACTCCTCAAAGGGCAGACAGTGATGTATTATGCTGACAGGGAAACTATCACTCTAAAACAATGTTCGTTAAATAATTCTACCAGTGATCAAGAAGTCAATGTGCAATAATTAAATTTGTTGAAGGTACAAAGCATATCAACAGGGCAAATTCAGTAGAAATCTGGTTAACTTGGTGCCTGCAATTATAGAGAGGAAATAGATGAACTATAACAAAACCCAGGGTGATTCCTTAAAGAAGGAGCAACAAGAATGGTTGCTGCCCACTGAGAATGAGTAGGAAAAAAGAAAAAATAGAGGAGTTTTATATATTTCAGTCACAGGATGTTGCTGAGCCACTGGTGTGACCAAACAAACAAACAAACAAAAACCCCCTCATACACTAGGCAGTATCAGGAGTAGTATTTCAAGTAGAGTGGGGAAAGCACCCATGCACTGCTATATGTTACTTGGAATCACTATGCACATTTATGTTCATCAACATTCAAGAAAGAAAAATTTAAAAGAAGAATTACAGAAAAGTGCTGCATAACAATACAACAGGAAAACAGAACTTGCAGTACAAGAGTAAGGGGCTTTTGTTGGGTTTGGTTAGTCAAAGAAAAGCAGACTTAGAGGTGATAAGACTGCCTACAAATGCATTGATGTGGTAAAAAAAGGACAAGAAAGCTGTTTAGCTGAAACTAAAATGTTCACAACACCCAGCACCCCAAAAAAATCCATAAATAAATTTATGCTACACATTAAAAAAGGGCTACTATTTACCAGGGGAGTTCGTAGGGTACAAAATCCTATATTTTTTAAAAGATGGAGCTTGATAAATGTAAAGAGGGGATTATATAGGTAGCCAGAAATATAAAGGGACTGGATATATGATCCAGGAATTCCGTCCCAGCTTATCCCTGGACTTTTTAAATTTCTGTAATGAATAAATTCTTTACTTGGAATCTGCACCAGATCATTGGACCTGAGGAAATAAGTTATTAAGGGCTCAGTTTAGCTGAGCTTGGGTTTAGCCACAATACATGCACACAGGCCTAAAACTTGCTTGTGTTGTTCTGGGGAAACCATGCAATGATATTTCTCTGTGTGTGGTTGAAGTCAGAAGAATTACTCCATTAGAAACCACAGTTTCTAGCTGCACATCCCCTTGTGTGCAGATGGAGAGCAGAGCACTGTTTCCTAGCAACTACCAAGGACCACTGGCTTTATAAATCAATCTCTGCCAGGATATCACAGAAACCACGATAAATGGGAAACATTTAGTAGTCAGAAAATTTTCTACTTCCTCCACTTTCTGGTCTGCACAGAAGAGCCTTTTCAAGAAGTAGATAATATCAGCATTTCTTCATAAGTGGACTGAATTCAAATCCTTGTTCAGGTGACTTGTTTTTTAGCTCCCCTGGGATACATGTCCTCATGATTGGTCCCTCTTTAAGATACTAGTTGCTGGGCTTCCTCAAAGACAAAATTATATGAAACTTAATTTGCAGAAAAAAGAAGAAAATGTAATGCAGATAAGGAAGGAATGAATAACACTAGAAAAAACTCTAAAGAGCCCTTGGAAGATGGGGTGTGATAAGAGTCAGTCAAAGGCTGCAGATATGACTCTTCTCTTCTGTACAGTAAATTAACTTTCGGTGTCACATTCATCTATAAAATTCAAGTAATATCTGATTGACTGCAACATCCAGTTCATTTGGGGTTTTTTTCACTATTAAGAATTTCTACTGATTTCTCTGTTTGTTTATCCTGCTCATTTTTCAAGTTTCCAGCATCCACTGATGCAATTAACAGTATGAACTGGGATGTTCTAAGTTGTTAGTAGATTGGAATATCCCCTTTCCCTCTTGTGTAAAGCACAGGAGAGATGCAACTTTCATTAAGGTTTTGTACCAGAAATACACCAGAGGTTTTTTCACTCTGGTAAGACCAGGGCTACAAAATCAAAGTTCTAAGAAGCTCCCAGTAATACGTAGGGGAAGAAAAAAGCTCTCCTAGTACATTTAAAAATAAGTATTATTGAAGGGGTCATTAAATAAGCAATTACTATTTTAGTCTATTATTTGATTGTTTATGTTTTAACAGCCTGTTGTGCAAATCTCACTTCTAACTGGGGAACAATATCTATTATTTAATTTCTAGCATGGAGTGCTAAAATCATAGCATCAATCTGAGAATGTTCTGTGTGTCAGCTTTTTCCATGAACACTGACAGAACAGGAGTAGTAGGTGAGTTAAAGGTTAGTTTCAGAAAAGGAATACTCAGGATGCTAAACTTTGTGACTGATGATATCATTTGAGAAATCTGATGCTTAGACTGTGAGCTCTTTAAAGTCTGAAATTACTTATATATCACAGAAATGAAGCCATGCACTTTTGTGGTGTTGTATAAATAGTGTGCAGTCTTTCTGCTTCTGAATTGGAAGAAAATTTAAGAAGGGCTAACATCCTGTATTTCAACTTTTTTCTTCTGTTTTTAGAAACATTTTAAAAGTTTGTTTTCACTGAACTAATTCTGCTTTTTTTAATTAGTAATATATTGTTGTAATCTCACAAGTTATTTCCTCTTTTACTTGTGCTCTTTATAACTTTGGCTGAATCACTCTATTCAGAGATCAGTTTGTTTTATACTACCATCTTAGATTACTCTTTGCCTTTTTTGTTGAGTTATTTTGAAGAAGATCTGCTTATATCTCCATTGTTTGATCAACAAAGTATGCAATTACAAATCTTTTGTCTTCTGGTATGTTTAGCAAATCTTTTCAAAGTATGATTTACCACCTGTAGCTTTTCTTCATCTCTCAAAAATGCTATTATCTTAAATGGCCTATTTCTAATTGCAGTGGGTTTAATTGCTTGGATACACAGGGGTTTGTGTTGGCTACTGCTGTTTTCTGGACATTTTCTGAGAAAAAATGGGTGTCTGTGTACAGATGTTTCTAGAAGGGGAAAGAATTTTACTGCATGTTTCCCCTTAATAGGAATGGATGTCAGCAGGTTTACAATAACATTCCTGGAATTATTTCCCTCCTGAGATGAATTTCCATTCCAGACCATCTCTGTTGGAGATCTCTATAAAAATGCTGCCCTGGCCATATTTCTTGTTCTTGGTACTCTGTTTGAAATGTGTGGTGTCACTGGAAGTCTCTATCTCGAGCCAAGACTGCTGCTGCTGTTTTCAGGAAAGTGTTTGACAGTGGCATATGTGGTAGTACTTATTTTAAGAAGTGAGATGAAAAAATCATTCAAAAGGGAGGTTTGTTAACAGAAAGCACCTGGAAGCACACAAAATTGAAGAGTGCATCTATATATTCTAATTATTTTCCAGAAATGTATGGTGTCATCATTATTTTTAGAGTCGTGTTGCTAATTTGCAAACATTTGGAGAACTGTCAAATGTTTTTGTGAATATTTATGAGTCCTCAGTGTTTCACTGCTTTTAGCACAGGTGGTCATTTGCCCAAAAATTCCTCTAGGAGATGTACTATTTACTGTTCACCATTCATCTTTCTATTGCTTAAAAGGTTTGTCATCCAGTTAGGGAACAAAATAAGTGGGCTGTGAGGCAGGACACAGAGTAACCCTTGCAGTGGACAGCTGAAATTAATAGCTTCAAACAAGCCATGTGCAGAATATTATTTCTTTAAACAACTAAGCAAATATTTATCAACTGTAAGGCCTCCAGGGCATGCATTGTCTTTTTATTTTCTTATTTATTCACCATCTACTACAACAGAATTGCAAATCTCGTAAAGATCTTTAGGCATTAATATAATAAAAATATACAATAACAGAGATAAAAAATGCTGTTTAAGAAATCTATATTGGATAGTAGACAACTCACAAATAAAGCTAGATTAGAAACAAATTTCCTGCAAGTAGGCTTACTTCAAAATGAAAATGTTGCCAAATCCTTCTTGCTTTACTCACAGGAGTTCTCAAGCTGAAGGAAAGATTCTAAGCATATTATAAGATTTCACACCATAGACAGGGAATTTGTATTCTAACAAACCAGAATGAAGTTTTCAGAGCTGTGAGCTGTGTGAAATTAGCTCCAGGAAGTATTTTTAATTATCATGAAAAAGAGAAAATATTTCAGAACACAGACTAAAACCTTTGAAATGTATTTTGGTGTAATGTTTTAATTCTAAGTTTTGATTTTCATCCAGCCATTAACATTCAATGACTACAAAGGGAAACAGAAAACTATTTAAAAATATTTTTTTCTGGATAAATCTAACACAGGGGAGTCTGGTACATAATTTGCTCTTGCATTGTAACTACTCACACACCCTATGATGACAACCAGAGATTAGGTTTGCCTATATGTTACATCCTGTTGCTTAAAATGTTAATACTTAGCAATATTTACTGAATTCATTACTTCCTGTAGTTTATGAACTGTGATAGTTCTTTTAGATTTATTCACATGTCTTTACAGCAAGTTAAAAAATTAATTTTATTTTTCAATTTTCTATCAAACTTCTAAGCCCTTTTTACCCCAGGTTGATTTAAAACTGTGGAGAAATTTTGTGATCGCAGATGGCAAGAGTGATCAACCAGGCTTTTATGAACCTTTCAGAGAGCCAGATCCCCCAGACAAATACACTAAAATAAAATCACATAAAAGATAACTAACTTCAACCTTTGCCTTGGCAATCCCCCACTCTTCCAAAGGAACCTATGGTATGCAAGTCTTGTCCTAACTCCATTCTGAGGAGCTAAGGTTCAAAGGTCCTTGTTTCCTTTCTTTCAGATGTTTGACTGGAACACAGTACTTTTGGTAAGGTCAGGATCTTGAGGCCTCCTGGGTCTGGCAGATGTCTGATTTTCAGGCTTTCCTTGCTCCATCCAACTGTGAGGTGATATCCCAAAGGATTTCATTAAGTCAGTTTTTGTAGATGAACTAGGTTTGTGATGTGACCATACTGAGACAATGTTAGTTGCACAAGGTGCTTTTCTGGTATGTACCACTGAGCAAAAGCCCTTATGAAATGCTGCTTCTGTGTTTTGTTTGGTTTTTTCTCCAGGATTCTAGTTTCTAAAACATGAGTCAATTCAATCGTGTAATCATAGACATCCACTTGAGATGCTCTGGGGTACCACAGGCATCAGGATGGCATCTATGACAGAGTGCCTGCTGGGGACCCTCACTTCTGGGGAGCAGGGGGGACCCAGGCCATCCCAGGCACCACCAGACATTATGGACAGCAACTCAGACAGCGCTCATCAGCACAAGGATGGGAACTAGAGAGGTTCTCTTGGGCTGGGTTTCTGTCAAGCAGTTCCTAAACTTATTGGGTGTCTGGGGCAAACTGACTTGGCCTACTGACTCCCAGGGTCTCCTGGCTAGATCTCCAGAGATTTCAAAGGAAATTTACATGCCCAGGGCACAAAAAAACACTCCTCATGCCTTTCCCCAGAAACTGCTCTTTACTCATTAGACCATTTATAGTGTACGTCTTTGAGATCATAGAATCACTAAGGCTGGAGAAGACTTCCAAGATCATGAAGTTCAGCCTTCGACTGAGTACCACCATACCCACTAAACTGTACTGCAAAGTGCCACATCTATTCTGTTTTTGAACACTTTGGGGAACAGTGACTCCACCACTTCCCTAGGCAGCCTTTTCCACTTTATTCTTAACCACTATTTCACTGCAGAAATTTTTCCTAATATCCAGCCTGAGTCTCCCTTGGTGCAACTTGAGGCCATTTCCTCTTGTCCTATTGCTTGTTATCTGGGAGAAGAGACTGATCCCCACCTTGCCAGAACATCCTTTTAGGTAACAAGGTAGTGCAACCCTCCGTGTCCTCACAGACATAACATACGTAAGATTTGTGAGTTTGTTAGGCCTGTGTTACTGTTGTGCTTGTAGTAAGTGCTATAGATACTTTAGTTAACTTTAAATTAGGCTGTTGATTAAATATTAAGTGCTGTTAAAACCTGTCAAGTCCAAGGATAAATTTGGCAAGATGGTTCGCTCTGAATCTTGTAATGCAACAGAGGGTCTCTGTGGTCATGACTTGGCAGTGAGTTTTTGAGAAATTTCAGAGAAAGGCTGAAGAAAACAATTTCTTTTTAACTTGTCTTAAATTCCAAATAGTTAACTCCATTTTCTAAAGGAAACTCTGTAGCTTCCCAGGAGAAAAGAATGTAAATATGAGAAACGTTTATAGTAAAGTGTTTGCCTTGACCAATGGAAGGTCTCCTCACTGTTCTTGTTGTTCATTCCTTTCTGGTGCTGAACACAGACACACAGACATGATCGCAGCAGCTGAACCTGCTGGAAGAAGCTGCTTGATCTCTCTCTCAATCATCTTTTTTAATAATATCTATTTATAGATCTATATATAAATAAAGCCTTCTAATTGTCAATCCATGAACTCTAAGTCATTGTGAGAAAGACCAGGGCCTAGCTAGGGCCAACAACAACATCGCCTTTCTACAGGGTCTCCCTTATTCTTTTTTATCCTTACTCTTTCCCATTCTTACTCCTTTTCATCCCCAACCTCCATGTATATAATTTTTAATTGATTTTAGTTTTAGATTGATATATTTTAGATTTTAGTCCAATTTTTCTCTGTGAGCTTTGATCACCTAGTAATTAGAAGAGTGAACATTGCCAACAAACTGTCACACTTTCACTTTTATATTAAATCTGCTTTTGCTGATACCTTTGCTGATGATTCTTTGAGCAACCTAAAAATCCTTCATGGTAGGTGGTTGTAGAGAGTGATAAGCTCTCCCCTGAGCTTCCTTTTCTCCAGACTAAACAACCTAAATTCCCTCAGCGACTTCTCACAGTCCTGGTTGCCGCTGGCCCTTGGTCACCTAGGCACGTTCATGTTCAGCTGGCTGCTGATCAGCATCCCCAGGCTCTTTTCTGCTGTGCAGTTTCCCAGACACTCTTCCCCAAGTCTGTAGCACTGCAAGGAGCTGTTGTGACTTAGGTGCTGGACCTGATGCTTTGCCTTGTTGAATCTTACACAGTTGGCCTTGGCCCATCTATCAGCCTGTCCAGATCCCTCTGCAGAATCTTCCTGCCCTCCATCAAATCAACACTCCCACCCCACTTGGTGTTGTCTGTGAACTTGCTGAGGATGCACTCAGTCTCGTTATCCAGATTATTGATAAAGATATTGCACAGAACTGGCCCCTAGTACTGATCCCTAGGGAACACCACTGGTGACCGGCTGCCAACTGGATATAACCACACTCAACACCACTCTCTGGGCCTGGCCATCCAGGTAGTTTTTTACCCAGCAAAGAGTGCACCCTACTGTGCCACAGCCTGACAGCTTTTCCAAGGGAATGATTTGGGAGGCAGTGTCAAAAGTTTTACTGAAGTTCAGGTAGACAACATCCACAGTTTTTCCCTCACTCACTAGGTGGATCACCTGGTCATAAAAGGAGATCAAGTTAAGTCAAGCAGGAGATACTTAGGATGGGCAAAGTTTTACCTCAAAAGCATAGTATTTCTGCACTCAGTTTAGATGTACAAATCAGTACATCAATACCTATTATGTGTAAATGTCTTACAAGGCAATTTGTCCTTCATGGCTTCAATTCTTCCACATCCAGTGAGAGTCTTATGTGCAACAACATCAGCAATAACTTTACTGTTAGTTAGGCTGCCTAGCTCTATTCTCCTCCCCTTTCTAGGTGCCAGAAGGTGATGTCTGTCTTAGGCTGAGGCCAGTTGGGGTGGCTACAGGAGCATGTTGGGTGCTAGAAATACGCATGTGGAATGTGCAGGTTCTTCATTCAGCAATGCTGTTGTTAACTAAGAAAAAGGACATGGTCTAGGGGTGGGATGGCATCCTTAGCAATGCTGATCTAACTGCTCTGTATGCTGTCAGGAGATGCCCATCAGCTGTGCAATACTGTAACACTTCCAGAATAGCTACTGCTTCTGTGCAGCCTAGGGAACATGTTATCTTCCTCACTAAGTTCCTCTTGCTTCAACATACAGAGCCAGCATGAGGTTTTTTTTTTTTTGAGCTTCTAAATCCTTCTTTGGCTTCATGTAGCCAGACCGAGAGTAGGACCCCTTTTATCCACTCTTCTTGACAGCTTCAGAGACTACTGTATATCACATTGTGGTTTTGCACAGAAGTGGTAAAATTCAAATTTATTGCTTTTTTAAGGGCAGGGGTGAAAAAGCAATGCAAGGATAAATTTGAAACACATTTCAAACTCACTTGAATGTTGCACAAAGGCGGGGATGGAAAGAGAAAAGATGTAGTACTTTTCTCACATCTCAAGTGTGATCTCAGTCCCACTGAAACTGATGGAAATCTGACTGGCTTCCAGACTCATTGAACCTGGGCATACTGAAGTGCAATTAAAGCTCAATATTTTTTACAGAAGATGATCCTGCCCTGAAGCCAGCAAACAAACCAAATAGAGGCTAGTAAATCCTCTCCTGGATAACAATGGCTCTATGCCTATCAGCCCTTCAGAATTCCTGTTTATCACCACCAGGTTGCTGCTGTACTTTTTCGATTCTGCTTGTTAGTGTCTAATCAGAGGCTGCCTTTGTCCAGCTTTAATTATGTATGAAACCCAAACAAGCATAACATAATGGGTAGAATTTCTACCATTGTTTTAAAAAGGTTTATATGATCTTGCAGAACAAGAGAAAACACAATTACCGCCTTACATCAAACATAAGAAATACAACCAGGTTTTGCCATAAAAATTGATGTCTTTCCATATTTTTTTACTTTTTTTCATGTTGCTGCAGCTTCTTTTTTTAACAATCTCCTGGTGAGGCAGATAAGCTCCTAATTCTATTAATGTTTTTATTAAATTTGTAAGGTAAGTGAAGCTTACAGTGTACTGATTTATAATCCTAAGAAATGTAGGTATAATATGTCTTTTATGTTCTATAATCAGCACTAGAAGACATTGTACTTCTAAAAGAGAAAAATTTCTGCTTAGTGTATCTACTTGCATGAAACTCTTGATCAAAGAAGCAGAATATTTCTCTTTAAATGAGATCACCTTTAAATAATAAAGAATCCAAATAAAAAGTTTATATAAACATGGACTCCACTGATGTCCTCTTCTGTTGATGCAAGGGCCTGTACTTTCCAGGGAAGTCAGAAATGCATGAGATCTAGAAAATATTGCTAATATTTACAATTTTGTCACACCACATTCTCAAGCTCCCCAGTCTGAAGCAATATTAGAAGAATCAAATCCAAGTCTCCATTATATAGGTTTTTCAATCCTCTCATATCAGGCATTTGCTAATATAACTCCACTGGTTTTCCAGACATACATTAGTGACATAAGAGGAAACAAGGGAGTGCTCTTAATGGATAGCTCTACTGGGCACTTCTGAAGGACTAAGTAAACTCCAGGAGCTTTAAATATTTTTTATTTAAACTTCAGTTATATGGAGAGAGAATACTAGGGTATAAAGATTCTTCCAGACCTTGTGGTATAGGCATCAGTCTGCAAGAAAGTACTTTGGTTTGAATATTTCGGTTATGCATGGCCAGGCATGCGATCAGGTCAGAACTACTTTGACACAGCCACAGAATCATCATGGAATCATTAAGGTTGGAAAAGACCTCCAAGATCATCAAGTCCAACCTGTGACCAAACACCACCATGTCAATTAAACCACATCACTCAGTGCCATGTCCAATCAGTTCCTAAGTACTTGCTGGGATGGTGACTCCACCATTTCCCTGCGTGGCTGGTTCCAAAGTTTGACAACCCTTTCAGTGAAGAATTTTTCCTGATGTCCAATTTGCACCTTCCCTATCACAGTTTGAGGCCATTTCTTCTTGTCCTGTCGCTACTTACCTGGGAGAAGAGGCCACCCCTCACCTCCTTGCAAGATCCTTTCAGGGAGTTGTAGAGGGTGATGTGGAATGTTCTCCCCTGAACTTCTCTTTTCCAGGCTAAATAACCTCAGCATCCCAGCCACATCTCATATGACTCAGTCTCTAGACCCTTCACCAGCTCCATTTCCCTTCTCTGGACATGCTCCAGCACCTCAATGTCCTTCTTGTAGTGAGGGGCCAGAACTGGACACAGCACTCGAGGTGTGGCCTCACCAGTGCCAAGTGAAGAGGGACAATCTCTGCTCTGGTCCTGCTAGCCACATCATTTTGGGACAGGCCAGGATGTTATTTGCCTTCTTGGCCAGCTGGGCACTCTGCTGGTTCAGGTTCAGCTGCTGGTGACCAGAACCCCCAGGTCCTTTTCTGTTGGTCTTGTGGAGATTAGTCAGATAAAACTGTTATTTGTAAAGGATATACAGAGCCTGCCAGATTGCAGGAAACAAGCCCTGATGGCAAATGCTAAACTCATAAATTGGATGCTATTGATACTTGGCATTTTCTCTGGATTGTTGTGAAGTTCAGGAATATTTGTTGAGATCCTACTGTAGTTGCAAATAAAATCAGACATCATCTCTAGATATTGATTAGCTGCAGAACCATCTTTTTTTTCCTGCTTTTGCTGTGTGATGAAGCTGTACAAAATCCAGCCAAATTTGTGCTGGTACTTCCTACAAACACTCGTATATTTGTTTGTTGACCAAGTTGCTTAAAATTGCACATGGGCATACTAAATCTGCTTCTCAGCAAGAAGTAAATTAAAACGTCAGATTTTATAGGGTTAATTCTCTGGATAGAAGGATGATATTGGCTGATTTTATTTATGTCTATAATTCATACAAGGGATGCCTTAGATATTGGATATTTTTTATATGCAGGAATCCAACCTATGTCAATTGGAGTAGATGTAAAATATGATCCCCACTATTTGTGGTCACTAAAGGACCATTTTTTATAAATCTGCTGATGTAAGTTTCTCCTTGGCTTTACAAGTGGGCTGCCTTAACTGTACCTTTCATGATCACAATTTTCTAAATTATTTCCCAACATTTGGCTTAAAAAAATTCTATGGCTATATTTTGGAACAGCTGTTCCAAATATTTTAATGATACTGAGAAGATTCCTCTACATGTATCAGTTTGGGACCTGTCAGATGGGAGGTCTTCAATAACAAAAGGCAGTATTTTTTTAACTATTAATGTTGTTTTAGGGGGCTGGTATTACCATTTCAGAAAATTCTGACTTTTGACGTGCAATATGACCACCTTCTGTTGGAATGTTACATTAAATAAAACCACTTTCAAGTCTATAATGCATTATCTTTTTGATGGGATCCATATCAAAATAGAAAATGAACACTTTAAGAACTGAGACAAGGTAGTAGTACTTATGAATTTGTTCTCATTATTCTTATGGAATTTTTTTTCTGTGTCTCAGTGAGGTGAATGCAAAGATGAAATTATCTTTTACAATCAGCATTACTTAGAATCTTGAGGTCTATGCTGTATTTATTCCACTGTGCCACCAATATACAATGATTTAAACATTTGTTTTGGCTTTTAATCTTTGCTCGTATATATACACCTCCAAAATAAAAACCAGTGGAGTATGCACACCCATAAATCTGTCCAACCTTCCACTCTTCTGAGATATTTCAGTAAAGGCTTGACACTTGTAATCAGAACTAGGTTTGGATGCTGCCTTCAATTCATTTAATAAACACCCTTCCCCCTCTTCTCCATATTCCAGCCTTTCTTCTTTGTTTCATTTTTAAACCTGAGGGTTTCGAGGAGCAAAGAACTCCTTTGAAGGTGCCTGAGGAAGAAGTCTGGCAGCAGTAAGAGGTGCATTCTTAGACTAAACATCAGTTATTTTCTTTTGCCCCATAAGCACACTGATTTAATATATTTAATGTACTTTTGCTGTAGTGAACATTGCATATTTTTTGCTCCTCAGAGCTCCCCATCTCTAAACACTGTGTGACCCCATATCCATCTTTTCAGCTACTGCTCCCTCACAGTGCCGCCTTGGCTCTGCCCTGGGATGCTTTGCTGGGCTGGTCAAGTCTGGTGAGGTGTTGGGACAACACAACAGCTGCCTGCAAACACTTAAAGCGAGTTTCAAAGATGGTGATGATTTCCTCATGAAATAGTTAGTGATAAAACATGGGCAGTGGCCAAAAACCATAGCTCATTAGGTTCAGTCTGGACATTGGCAAAAACATCAGGAGAACATTGCAGCACTGAGTACATTACCCAGAGAGACTGCAAAATTCCTACACCTTGCCTCTTAGTACTGCAAGAGAGCAGAAGTATGAGCCATTACCTCAGCATAGCACTCAGCTCTGTAGGCAGGAGGAGACAACCAATGCCTCCCAGGCCAACTGGAGGCATGCTGCCATCACAGGGCAGTGTGGTCAGTGGTAGAAATGGGACTTATTCAGATAAGGGGGGGTTTTGAAGGCTATTGGATGGTTCAGAGATGTATTTGTCTGGGAAGGATGGGGTCACTTGCACAGGGTTTATTTTTTCACAGGACTCTTCCTTGCAGTCTCACTTCCTTGTATTTAAGTAGTATTGAAACCAAAATAATAATAATAATAATAAAATTTTTTCCACACAAAGAAGGACAGCATTTAAAACAGTATAGCAATTGGTCTGGCTAGGCAAATGCTCAGTTAAGCCAATGTTGTGTGGTGTGTTAAGTAAAGAGAGTTCATGGATTGAAACATGAAACTGACCTCTGTGTAATCTATTTGTGCAGCTCCATTGGTCAATAATTTCTATTTAACCCAGAGAAAATGTCCCAATTGAAAGGAATGATTTCAGTTTAGTTACTCTGGATTTGAACACTGTATCCAAGATCAGAACCTGGCCCAGAGGCTATAGGGATAAATGGGATTGGGAAGATATATTGTTTTGAAACCAGAAAGGTAATTTGATATACTGGGCAGCAGGAGAACTATTACTGTGATTAAAGACATTTTTCCTTCTAAGTTTGTGTTTGTAGGATATATTATTTATTGCTGGGATGTGGCAGATTATTAGATTTTTCAGATCATTTTGGTATTTGATTATGAAGCCAAGTTTCCCTTTTGAGATTTTCCTGGATATAGTGCTTTTTTGTTCAGCACAGAATTTTCATTGGTTTGTGTTCTTTAAAAAAAAAAATGGTTTCTTGCTATTATTGCCAATATTGGAAAATGAAAGTTATATTGTATTGGGAAATGTTTCCTTCTTCTAGGATGACATGTTCTTACTCTTTGAAAGGTAAAAATAAAAAATAAGCCCAGAAGCTATTTTTTCTAGTTCACAAAAAATTTAACTGGTAATTAAATAAATGATCAAGTATTAAAAGCTTTCTTCATTTTCAAAGTTGTAATTTCTTGCCTCGTATTTTTTTAGATAATTTATTCCATATCTCATAATTTTCTTGGAATTTGGTCATACGGCAATAGATTCTGCTGTAATGAACTAATTTTAAATGACAGCTTAAGAATATCACTAGGTATTAGTTGCCATCACACAATAAGTCTTTTAAGTTCTTGCCAGATGGAGGAAACAAATCATTAGAAGTTATCGAACAGACATCACTATCAGGGCACCATAGATTTGTCTCTTTCATTTGTCTTTGGTTTTAAAAAAAACCCACAGAACATTTTCTGTCAAAGCCTGCTTTGACAGAACTGGACAAAAACAGCTTGATGAACTGTCTTTTCTCAGAGACCAGTTCCATTTCCACTGAAACACTCTGTGACAACCCATCCATTTCTAGTGTTTCTTATTTGTGGGAAAATGTTTAAATGATGAGGTTTGACTTTTCCATTTCATTTTGTGGGGATTTTAAGCTCATGCATTTTACTTTGCAGATGAGGTGGCCTAGGAGTGTGCATCCGGTCCTGCATAATTGCTCATTGGACACATAACATCTGATTAGGCCATAGGAACTTGGTTGTGTGTAGAGATCTCAGAGCCTTTGTCTGTGGGTTTGGAGGACAAGGCCTCGAACTGTTCTCTTCAGAGCTCCCAGCACTGACTGTCCATGAGTGTTCAGGATGTGAAATGCTCTCTTTTCAAAGAGAGAAGGGCAAGTCCTGTGTATTTGGGGAAGGGGCTTGGCTATTTGCCTTGTTTTCTGTCGTATTGCTGCTCGGCGCTGGAGCCAACCTCTTCCCCTATTTGAGAAAAGATTTACTGATGTGTGTTCCTCAATTTTAAGTGAAATCACCGAGACAATTTGGAATTTTAAATTTACTTCCGCATAAGAGAAAAACTTCTAAACCCTGCTGTTTGAAGGGGAGTGTTTAAGGCTGATACTGAATTAGTAGTACTAGCCCTGAGCTGCCTGCCTGTGCCGAGGGAGGCAGGAGAATGATGCTGGCAAGCCGTCCCAAGCAGCGAGCCGGCGGCAGACTGAGACGGGGGGGACAGCTGTGAACAAGCAGGCCTGAAGGGATCCCACATGCTGGGCTCTGGAGAGCCCCTGTGATGCTCCTGTCACCACATGCAATGGACTGAGCTGCTTTTGTGGTTAGGCATGGCCCTGAGCCCAAGTCCCTAAACGCCTCGCAAGGCCAGGGAACCTCTAGCTAAACTGTTTTCTTCCCAAAAGCAGACTTTGCAATCTGTTCCATGTTCTGTGTGTGTGTTTGGAGAAAAAAGAGTGAGCAAGATAAAGGTAAAGCAATTAGATTGGGCTAAGGTGCTACTTGCATGCAGTATTAGAGTCCTGCTATCTCTTTATCTATTTCTAACCACACACAAATTCATGCAACATTTAAAGAAGAACTCCTAACCTTTGATACAACAATAATTTAATTTTTTATATATATTTATAATGGACATTTCATCTGTCAATAGACCTTTTCCAAGAGGCAGAAGGTGCAGAATAGGAAAGGACAGATAAAGTAACTGGAAAAAGATCACAAGGTTGATAACAGAAAAAGCTGCAGTCAAACTTGTGTGTTTACACACTAAAAGAAACAGGAGTGGCATTTGTACACTGGGCTTCAGAGATTTTCATTGTGTCTTTGTCACTTCAAAAAAGAAGTCTGTGTTGCTTCTCTCAGGGCACATCTGCAGCCTGCTGTTTCACTGCAGAACATGAAATCACACCAGCACAGGGCAAAAGAGAAAAGGGAAGGTGAAAACTTGGAAATAAAACATGGAGAGGTGATCTGAAAGAATAGCAGGTTCAGTATTCTCCTGGTTCTCTGATCCACTGTTTTCTGCTCCTCCAACCCCTCAAACAGGCCTACATTCAACTTAGGTGTGGTGGTTAACCACCTTCTGCTTTATTTTTCCTTTATTGCTCCTAGAATTGCACCCACCTGTTGGGTGCCTGAGGTGCTAGCCTAGTTGTTAATGCTGATATTGTGTGAGGGTGCTGGGGAAGGGGGCAGAGGGTGAACAAAGCAGGGCTGCCTCTGCATCTCTATCTGTATGTGTATTTGTCTATACTTATTTCTATATATACTCAGGTATCTATTACCTATGTTTATGCCTATATCTCTATCATCTATGTCAACATATCTAAACCTATATGTATATCTAGATGAAATTAGCCCTGCTTGTTAGCAAAATAACAAAAAGATATTTTCCAGCCAATGTAGAGAATAAATGATGAAGGCAGGACCTGCTTTTATCTCCTGAGAGGTGGGACATTTTTCATTCACCTCTCTCAGCACCTGGTAGCAGTACTGCAGTCACTACAGTTTCCTTAAGCCAGTGCTCATCTCTCTTCTGAGTGTGGCACTAATGGAATTAATTATACTGGTTCCCTTTCATGGGGTACAGATTAATTGCTTTGCCTTCTTGCATCCTTGCCTCCACTAGTCATGATCCCCTGCATCATTCCTACCTTCTTATTCTGCTGATCCCACTGATACTGCCACAAATCCATTCATGTGACTTTCCACTTAATTCCACCTTCCTGGGTGTCAAGCCAAAGCAAGAGGGGGTGAGTTGAGTGATCCCTCGCTGATTTTGCCATGTAGTCAGAATATGAGATAAAAAGATTTCTGATAATAGGTAGTCAGTCAATAATTAAATGTTGTCTGGTGATACATTCAGCTTAGCTTTGGATGACTGTGCAAAGGAGACTAGAGAGGAGAAAGCAGGTTTCTGTTTCACTTGTCCTTTCTCTTAAGTGCTGATTGACGTGCTGTTACCTCTCCCTGTTTCTAGGAAAGGACTGATGGTTTCTTACAGTTTAACTAAGAATTACCCGTTCATTTAGGTCCATGTATCTGAGAATCACCATCGCAGATATTTATTATGCCAGACAATATAAGCTAACAAAATGCTTTGCAGAAATACCTTTGTTTGCTATGGGAAACAGATGTAGCAGTCTAAAATAATCATAGGCAGTGGAGTCCATACCAGAAAAGCTTGGGAGAAACTGGTGTAATTATGGTTGTATGATTACAGCCCACAAATCTACAGAATACTCAGTAAAGTAAATTTTGAAAATTTCTTTCGTATTAAAGAGAATGATGTGGCATGAGTTTTCCAGAACTGTATTCTTTAAGAATGAGGTGCAAATGGTGTGGATGTGGGGATCAGGGGCTTTCTTTGCACTTAGAGTGACATATATTAGGTGCAATAACTATTTGATGAGGATGGGGAACAAAACTCCTCTCTATAGAAGTGGCAAGCACCTCAGGCTAACGTACCAGCCAACAGGGGGGACAGATTTATTGAACCTATAATGAGATGAAGAAAATAATCATCTGCTATTACTGGCAGGGTGAACGAAGCCAGGATATTGTCAATGCAAGTGATTTTTTCGTGTATGTCAACACTACCACACAGAACCAGAAATTTCTGTGACACAGTGTCTGCCTCTGAGACAGGTTTTTTACTTCCTGCAAGGCAACCCCTGCCTTTGCCCCTGCCTTTGCCTTTGCCTTTGCCTTTGCCTTTGCCTTTGCCTTTGCCTTTGCCTTCACCATCAGCCTCAGAGTGGGTGTTTGCTGGCAGCATCAGCCCTGATGGCATGTGTTCTCCACTGCAGGACCTCCTCTCCCACCCCCTTGGAGTTGGATCAGTCTGAGTAGAAAAGCATATCCAGGGGGTGGAAGGAGAATGGACAGGCAGTCAGTTCAACATGAATTCATCTATTATGTTTTCCTCCTTTTCCTAACCTTGTGTTTTCGGTTAAGCTTTGGAGGATGACACCAATTTTGGAGTTGCATTCACTCTCACTCCTATCTTCACATTTGTGAAAGGTCCAGAGTACAGGCTCTCAAAATGTAATTATCCAGTATTTTTACAGACTTTTGTTTGTAAATTAAATTATTGTTCTGGAAATCTGGAGCATGATTGAGGCATTACAGCCAGAAACATATGGAAAACCCCCCTAACACTGAATTCTCCATCTCCTTCCATCTCTGAGACCTGTGCAGTAACTAACTAAATGTTTGAGTCAAAGATGGAACACCAACACCATTTTAAAGCTATCCTTTTCCTGAAGCAAGTGTAGAGTTATATGTAGCATGTGTTCCAGAGCTTCCACTATGCAGGAGAGCTGCTTACCCCAGGAGGTTCAGAGTCAAAACCAGCTGTATCATGTCATATTGCGCCAGTACATCAAATTCCTAAACCAGAAGTCTCAGTAGGAAAACCTTCCAGTTTTCCTAAACTAAAATAGTCCATTTTGAGGGAACTTTTGTTCCCTCCTCACCCTTTTCAGTCTCAAGATGACTGGTGATCCTTTGCAAACTGTTGTGCCACTTAAGGACAACAGTGTCCTTCCCTTCTTATAACCATTCAATGGTTATATGAGTGAGGCATCCTCATCACTTCAAAGACAGCTGGGCATACGTGGTGTGTTGATGGTTTGAGCTGATGATCCTGACTGGTCTTAGACAGATACAGTGGCTTCTTTCTGGTGGGCAGCAAGGAGGTCTGGTGGTTAAACTTTCTTTCCACCACCTCAGCTAGATCTGGGAAACGATATGTTGTTCTGTGGTGTCAGTCTTAATTTTGTGATTATTAAGCTTTCTTAATTCAACTTCTCTTACCAGTACACAAGAGCAAGAGTTTCAACCCCTTCCCAAATAGCAGACAAGTCAAAGGAAACTTGTAGCAGAATAAGACTGCCTATGTGTCCAGACAAGTAATGGAAGAATTTGTTCCCGTGGCACAACATCACACTGGGGCCTTATGGAAAAACCATGCTCTGCATAAGCAAGACCTTGGTTACTGACCCATCACAGCACGTTTTTATAGAATATTCCACAATACATCTCCACAAGTTTCCTGTGGTTAGCCTTTTCTCCTTATTGAAAGAAGATATACATGGAAATGTTATTCTTTATTATTATTTCCCCTGAAAGTAGTGCACAGAAATTCTGTAGGGGTGCAGTACCAGCGATTTTGTATTGAGTAGTATTGACTAACCTGTGACCTCATCTTCAGTTGGTGTTCTGCAACAACATAAGATTTGCAAGTTATGCTTACCACGAAGCACATTTCATACCCATGATAATCCGAAGTGTTTCAAAATTGTAATATAATCTGTGCAGGGATTATATAGGCAATACAACACTATATGCTTTACAGTAATCTATAGGTCCATAGGTAGCCAAAGGAATGTCAAAAATTGAGTCAGAAGTTAGCACATTAGTCCCTGAGAGTACTCTTTTCCAAAAAATGCCTAGAAATTTTTAATTAAAATGTGCACATTTCAAAGTTTCCTGCGTGTCGTTGTATTCAAGTAAGAAATATAGATTTTACTGGAGTAGAGCAGTGCCAGTGTCAAAGCAGGCTCTACTTGCTTTTGAGCTGCAGACACTGGGTTTAACCTCTCCTACATGTAAAAGAACTGTGCAGGAGATCTGTAGAGGAACTCTTTCCCAGCATAAAAAACCTCAGTTGAAAGGCCGGGTAATGGATGAATAATTCAGGTGTACATGATGTACAGAATTGATGCTTCTGACTAGGCTGTGAAAACTACATTTCTCATATGTCTTATACCATTTATATGACACTGGTCATTTAATATCTAATTTTTAGTAGGAAAATCCCTAACATAAAAAGCAGCTTAATAGTGCATTTTTTCCCTATGAAAATAATTTCTTCCTCTGCATAATTTCAGCTATGCAGGTGAACACTGTAGAAAGAAATGTAGCTGTTCAAGAAAATATACAGACTCTTTTGCAAATACCTTCTCTATCCTGAATTTCATCTCCATGGTCCCATGTCTCTTCTACATGAAAGGATCTCTTCAGAAAAAAATAGATTCTTAAAAATATATTGCGTCAATAAGTCTTGAGTTTTAAAATTTCTAGAGCTTGACACAAATCGTTACAAAGAGGGAGGCAGGGAGTGAGGAAGAGAGAAATAAGAGAAGGAATGGCAGAAGGAATCTTGGTAAGCCAGAGCTCCTCTGAAATCCTGCTCCAAGATTCGATAAATGCTTTCTTCGCTCTTCTGCCGAGGCTGCATCAAAGCAGCTTTTTGTGAGGAGAGGACAACAGGGGGGAGAAGTACAATAGTTTTGTGTTTCCCCAGTCCCTAGAGCCTGATAATACTTTAATATCTAAAATCATCTGAACAGGAGAGGAAAAATGTCCTCTTCTTTTTGCCTATCCCTGGATCTATTAAAAGCAGAGCAATTTGGTACAATGTTACATCCTGACCGACACTAGTCTGAGAAGTGATATGTTGCTTCATGAATCATTTGACTTATGTACATATTAACCAACTTTATTCTATATATAAACAAAGACTGATAACAAAGACTGCGTATTATACAAACATTGCTCTACATTTGATCACTTTTAAATCCCATTAAAACAAGCTGTGTTTCTCTTGTATGCAGAATAACTCTTTCAGAAGACTCTATTTTGTTCATTGTTTTTGGCAGTCACAGCCACATAGTAAATGATCACATTATATGCAGCATCCTAATGTGCAGAATGTAAATGCTGAGGAGGATAATGAATAGGGCAATTGGAGAACAAAATTACATTTCCTGCTCACAGCTCTGATCAGCCCTAGTTAACACGCTCATAAGTAAGGAGTTAGTTATGGGAAGGTGGTTGGTGATTAAATGAGTGAAAAAACACATCCATTTTAACCAGCAGAAGACTGTTAAATAGATGTGTGCATTAGAGCTCCCAGTGGATGGGCTGCACAGGTGAATGTCATCTGGGGTACTGAATAGCTGTAGTTCATTGAAAGGTCTTTTCCATTGTCAGAGTGGTTTCTGCATACCACTCAATACATTTCTTCTCATGCATCTCCAACAGAATTCAGATCTCGTACTTGACCTCCACAGAGATTTTTTGTAATCCTCCAGTTAATCACATTTCTTTGAGATACTTAACTTTTGATCTAATGTGGAGAATCAAGAACTGTCAATGCTCTTCAGGGAGGAAAAACTAATCTGACTCCAATGTTATTTTGATATTGTCATCTCCAAAATTACTCTCCCACTTGTGAATAGAAAATGTCCCTTTATTTCAATCTATCGTGTATTTGTGTGTGTGTGTTTGGTTTTCAGATTTGGTTTTGTTTTGTTTTGGTTTTTTTTTATGCTCAGTACATGATCCTTCCAAGTTCTCCATGCTTCTGAATTCTTCCCGTTCGTATTTTTGGCCAAGAACCAGAAAGTCAGACATAAGGTAGGTCTTTGAAAGGGAATGAGAAGCACAGTTCATGAGCCAGCTTCGTGTCCTTATCAACAGCTACTGTACTGCTACAGCAATGAATTGTACATACTCTCAGATTTGACAAACTTTGTTCAACCAGAAGCTGCCTTTGTTTGTGCTGGGGATGAGGGAAGGAAACTGAAGAAACCCTGAAGAGTAGTTGTTACTGTTTTTCATCTCAGCTCCAGCAACCACATCTAGTTCTGGCACTGCAATTAATGTGATGGAAAGTTTTTACTGCATAGTAATCTCGTACAAAAAATTATTCCTCTCAAATACCAAAGGCCTGCTTTCCAGATCCAATGAAACATGTTATAGACATGTAACAGTGGGGCAGCAGACCCTGATGTGCACCACTCATCTGGAAGAGTTTTGTATGTAACCACCCTCCATAACCCTGCACTGATGGTGTCTAAAATGTGTTTTCATGATGTACTGTTCCCTGAGAGCTCCTCTGTGGGAAGAGCTAGAAAAGTACACATGAATGAAATAATAGTATTGGTTAAAATGTGTTTGTTAAACTGCATTGATCCTCATTATAGATATTCTCATTCAGCATTAAAACAGCTCTAATTCAATTTAGTTTGATCCATTTTGGCAGTGAAGTAGAGAAAACTGACTTGCTTTGGTTAAATGCCCAAACACTGCTGAATTCAGGCTCTGAGCCTGAGCAGACCTCCTAGACATCACCTGCACACAGCTAGATACCTCTCCCAGGATGAATATCCCTTAGATCAGCTTGGGCCATTTCTGTGAAGTGTCTGCTAGGATTTTCCATAAGAATGTCTTCAATGACTGCCTGTTTACATCAAAAAAGATTAACCAGTTGAACTGCTACGGCTATGTTATTTATCTCACAGACTGTTTTAGCCTCATTTTCTTGTGAAATATGCACCGTAGAATATTTTTTCTCTTGATTATTATAAGAAGATTAGAGTATTCCTATAGATGTTTATGCTTAAAATGGATAAAACCCAAGCAGATTATTCTGGCAGAATTCAAAACACAGACATCAAGAAGGATCACGAAGCCTTCAAACATCTTGACTCTGTTAAGGCATTTTGGTCTTCCATGGGATAATTCTATCCCTTTACAAACACACTCCTGTGAGAGAACTCGTATTATGGTGGAGGATGTGCTAGAACACTCAAATTACCCTTCATGGGATCACCACTTGTCCCAGCACTGATTTTTCTCATCCATTTTTCCCAGACCCCTTCATCATATGGATCACATCTGGGTGGCAGTGCTGCTCTTCTCCCTCATGTTATTGAAAAGAAAATAGAGTTATCTTGGCTGGAGGCAATAACCAGGAAACTGGACATAACCCACTCCCAGTCCCTTCCTCTCCCCAGCAATGGAGCAGAAACATATAGGTAGCAGCATCCCTGCTATTGATAGAGGTTCTGGGGTGTAATGGAGGCAAAGGCACAGCAAGAGAAAGACCAAGAGAAGTGGAGTGTAGTGAGTTAGGTTACAGGAGATAGTGTAGGATGGAGCATGGAACTAAAAACTATGATATTGCAGTGGTATTAATGTTAATCAATTTGGCTATCATTTGGATTCTACCAATTTAGAACTGCTGCTACTACAGAAATGCTTTATAGCTGTATGAATAAAAAAACCTAATTTCTCTTTCTGAAACATCTAAACAAATAAATTCAACTCAAACAAGCATGAGGAGATGCTATTTTCAACTGAATCAAGCAGCTCTGAAGCAAGTTGCTTTTGCTGGTAAATTAGTAGCTGCTAATGCAAAAACTTTTATGGCCTCAAATATTTATGTTTTGTAACAGTAATTGCGCTGCAGATGACAGGTAATGCCAAGATGTTAACTACTTGTTCTTTCTCCTTCTGATTTGTGTAAATTAAATTAGGCACACCAATTTATATTAATTTTTCTGCAGAATTCTTTCCTCTTTCTAAAATGCACAAACTGCTCAACATTGCTGCTGAGATCTGACAGCTACCCCTTTCATGGTGCCTTTGGATTGGTGTTTTCTCTCCAGTGAGTGGGGGCTGCTACTCTTGGATTGTCTCTGTTCGTAGAAACTGCATTCACACTTCAGCAGATAATGCTCCCTATTATCATTTCCTGGCTAACCAAGAAATGCAAGGTAATCTAACTGCAAAAACAGTTGCACATTTCATACAGATTCCTGGTGATTTTGAATTTAAATTGACTCCTACTCCCCTTTGTCTCATCTATCCCTTCTTTCTGTGCCACAATGAGAAGTGGGAACTCACTTGACTATACTTATGCTACCTCGTCTGTCTAGAAAGAAACTTTTATATCTCCTGTGCCTATAAAGTCTCCCTTTAGACTGAGTCCAGTCAGGGAGCATCCCAAAAACACTTTTTGGGATTTGCTCTCAAACTTGTTCATAAGTGTCTCAGCCACTAAAGGGACAACAAAACTAACAATACTATTTTTGCATTCCTCTGTTTTTATAAATACATTTTTCCATTTTACAAGTAATTATCAAGTGGGTGTGTATCTTTTATCTTTTAGATTTCTTGTACTAAAGTGATGGAAAAAATAATCCTGGGAACCATTTTCAAATGTATGAAGGACTAGAAGCTGATTGTGACTAATCAGCATGAATTTATGAAGGAGAAATCATGACTGATTAACCTGTACAATGTTATGCAGAAACATGAGCTGAATACAAGGTATGCTTGTGATAGACTGGCTATAGCGGACAGTTGTATATTTACCAGCGCTGTCACATTGTAACTAAGTACCTCAACATATGTGAATGCTGTTGGGGTTCTCAGCTTTTGAGTTGGACTATCTCAGATGTTCTTGACAAGTCTTTAAGCTTCTCACCATATAACTGAATTTCTTTACTCCATTCAGACCAGGAAGTATCTCTTACTCATTTACACTTTAACCTGGAGCCTTCTACATGTGTTTGAGCTATCCTGGCTACAGTCATCCCTTTCTGCCTCTCCTGCAGTATCTTGTGACAGCTTGTTGGCTGAGCTCAGCATCTCTTGCTTGACTTAATGTACATTACTCTTCCTGATCAGGGAGCTGAGAAATGTGATGAGAACAACTTGCTCCACTGAGCCAAGGTACTGGGCTGTTAAGATTTAAATGGCTATTTTTGGGGGACTCCCAAAGATGAGCCAGAGAGAAGCTGTCATGTTGGAGCTGACTAAGCTGATACCCAGGAACGAAGTGAGGTTGAATAAACAAATGGCAGTAAAGATTCCTTTTCACCACACTAGCTGAATTATATTACATTGTCAATTTATTGTCTGCTGGTTGCTTTTCTGATCCAATTAAAGCTCTTGTCATGAATGAAAAAGAAAGGATCACCTTATTGAATTGTGGGAGACATGTTTTTTACCTGAGTTATCAATAACACCTTATATTATTAAATCTGGAAGAAATTTTATAAACTAATTCACTATCACCATGGATGCTCCAGTTCATCTGTTTTTTCAGTAAATAAAAATAGCTCATTTTTTCTTGAGCTTGATTATCTCTTGAACTGCTCTTTTGGGTCCAATCTGTCTGATTCAGAAATCAGGTTACAAGTTCTGTTTTTCTGAATGGATTCTGATCAGGTCAATGGGACTACTTAAGACAGTATGCAGTTGTAGGATTAGTCCTTTTCTGGCTTGCATTCATTGGTGCAACACTCCTCTTTCTTCACCAAATGCTGTAGTACATCCTAACAGTCCTATTTTCTGTGTAATTTATACTTGTTCCCCAAGAAACTGAGAAAAAAAATCACACAGATTTTTCTCCAAATGGAATTTCCAGAATTAAATAGCTTTGTCCAAATCATTTTAGTTTTTAACCAAAATCATTGGTTTTAACAATATCTTTCTCCTTCTTCCAACTATTTTCCCCTTTTTCTGAATTTGTGTTTAAAGTACAACACAGTTAATTTTTAAAAGATGTTGGAAATGAATGTGAACTTAAGGTCATTCAGGGAAAATCTGAAATTAAAAAAAGAACTTTAAAGCACAACCCAAATAAACGAAACATTAATCTAAGGAGGAAAACATTAATAAGCCTCTATGAAAAATGTATTCTTTTTGTTTCCAAGCTAAATCACAGGCCTACCTAGCTGAAAGGTGAAGATGGCTCATATGTTAAAGAGCTACTGGAGATATCTGATATATGATGATTAATTATAATATGCAAAGTTTGTCCCAGGCATACAGCTCATAAAGCTGAAGATGACACAAGTGCATTATTAGCTCCCATCATTGTGGTAAAATAAGCCAACCTGACCTAATTATCAATTTATATATATATATATCTATGTGTGATTATAATGAGTGTTCTGACAGAATGTAAAGACAGAATTTAAGTATTCGTGTTTTTATCTGTAGTCTTTCATTTGGTTCAATTTGAAAATGTAATGCTTGATTTGCCAGCAAATCTAGAAAATATGGTTCCAGACTCAGATGATTTTTACTGTATTACATACTGAGGCTGCCCCTGGGAAGGTATTTATTTCTTTTCTCCTTGTCAATAATGAATGACCCTTCTAAGCAGAAACCTTATTAGAGTCTATGTTTAATGATTGCCCTAGTGATATGAGTGGTCTGGTAACAAATTGAAATGTCAGACACTCTATGACCCTCTAATAATATTGAAATCTGCCAGCCCCTATTAAACTGCCTTCAGACTGTATTATCCTGTGGTAATAGATCAGCTACTTACCCTAACTAATACAGTTATCATGTGGGATACTGCAGCATGATCCTTTTAATCAAAAGAGTCAAAAAAGGAGTGGAACAGTGAGTAAAAATGAAGTATTGTCGTAACAATATGATGAGGAACCCACTTTATTAAGGTGGAAATCTACCCATAAAGAAGGTTGTGATTGATCTTCATTCTGGTGTGTCATCCTGTTAAAAGAAAGAAGTAACTTTCAAATTTGAATGAACAGGATTTTTTCTCTCTTATCCTCTCCCTCCCCCTGTTCCTGTTTCAATGGATTATCTTACTTTTTAAGCTACTTTTATAGGTCCAAGTGCAATCCAATGTGTCCTAGTATCGCTACAGGAAAACACTCGAGAAACAGAAACACTTTTTCATCATTATTTCCAGCAACTCCTCTGCACTTTTACATGGAGAACATGACATTAATTTTTTTCCTGTTTCCAGATACATACAATAGGGAGTATCAATAAAAAAAGTAATCTTCATAATTATAGCAGGGAAACCAAAAGAAACAGCAATTGTAACAATTAAGAAAACAGTATCACATCCTTCTTCCTTAGGACTTGTCCATTGCTGAATTACGTTAATGCATAGAGGTCATATTTACATGGCATCATTAATTGCACTTGATTGGAGATTTGCACGTAGATTTATCCATAAGATTAGAATAATAGACAGAACTGTCTTAAATCACTTGATTCTCTTGAAGCTAGTGAGAACCTCTCTTTCTGCTTTTGAAGGCTCTGAGCTTGTCTGTGGGATTCTTTGCCCCATTCCTTATTATGGAAAAGAAGATGGGGTTACATAGGGAGTCTGCCAAATTATAGTTTCCAAGGTCCTCCACATTTTAAAGGGATACTCTTCTGAACCAGGGTATAGCTGGCCCAAGGTCGTCTTTCAAACCTTGTGACTTTCCAGCTGAAATAATTCTGGAACTGACTCTATAACTACTCTTCTGAAGTGCCTAGGAACATCTACAGGTTGTACTTCATAAGATATGAAGGGCAGGCTTATTTGCCAAGTGGACTCCTCCTGTGACCTTGTGTCTTTCTCCTCCACCTTTCCAAATACCATATGAGCTGATGTGAGGCAAAGCAAATACTTCTGTGGTTTTCCCAGGGGAGTCCTGAGCAGAGCAAGAGAGACAGATAGGAGATCTATGCTGAGTCTGAGTTCAGGTTTGCATGCAGCTGAGTATGGGAGCATGCTGGGCTTCAGCACTGCAGGATCTGAGCTCTTAGAGTCTATATACCATAAACCCCTAGATGAACAACCAGGATTTAGATATTAATTATATATATATATATAAAAAAACATGTACCACCTGTGTGGAGAGGAACATCAGCCTGTTTCTGTCTTCTTCCCGGTCCTGCCACAACCTTCTCCAGCAGTACCTTCTCCTACATGCTTTCTACCCTGCCCCAGTGTCTCATCATGTAACCCCATGCTAAAGTTTTGGATGATCCTCTAATCAAACTACTGAATTATAAATCTCGGTATCTTTTGTCTAGAAACCATTTAAAATGGTTCAGGAGCAGTGGGGTCTCTAAAGCTCTTAGTTATAACTGACCCTAATTCATGGCTATAACAAGAAAGATCAAAGTTACAGCCTGGCTTTAGAAAGATTCCCTGCAGGAGCAGAAAACTGGAGAAGATTTTGACAGGAGCTTTGTGTGAGGTATAGTTAAATTAATATCTGTTCTGAAAAAAAAGTGACTTTGTAAAAATAACTCCACGTTTATTGTCTTTTCATCAAACAGGCCTAGCTGACGAACAAAAAGATGAATTTTGTATCTGCCATTCCTGCAAAGTCACTGTGGGCTTTTACTGTCAGCCTTAGCTTCTCCCCATTTTGCCTACCATCAGCAGCAATAAAGACCTGCAGGCCAAATTAGTCCCCCTGAGATGACTGTGTAACACACTGACTTATAATTGTGCTCTCATTGACATCCCTGCAGCCCCCTTGATGTCAGTGGTTTTCTGCCTGAGCTTAGTGAATATTTCACTGAGGATAAACAAAAGGTATAGTAGCTTGCAGGTCTTTGCTGCCTTATTCTGTAAAGAAAGCAGTAGGGAAAATGAAGTAAGCTCTAGACATCAGTTATATGTTCATTGTCATGTTTTCTATTTCATATTTGATGAATTCTGCAGAAATTCTTTCCTTTTTTTAACAAGACTGAACTGCTTCTAACTATCTGAAAAATACATAAAAGCTTGTTTTGTTTTCCCCTGGGGTCAGCTTTTGATCGTGAACTGCATTTGGAAGGGCCCTACCCTACTGTGAAATGTGCCCGAGGACAGGGAGGGGCAGCATGGTCTCACTGGGGGCTGGGACTTACTCGAGGTGACAAAGAAGTGTTCCTCAGCTCTGTTCCTCCCGCAGCCAGGAGCTCCAGTGGGTTTCCTTTTGAGCTGAAGGCAATGGACCACTTGTCAGGCATAAAGTTAAGCACATGCATAACACAGAATGAACCTCAAGGTTCCCATACTTATTCCACTGAGTGCAGATATGCTAGTGGCTTGGATTTTCAAATCAAAAATTCAAATCTACCATTCAAAATTATTTGAGGTAAAACGCTTATGACAAGTTTTTCCAGCTGAGGTTTGCTTCGGAACATTTTTTTCATAACATGGGATGTGTTTCCATTCACTCCTGAATCCAGAAATGGTTAAGCAAGGCATAAATAATGTCAGACAAATCAAGAACACACTCAGTCATGGATACGAAATCTTTCACAATATTTCTTCAACTTCACTGAAACTTAATTTAACCTGAGTAAACTTGAAAGCCCAGGAAAAAATATCTTGCTGTCTTGTCATTAGCCTGATTAGCTTGGTTAGAAACCAAAGGATTTCATAAACATTCTTATTTATTTTTGTATTTAGAATTCTGTAGTAACCCATGTTGTCGAACTGAACATATATTAAGTGTCTTCTAGATTTTGCCATACAGTTTTTCATATAACATAATTTATAATTCTGAATGTCCTTCTGTTTCCGTCATTTCCTTTTATCCCCAGTGGTCATTTTTACTCTTGCTGCATCTACTGTGAGATGGCCTATGCAACCTTTGAGCATGTAGGATATTAATCCATCTTTGATCACATTCCCCTGTGTATCCCCCCCCAGCTTCTGGATTTTCCTCCAGAATGAACTCTGAAGCAATTCAACCTCTTTTTTTTTATTATTGTGATTGGTTCACTTTAGTTTTAGTTAACAAATGAGGTCTAAACATGAGGTCTAAAAAAGGTTTTTTTAGTTTAGTAGGTTTTTTTATTTTTTTTAAACATTGCTCCTGTACTTAGATGCCAATTCTTTAGAAGTTTTTTCTTCTTTTGCTGCTTTTGTTTTTATTTTCCCAAATCCCTGTTTGCTTCACAGAAGTAAATATCAGAATACACAGCTGTGACACAGATCTTCTAAACTTAATATAGACATCAAAGAAGGAAAAGATTTTTTTCTGTCATCACTGTCCTGTCAGTGAAGGACTGCTTCTCCAAAGTTATCTTGCTCATCACCTCTACTCAAAAAACATTCCGCAAGATCTTTCAGATATTATGTTTACACTGCCAAATATTATTTTTTTGTTTTTGCATCTTAATAAAGATGACAGCAGGACTACATGTGATTCTTTTGCAGGGTGTAATTGCTCTTTTTTCAGGCATTTTTAGGACTTTCCTTCACTGTGTCATACACAGTTAGGTCATGGAAGTGTCCTTTGTCACTATCTACCATCCTTGAATCACTGTTGTCTTTAAGCTCGCTCTACTTCGCCTGCCTTCAGATTCTGTATCTTAAACACCAGCGACAATTTACACACCAGAAGCTATCTCTAGGAATTTCACCTCACAAATACATCTAAGTTGGGGGTTGTCACGCTTATTTGTCTTGAAGCTAAATTGGTATCCTGCATAAAACCTGACGGCTTGAATCTCTGATTATGAGCCAGTGCCTCTGCATTTGCAGCCCACAATTGTGGAACCCTTTGCACCCATCCTGTCGGGAATGCTCCTATATAATTTGTTGCCCACTGTCACCTTGAGGCTTTTGCCTTCTATTGGATTTGTGGCTTCCTCCAGACCAAGTTATTCTTCCCTTGTGGCATGCATTAGCTTGCATTTTTACAAGCTGAATCTCATTTTGTTATTCTCAGCCTGTATTTCTCTGAGCTGCTTTATATTACATTTCTTGATCCTGACTTGTATAATGTCTCCCAATTTAGCATCATCTGCAAATTTAATGAATGTGGTTTTATTTTGCAATCTTCATGACGGTTAATAAAGGTGGTAAAGTAAACATTGTTCCTGCTTTAGGTCTCTGTGGCTCTGCACTTCCACCTTCACATCCATGCCCCATTCCCCTACCCCTCAAGCTCTCTAGATTGGAGTGCCCAGCAGTACTCTCGCCTTTGTGGACTTCCACATAAATCTAGTCTGTATGTTAATTTGCTGTATAACTGCTTCACCAAAATCCATATCTGTGATTTAGACTGTACCTCAGCTATCCAGAGATTTAGGAAATACCACTGAATGCAGTGACGAGTTAAATCTCAAAAGTCTGCTACCCAGCCCTCATGTAATACTTGCATTAGATCACAGTAGTGCCACTCTTGTCTTGAAACCAGTGGCAATTAACCAAGTTTTGACTTCTTACTGGTTTTGCTAAGCCTGTGGGGTATTTTCCCCTTATGTATAGAAGGGAGTTTTTGGTGTGGATCCAAGTAAGACCACGTTAAGCGTACCCCACATCATCTGTATTCTCATTTTTCCAGAATGGTCATCTTGAATTCTCCACAGCAAGAGGTAAACAGCTGGTAGAAATTCCTTGTTTGTGAGTGACTTTGCTTACATTTACAAATTTTGCTACCATGAGTGAAAAGCCATCTCATTAAGCAGCATAGAATCCAAGCATACATGGAAATTCACTGGCAGAATAAACTGTTTTCCAGTTGTCAGAGAGTCAGAGAGTGACATTGTCTTCAGAGAGTTCATAGAGGTTATCGCTAAAGACTGAGCGGGAAAATGCTTTTTTCCCCTTTTTCATAAGATGTGTCTTTCAAAGAAGGCTTTTTGCAAGGTTAATAGGTACTTTGCAAATTTTTATCTCAACAAATATATACCAGATATTTAGGCCAACAATAGAAGGAAAAGAGAGAATGAGTAATAAGTGTATAGTTATGTGAGTACTGATCAGCAATGAGAGCTGCTTCTGTTCCAGTTACCAGTAATAGAATCACACAATTTTAAAACTCTGTGTCTTTTTTGTGCTTACAAAAGAAAGAAGTTGGGATGGAAGCCAGAAAAAAGGCCAGGTGATCTAGAAGATGGGTCACTAGACTACATCTTCAGCAAAATATATCCAGTTTTCTGCAAAGTCCCAGCCTACACCCATGCTCTCTGCACATCACACAACCTCCTCTACAAAATGAGTCTATGTCATAAAATCATAGAATCATGGATTGCAAGGGACCTTGAAGATACCATCTAGTCCCAACCTCCCCCCATGAGGGATGCCACCCACTACCTCAGGTTGTTCATAATCACAGACTAATATGATGCCTGCAGATAGCAGCATGGACAGGCAGTAGTTTTAATTTGAAGCTATCTGCTAGCTCTTCCAAAGTAAACATAGCTCGAGTATTCAGTAACTAATGTCTTCTCTTTACTGGTGAGTGAAGTTTCAAGAAAGATGTTTTACTTAGGGATTACATTCAAATTATGCAGAGATAGATTTCTATGCACTTTATCCAAAATATTCAGTCTCACAGTCACCCTCTAACTGAGGTGCAGGGTTCTGCATCAACCAAATACTCTTGACTGGTAGAAAGTACAAAAAGCCTGCAGAATTTTATGCCTGTGTAGCTCTTTAGCTTTCCTATCTATTATTCCTTCGTGAAAAATAGATTAAACCCCAGCAGTATATTTCAGTCTGCAGACATTTTTGTGCCTGGTTATTTTTAAAACATCTTTTTCTTTCTTGCTTTCTTCCCTCCTTCTTTTTGTTTTCATTGACATATTTATAAATGTTCTTTTCATTTCCTCTGTACCTGTAGCTGGCATCTACCCCAACTTTTTCTGTTCTCAGCTGTGGTTGAATATTCTTGCTTGATTGCCTTCTTCCTTCTTCATTTCCAGCTGACAGCATCATTGTAAAGGTGAAGTAAAAAGAAAATTGGAAATTCTGTTTACTTCACCACTATGCACTGAATGCTCCAGCTATGCAGTCACACAGAGAAGCTCACAATGAGAACACGCTGCAGAAACAGACAGGTCTTTTCTCTGCAGATCTCAGCATATGTTGCAGGAACAGCTAGTGTTTAGCATTGCTGGTGTGTTGCTGTGCAAAGGTGGCCCTGAGCAGATTGATACAGGACAAGATTCATGGTATCACATATGCATTTCAAATCTTCTTTCTTATTCATCCCTACTTATCACCCTTTTCATTCCTGAGGTAAATCCTGATCCTTTCCCATCAAACATGTAATGCTTTTTCTGACTAAACTTGATGTATATGGTGAGCTGAAAATGACTTCTGGAGTCTAGACCTCAGAGTGGGTGCAAGTATCTGTCATGGACTTTTGTCATGTTTCCAGGGGCCTGTGCATGGGAGACTGCAAATCTAAGGGTGTGTCTGCTAGAGGTCAGGTCATCACAAAATCATCACAAAAATATCTTCTGTTTTAAAGTCCTGCTTCCATTTTGGGAGTATTTTTGTAGGAGGAGGCAGAAAATGAGTACATAACAGAAGGAATGACTTAATTTTTGCTCGGTCTGTGAGATCTGTATCCTTCTGAGCAGTGAGAGTTATTTTTAGTGAGTTGCATCACTGGCTCTTGGCAGCCATGGCAACTACGATCTGCTTCTACCCAGAAAAAACAGGGAAATGAGAAAAGACAAACTTCACTGTTAGCCTCACTTTGCTGGTTTCTGTCCCCCCTGCTGCAACAGGTTTAAGTTCAGTACAATTGCATTTGTAGTCTAACACACTTCCCTCACATATTCCCAGCTTTGCCATAACCTGGAGGAATGAACTCTAGCAGTGAGGCTTGTCCATTCTGTATTTTGTTGTGTTTGCTGTGTTGCCATCTGTATTTATTCTATATGATGATGGCTTTTTCAGTCTTGGAACATTTCAGTGGGACATACACAGGACCATGGGGTGAAACCATGGACAGTGGTATGACAAATGTTGAGTGCAGGCTTCTACTTATTCATCTAGAAACGATGGCTTCTTCTCAGTGATAAAGTTTCTAGGTTTGAGAGCAAAGACTTTTTACCATAAAGTATTTCCTTTCAAAAAGCAGAAAACCAGATGCATGGGAATGGGATGGGCTGTGGTATTTCCTAGAGGAAGAGGGAAGAATGAAGGAATTCTTCTGTATTTTTTTCCACTTTTATGCATGTAAGTCTGCCGCTGACTGCCTGTCAACACTTCCTTGCAAGCTACCAAACAACTTGTCCAAACAAGAGGAGGTAATATCCTTTAGTCTCTATTGACTTGGAAGAATTATAACAGACTTGAAGTGAGATTCCTTATCATATTTACCAGTGTCTTAAATCACCCTTTCCCCAAGATGTAATAATTACCAGACAGCAGTACTGACTGCTATCAGTTAATTGATAAACCTCTCATACATTGTCAGTTATCTATGAATGTGTTTCTATGGATGACTTCTGTACAAAAATGAAACTATTATCTTTGCAAAAAGCATTCTTAAAATGGACACCTAGAGAAAGAATCGGAGAGAGGTGTACTATGCTAATTAGGAACAAATAGAGAGGTTGGGAACTGTCTGAATCTGTAAGATCTGGGTTACTGATGTATCTTTAGGAAGAAGCAAAGCATCAAAGCCTGGACACAACAAAGTTGTGGATTTCCTGGCAGGCATTGCAATTACCTGGGCTTCTGAGGAATCATGAAAAGGGCTGGTGGAGATATTTGCATTGTTTGTGTTTAATGTCAATTCCATTTCAGAAGATGAAATATACTGGTTGATTCATGCTTTTATTTTCTTGGATAGTACATTCATAATGCACACAAGCAGTGTTTGAGGGGCAGATGGTGCCAATTGGTTGTATATTCATTATTTGTGGAAGAGACTTCATACATTCTCACATTTTTGTGTGAAATCATCCACTATGATATGCTGAATTGACCGAGATTATTCGACTGACTCCTCAGCAGAGTCCCTCTCACAGTGCTGCTGGGTTGTGTTTGACAGCATTTCCATCCTCAGGAATTGCCAGACTCAACATAGGAGACATCTAGTGCTGAAACACTGTGGGATGGAGCCTCCATAGAACACCTGCCCACCAGATTTATTGCTCTTGACAATGAAAAATAACATCAAATCGGACAGGAGGCATTATTGTGTCTAGAAACAGAAAACTGTTACAAAGACCTAACTCCTGTATATATATTGGATAAAATGGCCATTTATAAAGCCAGACTATAATTTAATGAGGGTGAGAAAATGAAAACAGGAAAATGTGAGAAAATCTGATATTCTTTGCTTTGATGCTATCTGCCTGCTCCTGGATCTGCTTTCTGGACAGTGTTAGATCCTGTTCCTTTTGCCTATGATATAAGTAGAGAGGCCAAGATTTTGTCTGCAGTGTTTTTGATACCTTTGTTGAGTCAAGGAAAGAGTTGACCGCTTAAAACTGTATTTCCTGTAGAGGTTGAGAGATGGGAATTTGGGAGTGTCATAAAACAGATACTGTTTCCTTCCTGGCTAGCCCGATAGGATCAAAGTTGGGAAATATTGTCTCCTGAGAGAAAGTGATCTCTGCTTTCCAGAGGAGTAAGAGGCTCTTTATGTCTTATCTTTCTTATCTGTCTTTCCTATCCCTAGCTATATTCATATGAACATGATATAGGCCTGGGACTATTCTCATGAAATATACATTTTTGTGTCAACTTATTTCTCCAGAGTTATATGATTTAACCTCGTTGGGGAGATACCTGTAAAATAAATTCCAGTATTTTAATAGATACGGAGGGACAGAGTCTAAATATTAGGCTTACACTGTGTACAGGCACAAAAATAATGTTGCCTGGAGTAAACTATATCTCTTTGCCCCTCAGAAGCTCATCTGAGAGTAATTGTACATACCCAGCTAAATCAAAAGAGAGCCACAGTTTGATGCAAGAGATTGGATTAGAGGCTATGACTGAAGTATCTCAGGTCTCCCTGATCAAGGCAAACTATACAGCAGTCACCAGAAAAGAAAGAAGGCAGATGACAGAAGCCATGTCTGACCATCAGCACCACAGATATAATAATACAGGCAAGAGAGACCTTTTGCCTTACACGTTGTGAACAAAATCCATGCAAGATTGTGTTATGTGTTTGTAGAAATGCTTCTATTTCAGTGCGAATGGAAATAGCTATTCCTACAGAAGCATCAAAAGGACTAAAATGTAAAGTAAAAACAGATCAAGCTGTTCAGAATATTTAAAATCATTAAAAATAGTTTATTCAAACAGTAATCTCCTTAGAATTGGTTATTACCACTATTAATGACTTGCTAGTTAAAATGTTAATGGATCATAACCAAAAACTGCTGGCAATGTGTGATTTCAAGGGGTATTATCTCTTAATTAATGATACTTCACCTGTCTGCAGTCAGTTTTGTAGGTACCCATTTTACTGTCTGTTGCAGGACACTAAAACTAGTTATTACCAATGAAGCAGACACTAAAAAGAGAGGCAAAATAGATGCTTAATTTCGTGGTTTTTTGCATTTTGTGGCCTGTCAGCTAGCTTGCATCTGAATTTACTTGTCTCTTATTAGTATATGGCTTCTTATTACGAATTTTATGTGTATTGAAATTGCATGTTGGAACTGCATATTGAAAAGCAATGCTTGCTTTTGGGAGAGGTTGGTAGATGGAAATTTAAAATATTTATTTTAAATCATTGTTTTATAAGTCACCTCTTTTTGAGTTCTGATCTGAAGGACCTTTTCTTTCACAATATTCCATTTTCACCAACTGTTTTGCCATATCCTGTTTAGGAACCTCGGTTGACATGTTGATACCATGATTCTTTTAGCTTGTAATTTGTATACCACGATGTTCACAAAGGAAGTAGCAATATAACTGGTGAAAATGAAGAAAGCTGAAAGGCTAGGTGGCAGGAAGTGTGGAGTGTGTTATATTTGATTTGATTACTAAAAATTCTCAGACTTCAATTTTGTGTGAGTTGCTGGGTGTCCATTGCTCTCTGTGCTTGCGGCTGTTTTGCTTAGGAATAGGACACAAAGCAAATTCTCTGTAACAGGCACTTTCAATACCAATACCTAATTCCTTCTTGTCCTTGTAATGCCCCACACACAGAATAACAGAAGTGAGAAAACACTTTCATAAAGAGGTTTTACTTATGCACAAAATTAACTGGCTTTGCACTGTGTGGTTTGGACACCTTCAGTTCTTCTATGATGATGGTTTCTCAGGAGCTGGTCCTATAAACCCTTACAAGATTAATTTTCTTGTCCTGAGTGCTTCCAGGTCACAGAAGCAGAACTCTTCTGGGGACTGTAAAGATGATAATTCCCTTGATCATAAATCTGACTATAAGCTCAAGCTTTTAGATACTCAGGAGTGCTTTCAGTGAGCCATATTCTTCTCTAAAAATTCTTGGAATTATTGACAACTTTTCAAGTGTATTTTTGTTATTCATTCTTCTTTAATAGAATATTTCAGAAAATAGAAAATTTGAGTCTATACACTTCACATCGAATAGCTTTGTAACTTTCCAGCTATTAAAATTTTCTTTTAAGTCAATTTTGATCAGCTCTGCTGGACATCTCTTCAGCCTGCCTTATTTCTAGATGCCAAGTTGAGAAACTAAGAACCTTACTAAGAGCACAGGGAGAAGTTCAGTAGACACACAGATGGTAAAACCTCAGATGAAATTAAAATTTAAAAAATATTTAAATTAAAGATAATCTTTCATTGTCTAAGAAAATAGGGTAGTCTTGCTACAATAAGGTTGTTCCTTGCACTCTTGTGGGCTTTATTACTTTCATTTAAGCAAATTTTGGGCTACCAAAAGATGATAATTTTAATTTGAGGTGAAGGACAACCATCTGTGAATATAGTGAACTCCTTTCCCATATGTATTATCTACGCAAATAACACCCATTTTATTGTTTGGGGAATGTGATGAAGATAATAAAAGTGAATAGAGACAGGTGCTGATCAAACAGATGTTATTTTAGTCTGACTTCTGTCTGGCTCATCAGTGTTTGTCAACACAGACATGCATCACTGCTAATATTTTAAGAGCTACTCCTCCTGGCTTGCATTGTGATTTACTGGGTGAACACAAAAGAATAAACAGACAGGATCAAACTCCAGTGGTTTTTGTTATAGATACTTGGAGGTGAAAAGCTACTGTAAATTTCCAGTAGGCCACTTCATTTTTGTCTCTTACAACAATGAGCCTTCCATGAATCTCATCCTTTAATTTTTTTTCTGTATTGATATTTTCAAATGAGTGAAGTGAGAGGAATGGCATATAGGTATTGAGGAATGTTTTCACAAGTAACTCTGCTCCACAAAGCCAGTGTTACTGCATAATCTATATCTGAACTTTTTCAAATACAGAATAAATTCTCTCAATGTAACCCATGTGGAATGTAGGCTAAAGCTGATTTTAATGCTAAACTAAAACTCTTTTGAATCCATTTCAGTGATATGGTTTAATTAACCAGACCACTTCTTCTAGCCCCGTGTACTCAATGCAAATTAATGGCACTCGGAATACACATTTGCTCAGTGTCTTGCCTGCTGCTTGCTGCCTGTGAATCCTGTCTCGCATCCCACACCTTGCACTTGCACAAGTGATTAACTACCTCCAGAATACATTTCCTCCTAAGTGGCTTCACAATATTTTTTGTCCATGGAAGGCAAATATGGTGAGTGAGCCAGCACAAAACCATTTTCAAAGGTGTCAGCACTACTGTGCCAGAGTATAATTTCTAATTTCTGACGCTATAAGGTAGTATACAAAAGAAATGTTACGTTATTTACTTGATACTGTATCACTTACCTAAGACCCAATCTGAGGGGTCTGTTTTGTATTAAAAATATGCTGCTAGTGCTAGAAGGTGATGGTGGAAGTTTTATGCCGGCTCAGAATGCAACTTTTTTTTTTTTTTATACGTTGTCTAGATAATGACAGCCTGAGAAATGACACCACTTTCCTACAGGGAGTGTGAGTAGCCCTCTTCTAAACACAAATCATGTTGAGGCCGTGATATGGACTCAGTCACTCTAGTATCCTCTGTAACCAAGAGGGAATGCTATATAAAAGCTGGATTTTCTGCTTCATGAGATTCTCACATGTAAAATTTTTCTTGCCAGAAGGGAATAAATAAGAAATGGAACTGTTGAAAATCCTTTCAAGTCAAGTTCCAACGAAGTCCAGTCTTCTCAGTTCTTACTTGAAGAGCGCTGTCAAAATGTCAGGTTGAGATGAAGCCCTGACAGGTCACTTTGGTGGAGGCTGTAGAGAGAGACCTTTGAAAAGCTGTCTTTGTTTCCATGTGCTCTTAAGATTTAGTATTCCTGGAGGCCCCCAGCAGACAGTGCAGCTCTGTCAAGCAGCTGCTTTATTAAATCTCTGTAACAGAGACTACTGCTCAAAAGGACCTCACATTAAAAGACCAACAGGACATAGGAGGTGATGTGAAAAAATTCTGCTGTACTTACTGCGACTGAAATAAGAGCCATCTAGATCTTTTCTTCTTCTACCACCAGCAGCAGGCAGAGGCTCTGATATAAACACATAAGGCCTCAGCAGGTCAAAAAGTGGCAAGGTCCAGTGTAGGTGGTCTGCAAGCAGGCAGCTAAGTCAGGAAAGCCACTGTATCACTACCTGCATCAGTAGGGCTCCAGGTTCCTGCTCCAGGTTCCTGAACCCAGCAGCATCGTCAGTGCTAAGGGGAAACTGCTGTTTCCAGTACCACAAAAACAGGAGCTACAGGTTTGTGTCCTATGCTTCACATCTACTGTCAGATCTGAAACCTCAGAGGAGCTGGTGGAGAAACTAATCCTGATCATAATTCACTACTGGAAACGCTGACTCACTGTGGTTTGCCTTTCATAATGCTTGGGCTTCTCAAATGTTGGTGCTGTATTAAAAAGTTAATATGCAAGAATTTTTCAGAAAAGTTTGGTTAAAAAGAGAAGAATACTTTTTTGTCCTACTTTGTATCATTTTCCAGATGTGATCCTTGTGGAATTATATTATGTTTCGTCTTTAAATTTGGAAACTTCCTTCTCACATGAGTCACAAGCAGTCATTACTGCAGTGTTGTTGAAGTGTTTACATGAAGTGTTACTAAACTGTCTGTTACAAAGGAAAACAGTGTTTCAAACATGAGAGTGAATCTCACACTTCAAAGCAATGACCTCCTACAGCTTTTGATTCATTCTACATCCAGGCCATGACCACCTGGGTGCTTCCCCTGCTCACTTGACTGCACTGTGGATCACAGAGCTGGTTTCAGTTCTTTTGAGAGGAGAACTCAACACCGCTCCCTCTAAGTTTGTGGGTTTTCCCATATAACCATCTTCAGATTCCCCCTAACACCATGTGGAAGCAAGGATGGGCAAACTTAGTGAGACCTGTTTGCTTCTTTGTGATTCCTCCACCCATTGAGCAGCTTCTGCAAGAAAGAATAGCAATTTATATCACCAGAGTTGTTAAATAGGGTATAAATTGACCTCTATGTGGCATATTTACTCATTGCACAGCAGATACACAGAATAATCCAAGGCTTATTTACATCTGATGTTTTCCAAGTACCTACTGCTGTGTGGTTCACTTGAGAAAATACGGCATACTTATTATTACTATTACTAGTTAAAGCAACAAGTTAGGTGGTGTTTTACATATTACTAACAGATCTGATTTTCATGAAATAAAAAAACCTGCCAGTGAGGACAAATAAAGTTAGCTGAACAAGGCACATTTTATTAATATTTTAATGTTTTTTCTTGAATGGGAGAGTGGGTTAACTATCTGTTGGAAAGGCAGCGTAAATCAGTTCACATCACACCTTGTAGAAGAAGAGAAAAGATGTGTCTCTAAAAGGAAAAGCAATCAACAGAAGGGGTGGAGAAAAAGTATAAATCAGGATGGTTTATGTTTCCTTCCGCCTTGTAGATTGCTTTTCCTTCTGTAACCTCCCTCCCTCCTTCTCCCCCTTCCTCTGTCCTTCAGTAACAATTTAGCTTACCTCCATGTAGACCTTCTCACTATATTTGAATGTGTTATAAAAGCAAAAGCATAGTTTATAGAATGTTCTGAATGTTGTGCTAAGTCTCTCTTCATTCTAGACAGGGAAATGTCCCATTCACAGGAAATCTTGGCTCAATAATAACTCACATTGAAATTATGCTTTGCTGCTGTTCTATGGATTAGAGCTAGATGATCTTTATTTCTAAACTGTGTGAGTCCCAGTGAGGTGGGTGTACTGCTGTGAGAGTGCAAGACCACACTGATGGTGTCTTCTGGAGAATCTTTGTAGACTTTGTCATGGATAGGTTCCTAGTCCAAGCCATAACCAGTGAGAGATTGCATTACAGATGTAACTGCTAGTATGAGTTCTCACAGGACTGAGACAAAAAGGGGGGTCCTACACAAGGACAGCTTCTGGTTTTCTGGACTGTATGCTCGGTTTGTGTCCATTAGGATTAGATGTCGAATTCCTGTTCTTCACCCTTTTACAAAGTGTTGAAAAACCTCTTTTGAAGAGAATTGTCACTGAGATTGTACTCTTTCTTTTCTTGCAATCTTCATTTGAAAGGATAATCTTAGTAGGATTCCAAGTCCTAGTTCTGTCTCTGATCTTATAAGAATGAGTGACAGCTGCAATCCTTCTGTTCTAGTAAAAATTTCATTTCAATTTTGAGGAGAGAAATGCAACATTCATGCATGTTCCTTGTGGTCAAACTATAATAAAAAACTTTTGCTCTTTCTTCATAATCCTCTAACAAAAAGTAATCTCTCACCCAGCTATACGTTATCCATCAGAAATGCATGTTGGTGTTTCTGCAAGGAAGGATCTAGAGCTGCATTACAATGCAAAGTTAAGGCACACGGTCATGGATGTACTTGTGCAAATACATCTGATAGAAACACAAGACTTGTTTCAGAGGGGTCACTGTAGTCAATGAAAATAGAGAATGCAGTCTGCAGAAATGGAGAGAGATGATGACAGTCAGACTTTTGGTTTCCTGAAAATCATGATTAGGTTTGCCTTGCTTAAACCGTGCAATCAACAAATTTTTGATAAAATCTTATATATCTGTAGGTGTCAGCCTAACAGATACAATATGTTGGACAATAAATTCTGAAAAGGGAATCAAAGTTTCCTTAAGAATGTTTCGTTCTTTAATTCATATAACAACTTCACTTTTCCATCCTGTTTATTGAGAACATATTTCACAAAGCTGCTTAGGTGATATCAGAGTTTTATGTTGAAATATCAACATTGCTGCTGTACGGTGGCCTGATTTACTGAATGTCCATGAGGACAAGCAAAAACAACATCACATTTCATGGATTTTTCCATGGATTTTTTTTCCTGTGAGGTAATAAAATGATATACAGTAAAGCCACACACAAGACTGCAGTTTTGTCCTTTGTTATAAAGCCTAAAGGGTTCCTTTACTCCAGGGTGAAGATTTCTAGGTGGCTGATGATATTGGTGCAGAATGATGTATTAATCTTTGCTCTTAGAATAGATTTCAAGAGCTACATCATGGGAAAATCTTTTAGCTGGCTGCTATCAGTGACAATTGTTTGTGTTTCCTCTGGGGCTCAGCTTTTGGCATTGGCATCCTAATCATATGGGTTAAATCTCTGAATTTATAGAAACCAATTTGTGCACTTGTGCACTATTTCACCTTCTCTTCAAGTTCTTAAAACATTTCCAAATACTGCTTGATTTAATTTAGAAGGAGGCAAGTGTTTCTATTCTCATTTTACTCACGGACAAATTATGACATGAATAAGTTTCTTGATGTATGCAAGGATGGCACAAGAAGTTTTGAAAGAAATAGGGAAAGATTGCAGATAAACAGGAAAATAATAGTTTTCATGTTACAGACACCTGAAATATTCATTTCTTTGGCTTTCTCTTTCAGAAAAGAGCAATATGCTTAAGAAAAAATGTGGAGAAATACGTCACAAATGTCTTTTTATCCATTTGTCACCTAAGACACCCATATGGTTCAATTGATTTTATAACTTTTAAAAATTTACATTGAAAAAATAAGATACACTAGAAGGTAATAAATATTTCCATTAAGTATTTAACTGTTAAAAAGTGTAATGATTAATTGTGTGGGTTTTTAAAAAAATATTTAACCCTTTCTGTCACAAGAACTATGCAGATAACTATGGAGAAAGAGATAATAGAGAGGAAAGGAATATTTATTTTCTTTTCCTTATATGCTTTCAGAGATAAGACATAAATTACAGTAAAGTTAACAAACACCAAGACCCTTTGACATTTGACACAAGAGCCTTTTCTCTTTAGTTTGGCATCCTAATAATGCTTGGAATCCCTCCATTCAAGCAAGTCAGTGGCAGATGCTTTATTGTATCTCTTGTTTCTCCTCTGGGGTGGTACATTAGGTTAAAATATCACAAATAGCTGCAGTTAAAGTGTGAGTCACAGTAGCTATAATTTTCCACGACAGCCAAAGAAAATGTGACATGTTTGGGAAACTCTGTCACTGATGCCAGCACTCAGATCTTCAGGCAAATGTTTAATGACATACTCAACATAGTGGGCAAACTCTGCTATCTAACAAACAAAAGGTTTCTACCAGAGAACTATAAATACTTGGAAATGTCACTAAACAAAAGAAGCTCTTTGCTTCCTGATCACTGAAGGCAGGATAGAAATTGGACTGATATGTGAACAGGAAAAAAAATAGGCTTTTTACATATGCTGTTATTTTTGTTTGGCTATTCTACATACTCTTTTAGCATATCTACCATCTGTGCTTAGTGCAGGCTTTCCTGTTTTGATTTGATTTAAGCTTTTTTCTGACATTGAGCATCCCGTTCAACTTCTTTTATTCTATTGTAAAGGGAAGTACGAGTTAACTAACACACACATGAATAAGCCCTCTGAGGCTGCATGGCACAAAGCAAGAAATCCTTTCTGGAAGCAGGGCAATGCTACCTGTAACATTTCTCGTGAGATTTCATGGGCTCATGGCTCACCATCACTTACCTTCTTAAACTAGACACCAGGTAGTTATCTAATCCTTATGATTACTGTTGGAAATGGGGCTGTCTTAGTAGTACCCAAATGACAAATAATGCATTGGGAAAACCTACGACTTACATGAGTAGTTCAAAGTGCTACATTGTGATCTAAAGTCATAGGACACACTTAATACTACAATGTAAGTTTATGGTAATTTAAAGTCACTTGGGAATATCAGCAGTGCAAAGGAGATTATTATTCTGTTTCATCCATGAAGACTAGTAAGACTGTGAACAGTAGAAGTTTGGAATAAACCTGGTCATGGAGTTGGGCTATAATGCTGTAAATGGCTGTGGAAAATACCCATTTGGCTCCCCTCTGTTTCCCGTGGGGAGCAATTGATTTTGCCTTTCACTAGAGAGTGAGAGTGTCTAGTGAGGAAGCAGACATGAGCTTTCAAACTGTTCAAATGTATGATGGGTCTTAATCATGGCATTATGACAGGTTAAGAGTTTAAGCCTGCACAGCTTGGAGATGATGAAGCTGCCTGGGGACTGGAACTCACTGCAGCATATTAGCACCTAAATCAGGGTTATGAGATTTTGGACCAGGAAAAAACTGAACAAAAAAAGCAAGAGCAGAATGCCCTGTGGATTAAAGCAAAGGAAAACAGTTCAATGCATTTCTGTTCCTGGAGGTCGAGGATGGCTGATTGATTTCTTCATCTCCAGAGAAAGTGATAAGGGGTTTCCATGTTTTAATTTAGAGGAGAATAATATCACCTGTGCAGAATTCTCTCTTTTAGGCTGTGTCTACAGTTCCTGTGACAGGGTAGTCATAGGGTTCATCGCAGCACTCTCAGAGGAAAGCGAGGGCCTTCACAGCAATAGTCAGGACTGGTATGAAATGCATGGTGTTCTCCATGCCAAATGAGGTCAAAGTGGGTCGCTACAGCAGACACTGCTTAGACAGTTGTCTGCTTTACTGTGTTTCTAAAGAGCAGAGCTAAGCTATTAAGCTACCCAAAAAGGAGCATGAACTGAGATCTGTGCATGAGTTTGAGCTCTCACTCAAAGCGCAGTGTGGGCTGCTCTTCCTGTAACAAGTTTCTCTGCCCTTCATGGGAGCCTTCCTGGGCTTTGTACTCTTGGGGTCAGAGTTGCTTCAGTGCAAGGGGTGATGTTTACCAAAGAGCAAATTTAGAGCAGATAACAACTGTGATGTTTTTCAGCATGGGTTTAACAGCAGGTTCTGTGGTGTCCTCTTGCACATTGTGGATATCTATTTCCGTGTTTTGGGAAATTAATCCCCTCTGAGCTCTATGCAGCTCACACATAGACATGTGAGGTCCAGAGGAAGATAGTGTTTAGGATTCACCTCTCTCCTCAGAATTTCCTATTTACATATTTTACAACATGTTTTCCTGAGCACTGCAGTATTGGATAACTAGATTAATATCTTTTTACTTTGGCCAGGGAGAGCCCATTGGGCAGCCTCATCACTGGATGGAGCATTTGATTTCAAACTGTATGGGTACTGGCTGTAAAAGAAGTTGAGGAGAGAACAATTTCAGGCTGAGTACAACTACTTCAAGGAGATAACAAATGACTTTTGCAGTGGTAGCTAGAACACAGTGTAAAAAGGGGAGGGGAGGAAAAAGAAGGAATTTCTTCTATTCTGCATTAGTATCATGACAACTAGGATGAAGGGTGAAGGCACAGACCATCTTTAAATAAATGCAGAATGCAGGGCTAGGCCTTTTGTCATATTCATATGGCAGGAAAGGCATCTATAAATAATATACTTAATCATAGGAATTTGCTTTTTGGCAAAAGGAGAAGCTTGAACCTGTAGATCTGAGGCTGGGCAGTCACCTTTACATGGTAAGTGGGGATGGGACTTGTGATACATTTTCCTAAGTAATTCTATATTATCTGCATGTGAAAGTGTCATGAGGGTGCTATCATGAGTGATGTGTCCTAAATTGGATCAGAGAGGCTGATCTCACCCTTTGCTAAAGTCTGAAAAAAGAAAAAGTGGTTAATAGAGGCTATTCAGAGCAACAGGCAAGTCTTGAGGGCTGTAGCTGTTATTCAAAGTAGACACCAGTATGTCATTTTCAATGATTTTGAGAAAATACAAACTATACCAAAGCCCCTCCTAAAATATTTGGTGATCCCTTATGCCAGCACACTTGTACAGAGGTGCTCTTCTGGTATTAACAATGCCTTTGCAAGTGGCCAAAGAGGAGCCCTGGGGTCCCAGGAGGTCCTGGAGGCCCAGCGTTGTGCTGCAAACAAAGCACAACAGAGGAAGATTGGCAGACATTAGAGAATTACTGTCTGAGCTAACATCAATGGAAGCTTTGATGCAAGCCTCTTTCAGGGAATTACAATAAAAGGTAGAGTGACTGAAGCTGAGGCAGGCTTAAACAGGCATTCAGATACAGTTACCGATAGAGATAAGAGACTTCAGGATCTTGAAAGTAAAGACCTGAAAAATAGATAATTTGGAGAATTGAGGAAGAAGAAATAGCACTGGGTTGAAAGAAATCCCAGACCTGACTGACATAAAGAAGGAGGAACTCTTCAAAAAAGTGTTAGATTCCTGAAAAAGGTACTCTGGAGCAAGGGAGAGGGAGTTTTCTGAATATATGTAGGTGGTGTACGTCATACACATTGTAGAGAGCTATGGGCATTTGCTCTCGCACCCCTGGATTTTGCACTGTGCTGTATACCAGACCATAGCAGTGAAAAAATAATGGACACTTGACAGGAATCATTAAACTGTGAAAAATGATAAACCCACTTAGATCCTGTGATAAATGAGCATGGAGTTCAGCAGAGTAAGAGGGAAAGCATTGATTGGAGAAATAGGATGCCCAGGAGTGAAGACAGAACCCTAAATAAGCCTAGCATTCATCTCATGGGGACTTAGGTGACACAAAATGGCACGCCCAAAGAGCCAAGACACTGAGCTTGAAGCTTCCCACGTAAGGTAAGGGAGCTGAGTGTCATGCTGCAGCACCAGGACATGAGTTCCCTGTCTCTGTGCTACCTGGGAGCCTGTAGCCAGCTCTTCAGGATAGAGACACAAACATTCTTTTTAATAGCACCAAGCATGGCTAATTTCTTCCTGCAAAAGTATGACAGCTGAGAGTAGAGAAAGAGGAGGGGATCATGTCCAACCATATCTGCCCACAAACAAGGACACCTGAGGTATTTCAACCTCACTTTCCCGAAGCAGAAGCACCATTCCCAGCCCTGATTTTCAATTTTCTATTAAAAAGTCATACTCCCCTGAGCAGTGATTAGAATGCTGGCCTCTTCACTCCTGGAGAAGTGCAGGTAATTTTAGGATACACGTGTGTTCCTTCTTTTTCCTTTTCTCTAGCCCAGTAAATCCCGAGATTTGAAGGAGATCTGAATCCCCTAGGACAGAAGGAGAAATTGTGCAGGTTTCCCTTTTCCTGTGACAATGTGATAGCCATTAGGTCAATACACACTAAGATCTCCTATTGCATTTCTGACAGAAAAGAAGGTTTGGAACACCTCTCTTTTACGAAACATGTAATTCTGTTGCTATTTTTCAGGCATAGTCTGGGAATATCTATCAAGCCATGTTTCTAAGGGTCTGGGCAGTGAGACATCTGGCTTATATGACAGCTAGTCCATTCTTTAAAGATGGAAGCAGCTGAACACCACTGTAAATAATAAAAAAAAAATATTTCAGTTAACCCAAGGTATACTTACAGAATGACAACTAGAATTGCAGTTTTGTGTTGTTTTCAGCAAGTCCTTCCTAGGTTTAGGAAGATTTTTGGATTTTAGCAGCTGAAAAAATGTTCCTTGATCCTAACAGTTCCATTATCACCCTTAGTCTTCAGCAAAACTGAAGAAATTACCATTTCCTACACTTAGAGGGGTATTTTGATGGGTATTAAACAGGGTATATCTCAGAGGTATAACCACAAAGTGTATTTCATTTGCAAGTAGTTATTCCCATTTAGGCAAAGCTGATGGATAAAGTAGTTTTAAAAGCTCAGATGACACACTAAGATTAACAGCTGACATTGCAGTAGTTCAAATCCTGGGTGAAAAACAGCTAGGAAAATTCAACAGAAATAAATATGAAGGAATATGTGAGGAAATGGTAGACGACTAAGAAGAGCAGGTGGAAAAGCCTTACTGAGGCATTAAACAGAGTAAGAGGTTGACTTGCAGCCCTGTTAAGTTTCCTGGAATCCAAGCAAATTTCAAAATCAATAGAAGCTGATCTTTAATTGACTTGAAACCTAACAAAGACAAATTTGATTTTGCCTCTCATAGCCCTGTCTACTTGTTCTTTATTGATGCTGAGATATTCACCAATATACTGGCTAATAGGCTGGACTCTCTGCCTGATTAGTCAGTGGAAAGCAGAGAAACTGTTTCCAAGGGCATTAATTAGCAGGTAATATATGAAGAAGTGGAACTGTATGAAAGTTATGCCATTGTCCAGTGATGTAAAGGAAGTCTTAAAACGACCCAAATTAAGTGATTTAGGAGGGAGTCTTGGATTGCATTGATAATGGAAAAGCATCAGATCATCAGAAAAGCATATATTAGATCAATAGGTACGGTTCAATTACAAAACTCCTTTGGCGAGAGTCGAAGTTAACCACAATTCTTTGTATTTTCAGCATATACTTCTGTGATAGTCTTGTCACTTTCGCAGAAGTTAGCACAAAAATTCCATCTTGCAGGTATAAAATATAGCAGGTTTGGAGAATGAAGTTACACAGAATATAAATTTTATTTTAATGATGATTGCTGACCCACTTCTCAGCAAGCCACTGTAATGAAAGAAATTAGGAAAGAATTCATGAAGTTTATAGAAAATCCAGGACTTAGTCAATTAAGCCAAACTTCTAGCATTAGTATTTCACTTATTTCAAACAAGTCAGGCTCCTCACAAATCATTACACAAAAAATGTGAACTCAGTGAGAAAAATCTTAATCAGATCCTAAGGAGTTTCTAGCATCTGCCTCCTGGGAAAAAGATGTGATGCAAATTACGTTTCTGTATCAGAAAAATGTGGAAAAGATTTAATACAAAGGAACAAGCCAATAATACTGTGAACTGCTAGAAAGAAATAAATGAATCTTCTCACAATGAGTATTATTTCAGACATTTCCACTTTCTCTCCTTATTCATTTGGAGAGGACTTGTAGTCCTCCATTTTAGCAATCATTTAAGCAGAAGAGTATATCATCTTTTAGTCAAGTATTCAATGTAGATCAGAACTGAGAAGAAGAACAAAAGGTATTTAGAGCATTAATCCTCACCACCTGTGAGTGCAGATGGATAATAACATATCCCTTCGGAAAAGACCCCAGTACCTGGCTATACAGCCCAGGCAATTTATACATCTGTTCCTGTATCAGCTAATACTTCAACAGTATAAGAGTGCTGGAAGACAGTCTTAAACACAACAGTTCTTTTTTCTATTTATGTCATACATGCCAGTAAAAAGTAATTAAGTATGGATGTAATGGTGCTCTAAACATTTCCTCAGGGAGTCCTGGAGGGCAGGCCAAAAACCAGAATGGAAATGTTTGGAGTATTTTGTATGTAAACAATAAAATTAAGACCAGAACAAAACAACAAAAAAGACAAATATTTAAGATTCTGGAAAGAGAGGAATGTTTTCCAAGCAGGGACAGGTTTTCCAAGTACTTCCAAAACGCAACATGCTCTTCTGCGTCCTGGCAGGCAGATGGACACAAAGCCAAGCTGTCAATGCAGCACCTCTGAGGACAGTGTGTCTCACACCTGCAGTCCGACCTAGTGAGCTCATGGGCTCACCAATTATCAGGACTTGCAGAAACAAGAAGAAAAGCAAACAGCATTGCCTTGGATTAAGAGCTATCCCTCGATATCACTGTTCCTATTGTCAAGTGTAGTTTGGAGGCATAGACGTCATATGGCTCCAGAAACATTGTAGTGGGGAGGATACACAGCCCTGTATGCTTCACACATGCCTACCCTCTTCCCTTGTCTTAATGAACTGAATATTTATTGTGGGAAGAGAGCCGAAGCACAAGGGGCATTTCACTTCATCTGGCAGCAAGGGTGGTGGCCTGCTGGTTTCAGCCACAAAATTATTTGATGTGGATTGAAAGCAGACAACCTCACAGTTTCATGACGAGAGTCAGCCACCGAGTGCTGCTACACGAGAGAGGACAGTATTTCTTCCTCCCTTCCATCCTGAGGCTGCTGCCAGCCTGATGACAGGAGCAGGGACTTTGGAAGAGCAGTTGAGGTGGGAACCACAGTCCCCTAGGCAAAGGCACTGGCTGATCCAGGGAATCAGGACACATCTTGATCCATCTTTGTCCTTGTGCCACTGTAAAGGAAAGTGTCAGCTTTAAGACACACCCTCTCTTCAGTTTTTCCTCTTAACAGTTTGAGACACATCCTTCCATCCTAAAATTTAGGCTATGCAACATTTATGGTCCCTGTGTGGATCTGGCCGCAAAACTGTTGCTTTCCGATAGCAATTGTGCCAAAACTTTAGCACAGGTACAAGGAGCTCAGCATTGTTTTCCCATTTACAGACAGGATGAAATTGCACTTCTTTCATGCCATTAAGATGTTAAGAAGATAAGCTTTTTACTGACTTGTCCTTTAAGCAGAAGCATTCACAAGAAGTTCTGAATCCTGAGTTTCAAATAATTTCCCAGGGCTTCCTTCATGCCCCAAATCCCAAATTATCTTCTAGCCAGCATAACTGCTGTCGTTGAGCCTGATAATTTTTTCACCCTCAGCTCTTCATTTCCCTTACATTTTAGAAGCATGTAGAAATACAGGTGCAGGGTAAAACAAGCTTAATTTACTGTGGCAAATAATGCAAGGAATTTCTTTCATGGATTATTCATTTTATTCATTTATCATTGCATTTGAATGCAATAATAATCTCATTCTTTTAAATTTACCTGAAGCTGCAGCATTTGCAGTTTGCTGTGTCAAAAAGTCAGAGAATCCAGGGCACTTACTACATAATTTAAGCCTCTTTGTCACAGATTGGATAGGTTCTTACCCATTGGAATCATGGGGAAACAGATAATTAGCAAGATCTATGGTAACTTCAAGGTGGTTGCTGGATAGGAGCTAACTTCTAGCAGACTCTAAAGAGAGGGGCAGTGAAAACCTAATTAGCATTCAAAATACTTCACAGACAGTCTGGGCAAGAAGGGGATACTTACTCTTCCATCTAACTGTATAACTACATAAAATACCCATATAAATGATAATAGGTTATATTCCACACAAAAGAAGACAGACATTGAATAAAGAGGACACTTAATTGTACATACATCTTTCAGTGTTGGAGAGTATCTCTTTAACTTATCTGCATCCCACAAAAGCCTGTTTTGGGGATGGAAATTATGATGAGTTAATGGATCAGTTTTATTCATACCAAAGCCAGAAACCAGCAGACAGATTTTATCCACACATGGATACAAGAGAAAGCTTATGGTTAAAGTGATAATTAATGCAACATGGCAATTAATGCAATACCTAAAGGTAACAGAGGTGAACGGTACCAATAGAGATGGAAGGACTTCTGATGCTACAACGTGAAGACAGAGACGAAAAAATCCCACAAGAATAAGAACTAGAGACCTGGATCACTCCCTTCAGACCTGGATCATTTCCTTCTTTTCTCATGACTACTCCAAAGTACCTTCTTTCATTCACTTTGATATAATATCATTATGCGAGATAGATTTAGCTGGGTTAACAGTTACAGACTATTACCTAGTTTAAGACAATAATTATCTGACACTTTGCTGTAGGTAGAAAAGGGATGATAGGTTTGACTCAGTTTGACCATATGATTGGCCTGAAGAGATTTACAGGAATCCTTTCATCAGGATGGTAGCGTCAGCAGATAGTTCAAAGCATACAGTGCTATTACAAGTTAAAAGAAGCATGTGACTGGGAAAAGCCAGCTTGGATTCACCAAGGGATAATCATACTTAACAAACCTGGTCGCCTTCTAGGGCAAAGTAACCTGGCTTGGTTGATGTGGAGCAAGTGGTGGACATTGTCTACCTGGGTTTCTCCAACGCTTTTGACACTGTTTCTCATAGTCTCCTCCTGCAGAAACTGATGTGTGAGGCTCTAGAGAAGACCCCTGTGCAGTGGGTGGGGAACTGGCTGCCAGGCTGTACCCAGAGGATAGTGGTAAATAGGTCCCTTTCAAACTGGGAACCTGCCATAAGATGAGGGGTAATGGGTTACTTCTAGGGATATTCCAATGTCATATCAGAGACTGCAAATGCTCTTGCCTTAAATATGGTTATAAAGGAGTTTTGCCCATTATAGCAGAACTGTATAAAGAAGCTACAACCACTGTAGCCCAACCCTCCCTGAAGATGTCTGACTGGAACTCTGGACTGTGAGTTAAGCCACCTAGATAAGATAAAGGGGACACTATTGTTCAATCATCTCAGGTCTAGGGAGAAGTAAACAAGGCTGAGAGAAAGGAATGCATCCACAAGAAAGCCAGACCCAGCAGAAAATCATCCCTGGCTGGGTTTGGGGTGGGGGAGGCCACAGCCCACAGAGGCCAGGTTAACACCCATCCTCTCTCATACAAACTGGCTCATCTATGAAACCCCCAATCCCAGGAAGGCTACATCCATAGGACATTCACTTGAGAAGCAGCTGAGGGGGTGTCATAATGCAAAGCGATGCTACAAATCCAGTCTGTTGCCAGAGAGAGCTGCTATGGTCTCTTCATGTGTGCTCTGCTGGCCTCTCCCAGGCGAGACACAGTAAGCAGCAATTGCTGCCAGAGAATCTATCAAACTTGGCCCCCCGGCCCCGTCAGGGGAGGTACCCAGGCATTCCCACCTGGCCTGCGTATGTATTAATCCATCAGATTCTGTGTTTCTGGGGGACGCTCACCACAAAGAAGACCAGCTGGAGAGGATCATGAGGACACCAGTGGGATCCATGGAGTGGTGATATTTTCTTTAATCTGTCACCATCTTGCTGTCCCCCCATCACTTTTCTATTTCTTTCTTTTCCTTTTTCTCTCTCTCACTCACTCTCTCATATTTACCACTAAATACTATTGACTTTGGCATATGGTCTCATTTGCACCTTAATTTGGGCAGAGGCATTTCTATTAATTTTACAAAATGGACTGTAACAGCACAAGAGGAATATCTTTCACAATGAGAATAAANCCACAAAGAAGACCAGCTGGAGAGGATCATGAGGACACCAGTGGGATCCATGGAGTGGTGATATTTTCTTTAATCTGTCACCATCTTGCTGTCCCCCCATCACTTTTCTATTTCTTTCTTTTCCTTTTTCTCTCTCTCACTCACTCTCTCATATTTACCACTAAATACTATTGACTTTGGCATATGGTCTCATTTGCACCTTAATTTGGGCAGAGGCATTTCTATTAATTTTACAAAATGGACTGTAACAGCACAAGAGGAATATCTTTCACAATGAGAATAAACAGCCATTGGAATAATGTCCCCAGGGAAGTGGTAGATTCAGCTGGACAGACTGTTGGGCCATCTTGTCTAGATTGTATTTTGCCAAGAAAGGTTGTACTAGATGATCCTTGAGGTCCCTTCCAACCTGGTATTCTAATTCTAGGAAAGACCATGCCTTCTCTCTGCTTGCTGTAATCAAGTTTCAGGATCCATGAGGAGCTGCTAAAACAACAAAGACTGAATAGTTTTCATTTTCTTGCTCCTATAGGAATGCTTCCAAATGAAATTGTTTCTAGCAACAGGCAACACTTAAAAGTGCAGGACCATACTAAATCCAAAACTATGACCAGCTGAATATCAGTGTGGCACATTTTTTAAGCAATGGGGCTATAAGGGAAAAATGAACAGGCTATGTTTGCATATCACTGCCAGTACAGTCATATACTAATCTTAACTTACATGTTATAATTTGTTTACTCCACATCATCAAAATTCTGATTTAGATGACAGTAATGTAATTTTGGACTTCAAGAGCATCATGTTCCCCTGGTTCAGGCCAAAGACAAAGAAGAACACTTGGTTCCAAATCACTAATAGCTTTTGCTCAAAAGTCTGGCATAAAACAAATAAATATGTCAGAATGGCATTTATTTCCTGCTTATATGCAACAAATAAACCCTACCTGTTTAAAAGGAAACTTTAAAATATTTTGACATTAAAAAATCTTCTAAAGCTTTCTTGTGAAGCTGCACACAGTGACCTCAGCTAAAGGTGGACCAACCATAGATAATTGAGTTCACAGATCTTGCAGTAGATAAGACCTCTTAATTTTTAAATATTTTTAGGTTAATTGCACTATTTACTCATTAGGAATGCTTTGTATTTACAGAGATCACCCTTCTGTGAGCACACAAGGTCACGGAGAATAATGAAGTTCCCCCCTCCCCTTACCCAGCTTCCCTCAGAGGCACTAGCCTCCCAGGAGAAGGGTTTGGTAGGGAAAGAGGGCAGAGGAGAGGGCCTTACATTACTGCTAGAATGGCATTGCTTGTTCCTCTGTCTACACTACAGGTGTGACACTACTGCCCACGAATACTGTAATAATCTGAATCCTACACCTGTGAGAGAATTTTTCTTTGTATAAGGACTACATGGAACAGCCAAGAGAGCATTAAATTGAAGGAGCATAAGGAAGGCTGGTAGATGGTAGAGACTCCTAACATAGGAACATGGGCTCTTAAGGGACTCTAACTGCATCCAGTTGTACAAGATCACTAAAGGTACTAAACCCTCAAATTTAGAATATTCTAATTCAGATGACATGGCAAAGTGAATTTATTTTCAGTTTTATTGTGGGGTATGAAGACAAATAAAACACTGGGATTGAAGAATGTGCTTTTATACAGACTAAAATTGTGATGATTACATTCATTGTGGCCTAAGAGTATGGCAATCTGCAACATACAGATCAGGTATTTTTGAAGGTGTCAAAAGACAACAAAGTCAACTAGAGAAAAAAACCATTGTAAAACTCAATTTAGATTTCTTCAAGAAGGTTTGTTATATGGCAAGAAAGCTATGAGTTCACAGTCAAGAGAGAAGAAACTTTGTCCCTTGGCACTTTTATTGCAGGTGTGAATTGAAAGAAGCTATCACGAATGAGAGAAATCCAACAATGGAATAGAAGAGGGAGAAAGAAACAGATAATAACCAATATATTTTGTGAAGTGAACATAATTGATAAGAGAGGCTAATAACATCATGTCTCTTGGCAACATATAATGAGAAGCTTTTTAAAAGTATAGTAGGAACAAATGAAATCCCAGCAATAATACAAGCCCATAACTAGAAATGATAATGTCATTAATAATGAGACAGGAAATGCAGGAGCGTACAATAAATAAATCCCTGTTCTGTTTTCAAAATGAAACTGGAGGAAGTGCTTCTTTCACATGAAGATGATGAAGTACTCTGTTAAGAGCCGAGAAAGACATTAAAAAAAACAGCCCTTGTATGGGGGATAATTGCTTCAAATCATCAGGCCAGAATAACTAAAAATTCCAGCAAGCTGATCTTAAAAGAGTTATGAGGTTATCCAGGTGTCTCTAGCATAGGTAGTCTTTAGGTAATCAAACCTAGACAAAATAGTACTAAACCAAGACAGGGTTCAGTTAATTATGACAACAAATATGATTTTGTAATAATCTCAGCTACATGTGTGGGAATAATTAATTTTTTTGGTACATCTATTCTGGCTAAGCAGGCTTTTGTAAGGCATTTGTCTTATTACTGCCTGCCACAATTAACACCACCACACAACATCAGTGAAGTATAAACTACATAGATTAAAGTCAGGCTAATAGACAGACCTGTGTAACTTGGCACTAATAATCATCTGTGAATGCAGATGTTTTCCAGAATCTTGTGTCAGTCATTGGCACAGAACTAAACAAAAATGCCACCACTGACAAAATGTTGACTAATTATTGGGTTGAACCCCCAAAACAAACTGAGGTGTAATACAGAAAATATGAAATTATGAACAAAATACGAAAGGCAGATTTAAAGACAGAGATACCTCAGTAACTGTGACTAAGTCTAAATTTACAGTCTCCTTGGTTTTCTCACATGCCTATCCCAAAGCACTACTCAGAATATAGAATATATCATCCTCTATCCTAAGCAATGAAAAAACTGGAAAAACACTTCCCTTCCCAGGTTAGACAATACAAAAAATGAAAAGGCAGCAGCCTTTTCTTTTTGAAGGACTTCTGATGTGGGAGGGTAGAGTGCTGCTCTTTAAACCATTACCAGGATTCATTCCAGCAATCAAGACGAGAGATGCAGCTGTCCTGTCTTTCAGCTACGAAGACTCACTGCTATAATTTCTCATTTAGTTTCTCAGGCACTACCTAAACACTTACCAACAAGCCAATGTGGGTTATGTAAAAGGTATATTCAAACAATATTCATTGAACTATGGCATCATTTGGTGACGACTGTGAAAATCCCAGGGTCAGAAAGTCAGGATAACTGCTTTGTGGGGGGCTCCTTTGCTAACTTTATTGGTGGGAAGTGTAAGCTATGACTGAGCAAGAACTGGAGCCCAGGACTGGCACATAACACGTCTTGAGCAATCTCAGGGTTTTTATTTTTCTTCCTTGCTCTCACATTTTGAAGAGCTTTTTGGTTTGGTTTTTTTTTTTTTTTGGTTGGTTGGTTTGGTGTTGTTTGTTTTTTTGTTCAGTTGGGGTTTTTTGTTTGTTTTGGTTTTGAGGGTTTTTGTTTGGTTTTGGGTTTTTTTGGTTTTATTTGTTTGTTTGTTTGTTTTGGTATTGGCTTTTTTTTTTTCAAAAGGAGGAGTTTCATAAGGACTCTAGAATGGGGGGTTTCTGTAGACATTGAGGAGCAGGGGATTGTAGGTCTAAATGAGACACAGCAGGAAGGAGTTTAGCCCCATCTCCCACAACCTGGTTTGGGCAGAGTGGCAGGTCCCTATGAGAAAGGGAAGATGCCATGAGCTGTTGTGTTCTCATTCCAGCTGAACTGGAAAAGAAAGACAAGCTGAGATGACCCTTGCTGGATGCTAGGCACTCACCAAAGCCTCTCTATCACTACCCTCCACAGCAGGACAGGGGAGAGAAAATATAGTAAAGGATTGAGTGGATATAACATGGGTGAAGATGAGGACCAGGAGACATCACTAATCAAATACTGTCAGGGGCAACACAGACTCAAATTAGAACTATTATTTGAATATATTACTAACAGAATCAGAGCAGGATAATGAAAAATAAAATAAGACCTCAAAACCACTTTTCTCCTGCCCCATCCCCCTTCCCACCTCTACCTCCTACCCCAGCGGTGCAGGGAGACAGGGAATTAGGGTTATGGTCATATTATCACACGTTGTTTCTCCTGCTGCTCAGGAAGAGGAGTCCTTTCCCTGGTACATCATGGGGTCCCTGCCACACCAGACAGTTTTCCACAAACTTCTCCAACGTGAGTCTACCCCATGGGCAATAGTTCCTGACAAACTGATGCAATGTGGGTCACTCTTCCATGGGGTGCAGTCCTTCAGGCAGAGCCTACTCCAGCACGGGTCCTCCACAGGGTCACAAGTCCTGCCAGGAAACCTCCTCCAGCATGGGCTCCTCTCTCCATGGGTCTGCAGGAAACCTGCTCCAGCATGGGCCTCCCACAGGATTACTGCCTCCTCCCAGGCACCCACCTGCTCTGGTGTGGCTTCCTCCACAGGCTGCAGGTGGATCTCTGCATCCTCATCTCCATGGGCTGTAGTGGCACAGCTGCCTCACCATGGTCTTCACCACAGGGGGCAGAGAAATCTCAGCCCTAACACCTGGAGCACCTTCTCCCCACTCTTTCTCCATTGACCCTGGTGTCAGTAGAGTTGCTCCTCTCACACATTCTCACTCTGCTCTTCCCTGTCTGCAATTACAACTGTGCAACAACTCTTTTTTCTTCTTCTTAAATGTACAATCACAGAGGCATTACCCTCATTTCTAAATGGCCCAGCCTTGGCCAGCAACACATCTGTCTTGGGACTGGCTGACACTGGCTCTGCTGGAGACAAGGGGAAAGCTTCCGGTAGCTCCTCACAGAAGCCACCCCTGTAGCTCCTCACTCCCACCTCTGCTACTAAAACCTGCCTATGAAAACAGAAAACACCAGGCTTCTGTTCGTAACATCTACCTGCAGGAATCTCTGCTGGGTGATGTAATGAAATGTGATCCTCATCACCAGTATGTGGTGAAGCCACAAAATATAAGAGACAGCCTATTCTACCTGAACTAGTTTGAAAGTTGCTGCACTACCAAGCTGCTTGATGATTACCAGCCACAGGCTCTTCATGTGTGCTCTGCTGGCCTCTCCCAGGCAAGACACAGTAAGCAGCAACTGATGGTGGATCTAATAGCAGGGTTAATCTAAGAACCAGCAAGGTTCAAGCTTTTGCCCTACCTGACTGTCTCAGCCCCACTGGCTCTCCCAGCGTTGCACTCCTTTGATCTTGATTTCTCTCTCCCACAGGGTGAACACTGCTGGCCCAGGAAGGTTGGGCAGAAAGTTGTGTCAATCCTCGTTGTACCACTACTCACAGGAATCACCTATCAAGGTCTCTGTGTGCCTCTATTATTCATCTTCATCCATCTCCCTGATTACCTAAACCTTCAGCCCCTTCCAGCCAAGGTCTTCAGCCCCATTCCTGTGTGGCTTCTTCTTTCCCACAGCAAAGACAGTCTGTGTGCAGGAGCACAACACGTAATCAGCCCCCTAACTGGTTGTCCTGTCTCATGTCCCTTTATCAAGAGGGGTGTTCAAGACATGCCATGTATTTCTAGTGCTGGTATAATGAAAACTTATGACTAGCCCTTACTAGCTGGAGCTGGCAAGTAACAGGCTCCTGCTTTAGAGTTCAGAAGTTCGGCTTTGGGCATTCACTCACACGTACATGTGCATGTGTTGCCTGTGACACATTTACTCACTTTCTTTTGCCTACACTGCTGCCTAGTACAAATCCAATTTTACCCTGCATTGCTTTCAGCATTATCCTACCGGCTGACTCCAGGCAGCTTCACGGCCAAAAGACACTTCTCATACTTAACCCTGACTCCAATCCATCTCCATGAGGCCTAGATCAGGGAACGTTCTTATGGATGAAGAAAATACCTGGTTTGAATCTTCTGCTAAACTGAAAGAAGCTCAGCAGTTAGCACAGTGTGACTAATCTTTAGATTGTGCATACTCACAGGGGAAAATGAAGCAGGAAGTACCCTTCGCATTTTAGTTCTGTTATCAGCGGTTTCTTGGAGAGAAATGAATGATAATTTTCTCTTCACTAGTATATTTTTGTAATCCCTTATTTCCTTTTATTATTTGCCAGTCCATCAACCAGAACAATTTTCATCATTGTATTTTTTATCCTAGTAAGATCTTTGACTAAGCTGTATTAAACAAGTGCATCTATAAAATTCAGATGAGAGGTATAATGCACAAAATGCTCTTGCACATCTCTAATATTAAAATTATGTTGAACAAAGATATTAGAAACTCAGAAAAGTATAGGTGGTAGAATAGTATTTCCACAAGCTTAACTTTTAATATGAAAATATAGATTATGTAATAATTTAAAGCAATCATCTTTCACAAATTCTCCCTCTCCACTAATATGTAGAATTCAACTAGAATTTGGAAACTGGCCAGCATGAGGAAATGTTTCTCATTCAGTTACATGTACTAAAAGTTCATGTAACTTTAGCTGTCAGAAACAAGATCTAATTAAAAAGAAAATCAAGACACTAGTAACACCTTGCCTAAATATATTCAGATTGACACATGCTATTGAATCAATAGGTCTCACTAACAAATGTTAATAAAATAAGTGTAGAGTGATCCATGCCAGAGAGACAGATGAGTGAGTATTAATATAAAAATTTCGAAGAAGAGCAAAACAAAATCACAGGAAGCCTAAGGATCCAATCCAGAAAAGTTTGAATTTCCCCTACATTTGCAGGCATTAAAGAGAATTGAAGATGTTCCTTTCTTTGCTAAAATTAATTGCCACTAAATGCAGCAGATGCCAAAATATCAATGGGTTTTCAAAGCAATTGAAAACATTAATGAAAGAGACCATTAATTGACCACAGAGCTGTCTGCTGTCAAGGCTCAGGAAATTCAAGAACCTGAGGAAGCATCACTGGACTCTTCCCTTACTGTTATATTCCTGCTTGTCCCAGATACAGGGGAAAATGAACACTTGGCCTGATCTAATAGAAGCAATCTGAAGTTCTTGTTATGCTTCACATCCCCTCAGAGAATCTACGTAAAATTTCAATGAATTTTACTTCTGAAAAAAAAAAATGCAGATCAAGTGTCAGCTAAGATACCACAAGCTGTTTTCTGCTTTGCAAAGGGACAGAGCTTTCTCTATAACTAATTGTGCACCAAGCATGCAGCAAAGTAAGCTTCTTGGGAAGTAAATGATCCAAGAACAGTTTAACTATATCAGGATTACATACTCCAGGGATTTATCTGAAGCAGAAGGATTTGCATGGTATGAAACTCCTGAGAAATCTCTCAACAAAAACATTTTTTCTTTCTTTCACATCGTGTGTGGTCCAGCAGCTGCTACTCAGTGTTTGGATTTTATTCAACAATCTGTATTATTTAAAGACACTTAGTATTCTGACAGCCAGCTACATTCTTAAAAAGCTCTGAATACTTTTTTTAAGTGTAGTCTCCAAGGAAATGCTTATTCAAAAGGGTGAGGCAGTGCTCCTTTTCTGTTGTTGAAAAGCCAGGAACCCGTAGTGCACAGATGAGGATGAGACTTCTGTTTTAAAAAAGTGATGCAAGTATACATATTTGCTGAGAATATCGATGCAGGATAACATGATGGGAACCTTGTCCACAAACCTTAAATTGAATTTTACTACCTGTTCTAGAATCTATAGGCATGGCAAAGTTGGCCAACAGTGCTTGATGTATAGGCATTCTTTGACAGGCCTGGATAGTCAAGATAATGCGGGCATCATTCACCTCCATTTGCTTTAGGTCATGCGTTATTCTCCAGTTCATAGCTTCATAAAGCTGTGGAATGGCCTTTCTCTAGGAGACCTTTTGAAAAAAGAACATAGTAAAAAGGATTAGTTGTAGCCATAAATATGATAAATGGTTTGCTAGAAACTACATAAAATAGCAGTGATGTCAGCCCAGAGATGAGTTCTGAAATAGTCTTTTTTGCAAACCTGTGTGGATAAATGATTCACCAGGTGCTTGCTTTTCATGGACATCATTTAACAGAACATCCTGTGTCACCAGTCATTTTCACTCCAAGACTTGTTTTGCTGCTTACCGTTTCATCACACATTCCTCATTCGCCAGACCTCTATTAAATGATGGGAAAAGAAATCAGATGTGGTACAAGTTGTGCCTGTAGGACTTTATCCATAATCTTTTGACTTCTCCCTCTTGTTTTTTTCCTTTTTTCCCTTTTGCAGTTGTTCTTAAGTTTATTTGTTGGTTTGTTTTCTTTTGTCTAGTCTTGTCCATGTTTTCCCCACCGTGCTTCTCTGCACCACAATCCCCCAGAGGACAATTGTAGACACTCAGCTTAGTGTCGAGTCCTTCAGCAATATCCCAACTGCTTGAGCACAAAGTATGTGCACATTTTGTGCAGTGGCTCTGTTTTCACAGTACTCCAAGGACTCTCACAAAAACCTACCTAGAAGGTAGTTCATGGATGAACTGCTCCCTGTCTGCAGAGATTTACACTATATGGAGTTAGTCCTTGTCAAAACTCAGCCCACCACTGGACACAAACTACACATAAAACTTAAAAAGGTCAAGGTTCCATCAAAAATTTCTCTTTCTATATTTTTCCAAAGTTTGCGTCTTCTAAATAAAACCACCAAATATTGGTGAAGAAACTCAGGTATTTTTTTGAAGATCATTTGTCTGGTGGTAAGTATTGCAGAGATGAAAGAATGAAACAGGAGAGCAAGCCTCAATGATGAAACCAAACGAAAACCACCAATTCCAGATGCTTGTGGAAAAAAAGTTGTAGCAGGAAAGAAATAGCATTTTCTTTGACAGTGACAGCTAAGATTTGAAAATAGGAACAGAACATCTACTGACAGGATGACTTTATTATTGACTATGCGGGGATTTTTCTCTATAAGTTGCTTGCAGCAATACATCTCATTCAGCTCCTCAGCCTTGCTGATGCACCAAGCTTGACCCTGTGTCTTGGAAATATACTCACTATCAGTCAAGCTTGTTTGCATTAATGTAGCCCACTTTTATTTATCATAGTAATATACTTCATTTATATTTATTGCACGCTGCCTCCTTTAGTTGAGCTTTGACCTGAGATTGACCCAGATGTTTGTATATTGTACACACAGGTACTGTCACTTTTGTGGCTAACATTGAGTGAAGAGCAGACCTGCAACGACACTTGGGGCCAGGCTACATGCAAAAAAAAACTCAGCAGAACAGACATATCAAATTGCACTTAAATCCAGCCATGTTATTTTCAACATCTCACAAAATATTTCTAAACCTCAAGGCATTTATAGCAATTATTCAATGCAGAAAGTGTATTATTTTAGCTGCTACTTATAACAGATCTTACAGTTCTCATTGTAGCATGGAAATCATCACTAAAGCTATCTTGCTTCAGTGTTTTAAAGGTAAAATGAGAAAGCTTCAGCCAGTAACGCCAGTCTATAAAACCATCAGGTTTTATTTGCTCTGATTACTCACCTTCACTGATGTATAAATAAAGAAACAAGACATACTTTTGTGCTCATGGCATTAAGTTACTTGTGATCAAGCCATGTTGGTGCTGGCTGACTCCTCTTGCTTGGCATATGATTCAGTCCCTTATGTGAGAGCTCGGGGCTGGAAAGATGTGTCAGATTAAAGAAGAGTAAGAAATGCTCCATGCCCATTCTCTCTTTTTGGAAAGGTTTCATAGCATTCAGTCTATGGGAAGCCTGCCTCCTGCTTCTTCCAAACTATGGATATAACAGGGCTATTGCTAGCAACCAAATCACTGAGATATAAGAAGTTACCAGCTGGCAGACAAGCTGTGCTATCTATCTGAATGAATGCTCCTTGTCTTTTACAAGTGAGAAGTAAAATGTGTTAGCTCAAATAATGGAGGTGGTTTGTACTAGAAAGAAATATTTTATTTTACCAAGCCTCATCTCCATGCTGTTTACGCAAAATGGCAACTGTGACCTTTGCAATGTTTTAAGCTAATGCTTTTTTGTTCCAGCTATGGATTAGGTGACATATACACACACATACATTGAGCTATTCCAGTTCAATGACAATTGGAAACCTATGGAAATTAACTATGGAGACTCAGCTTCTTGTGGCTATCTTCTCATATCTGGTATTTGGTTCACCTTGTGTCAAAATTCACAAGAAAAAGGCAGGCTCTGAAATTAGGAGAACTGAAGCCATTTGTAAGTTTGAATAGGATTTTCATGTCCATAACCTGAATTGTTTATGGATTTAGGGACACGGGCAATATAGCAGAGACTGGAAAACACAAACAAGAGATCATTTATTAAGCTCCTTCTCATAAGCTACCATGTCGAACATCAGCTTTCATTTTCCCTTTGTTATTGAGTTCTTTATCTTGACCTTAGCTGGGCCTAGAGGTTTGTTATTATAGGCTTGAAGATGGCTATTAGTAGATCTAAAGTGATCTTTTTATTTGGTTTTCCCCTTCTGTATATTTATTGCTTTAATGTATTTGTTTGCAAAATCCTTTAAGAAACCAGTGCTTTGAAATATTAGTCAAAACAGGCTTGAGACTTCTCCCTGTGCACAATGGCTGATGTGACTACAGCTCCTGCAAGGACTTAAGATTTCACAGATGGACAGGATCTATAGAAGAAGTGGGAAAAAAACAGCAAAAGAGTGGAGACATACAAGCAGTACAGCACTTAAGTGAAGTCCTAGGGGCCAGGTTCTATGTCACTCCACATTGGGTGCACTTAAGTTACACTACTGGAAATTGCAAAGCAGATATAATTTGCTTTCAGCTCTCAGTACAGCAACGCTTTACATTACCAGACACTGCTGTTTGGGGCCACTGAAGAATCTACAAGAGGGTTTTTTTCCCTCCCTTAAAGACGTGAAATGGTCTCCTGAAAGAAATGGTACAAGTGTCACTGAGCAGACTTTCTCTCACTAAATGAGCTGTGGGAAAGGCTTGAAAATGTATAGCAGTCTGGTGACCTGGGAGCCTTCTCCAGCTCTAATTTCTGTGATCAAGGAGATGAAGGATAGAGATGAAATTGAATTATGCCTGAGGCACAAGGATTCCTGGAGTTGATCACCTCTCCCAGGAAAATGTCAGTCTAAAAGGTTTTCCAATACTTCTCACTAGCAGTTTTGACATGGGAAATTCAGGTGTTTCTCTGAACTCTAGCTGATGTTCTTGATAATATTTATTATCACAAATGTCAAGATACTGTCCCAGTTGCTTCATTATTGAACATTTCTAATGTGACCTTCCACAAGATTATTAGTTTGCAGTGATATGTGAAACTTCAGAAGGCCCAGTATGAGCTTCCTGTGGTGACAGGACAGTAAATGATTAGAAATCCTCTATCTCCACCAGCCATATGGTCAGCAATACAAGCATCCTTAATACAACTCTTCTGGAGTTGCTTTTATCCTGTTTTTTCTCTTTAATCTTTGGCCCAAGCAGTTCAGGTTGAATGCTTGGGAAACCTTTCTCATAGGTTTTGGGGAGTTATATTCAAGTGTGTGCAACCTAGGGAACTCAGGTATAAAAGGTTATAAACCTTCCTCTTCAGAAAGTCCTTTCAAATCAAATGAGAAATACGACCTCTTTCATTGCCCCCTTGACTCCAGACAATGCTACTGATATATGGTTGATTCCGCTTTCTAATGATTCAGATATCCACTGAACACTTCGAAAATTCTGAGCAAACAACAGAGGAGGGGAAAGGAAAATGCTTCTTTAATAACCATATTTTAAAATAGTATTTAACTTTGTGATAAAGGACTTGAGAATCTGCTCCTGCTCATCTTTTCTTTGAGATGGTCATGTGCACTTCTTCAAAGCTGGTGCTGAAACCACTGCCCACCTTGCTAACACTTTAATTTAGTTTTGCTTCACTTGGGTTTCCATAACAAAGGAAAACAGGAGCCTTGGAGGACAAACATATGTGTGTTTTAGAAAAACACCCTTAGTAATCTGAAATTTTTTTCATCTTTATTTGCTTTCCTCATGTCCCAGCAATAGTACAACCTGCTCTCCTGCTGCTAGCACTGGCTGCTTGTAACAGATGTTTTCACCTTTCTTTTATGGGTTTTTCTCAGATCTGACAAATATCTTACAATCAGGAAAAGCACAAAGAGACGTCTATTGCTTTATGGTACTTCCTTAATTTTAACCATTGTCAAAGCTTCACTAACTGTGCCTATATCTTTTTTGACAAGCTAATACAATCAACCCTGCTACTTCAGCTCATCTACTATCAGTATGGGAATATCATGTTCCAATGAAATTGTTAACCATTAATAGGCACAGTGCTGAAATATTAATCCATTTTGTCTCTCCAGGGCATTATAATCAACAGATCGAGTGGGACTTAAAATGTATGAGTGGAGATTGCGACTGTACACAGTGCATCAAACTATGACATAAAACATACTCTGAAGAGATCTGTTCTTTTCATACATAATATGTAACTGCAATGAGAATTAGAGACAGAATGTTTACTGATCTTTCTCAGGAAGATGCAAAAAAGATGTTTACTGCTGCACCATCAACTGCTTTATTCTGCTACTCTGTAAGAGAAATAAGTTATATAGGAAATACCATAATGAACTTCCCACATAGATGAGTTAAACTGAAAAAGAACTCCCACCAGCATGCATTATGCAGATTGCCTTATTCGTGCCTGTCATATGCTTCTGCACAAACACCAGTCTTCTTGCCCTCAACTGTCTTGCCATTTGCTACCCTAGTCAGTAATATAAATTCTAGTGCAATGCATGAACCTTCAGTGACCTTCCACCTTTCACAGAATCATAATAGCAGCTATGAAGAAGGCCCTCTTCTCTTAAAAAACCAAAAATACACCCCAGCACTCTTCCAACAGCCAAGAAGTGTTAGCTCTATCTCCAATATTGTGTTTCTACCATTAACTTTCTCTCTGGCAGGCCCCTCCTAAGGTGTAAGCCAGAGTCAGAATACCTGATATGCTGGTTACATTATTTTACTGATAGCTTTTGTTTTGTTTTAGAGGACAGTGGCTATTAACACATAACTTCGGCAATCTCTGTTTTTCTTTGCTTCCTTGCAAAAAGTGGATGAGGTGAACATCCTAGAGATGATAAACCAGAGATAAGAAAAGACTGTCTTTGTTGCCAGCTTTCATCTGTGCAACTTACTAAGGCAGCCAGATAATTCTGCAAAAAATGAGGTAAATCATAAAGAACATCACCATTTTAATGTTTTTTTGTCTTTCCTTTAACTGACAATATCTTAGATGCGTTCAGATACCATTATTTCTGGAATGTCCACGAAGCACAGCTCTGATAATTAAAAGAGATTTCTTGCCCTTAACTGCTCATTTTCACAGTGAGTGTGTTAACATGAAGCATTACCCAATTGTTAAGTCTAGGTATTGATTATTTCAAGCTGAACATGGACTAATACTGTTTTCCTTGTGGAAAGACTAATGTATTTGTCCACAACAAAGGACAAACAGATGTACATCTTTTTTTCAGAGCTCAGAGATTAATTTTCAGAAGGAAACTAGACAAAATGATTTGCACTGCTGTTAAACAGTTTCTTTCTCTTTTTCTTTCTTCTCCCACTGAGGGGACCAGTGATAACACAATACTTCCATTTTTGCCACAAGAAAAGTAGGGAGCAGCTGTTTCCATAGAAAAGGAAACTGAGGCTTTGTAGAATAAAGAAAGCTTGTGCACTTTTTATTAAAAACTGCAGTTCACAACTGAAACATAATCTAAGGATGAAACAGCTGATATGGCTATTTTTCTGTGTGTTAAAGAGTTTATACTACATTAAATTAACTCCCATGGGTTTAATTTTTCAGTGCTGTTACAATCACCAATCTTTCTTATTGAGAAGGTCAATAGGCACAATGTGAAGTCTTGTAAATCATTACCTTGCTATTTTTGTAATATATAATGTGACCCTTTCACACACCTTAAAAATTATAAACCAGAGCACATATTGTATATCAAACAAATAAATCAGCTGCTATAAATACTGTCTTTCTTTTGGTTCTGGACAGATTAATTCTATTGCATTTCATATGTTTTAAATTGTTTTTGGTTTCAGAGGCAAGATCTAGTTTCGCATTCGGAAAGCAAAGACCCTGGACTTAATCTATTTTAAAAGCTTAATAGAGACAAAGTGACCCTGAAAGCATATTTTAAAATTATTCCACTAAAAGCCTTAGAAGTATAAACATTAAATAAATTAAGTCATTATACTGAAAAAAAATCTGGTCAGCTGATAGAAACTATTAAGTGAAATTTCAAAAAGGGAAAGAACAAGTGAGAATTAAGGATAACAGTGACCAGATAACCCATTTAGTGCTCCGGGGATGCTTTTTCCCACAGGTGTATTTACCAGCCATGTTTCACATGCAAACTGAAATTCTCTATGTGACCTCTAGGGAAACGGAGTCACTGAATAATATGATTTATAATGGAAAACTGTAGTGTTATGAGGAAAAACTTGTTTTAAGCAGGAGAGTATCTACTCAGCTACATAGAAAAGCAGGATGTTTTCCCCTCATATTCTTTTGTGGTTTTCTTCATGCCCTTTACCACCTGCATTAGAGTATATTGTTTCGTGCCTATAGTCCTCTGCATCAGTCAATAGTGAGAAATAGATGTCCCTGGTCATGCTTAGTATCTTAGTGCTTTTCCTAGTCCTCACAGTTTCTGCCTCTGCTTTTGGAGGAAAAAGCACTGATCAGAGGAAATACACCTTTTTAAAAGAAAGAGCTGCAAAAGGTCTGAGACCTGTTAGGCTTTGTGTTTCTGCTGTGTCAACTCCAACCTGCAGAAGACATTTCTCAAGCACCCCTTAGTGACAGTCCACAGTGAAGAGACTTTGGCTTTGGACACAGACAATTTGGACAGAGAAAAGGAAGGAATGTATTAGTTGAACACATCTTTCACAATACTAGCAAATTCCATGTTGTGGAGCTGAACCAATGATGAGAAGTTCCTTGAATTTCAGCTGGTGAATGTTCTACAAAGGCTTCATAGCTGTGTTCCTGTGATAAACAGATCATCCTGCTACTGATTTCGCTGAAGAGGTTTAATACGAGAATTTGCCTGTTTCCTATTTACATGTTTTTATCTATTTTATAGTATCTTCATCACCTTATTGTTCTGATGACTCTTGTTCTTCATTCCTCTAGTCCCTTAACCTCCGATGTTAACAGTATTCATTGTTAAAATAAACATTCATGGTTCATGCTTACTGCAGTCTTCAAGGACATGGAGAGACACTGCTCTGACGGAAAGCCCAGCAAGAATCTAGTGCATGAGGTTGTCTTATAGGGTCCAAGAGAGCTGGGAAGTGCTGTTTATTGGTGAAGTAGTCTTTTACCTAGCTCCATGAAAGAAATTAAATTTTAAGTACAGTGCTTCCTGCATTGTACATTTATGCTTGTACAAGGCCAGAAAAAATTTGACATGACATAAAATATTTTCCCATGAGAAGACCTGGATATATCTATAGATTAGGTCTAGGCTGATAGCCAAGTTGAGATCTGTACAACTCCCTTGTACAGATACAGATATAGGCATGTATCCTTATTTTTAGAGAATACTTTTTTGTGTGTGGAAAGTTGTAACTGACCCTATCCTACAAAAAAATTGTGTTCAAGTTATGCTGTAACTGTAATTAGGGAAAAGGTACTGCTTTTTCTTTGTGGTTCATTTGATGTAAGGGCCAAAAGGGTTTGAATTCAATGATCTCATAATCAAATCAGGTCTGCTTGCATTGAAGGTTTTAGCCATTTTAATTCATGAAAATAATCTGTATCTTACAGTTATTTTTTTTTCAGGCAGAAAAATCCCTTTGATTTGAACATCTAAGAGTTTTCCTTCACCTCTTCAGGGAGCTTCCCCAAAAGAGTTGTCAGATCTGCCATTCGATTCCTAGCCTTTTCTCTACAGTCCTTCTGAATGGACACAGCTGAAAAATAAGGCATAGTCCTAAATATTCCTCTACCTCATCTCATCTCATCTCATCTCATCTCATCTCATCTCATCTCATCTCATCTCATCTCATCTCACCTCATCTCATCTCATCTCATCTCATCTCAATCTCATCCTAAAAGTTCTTGAAATTTAAACGCACATACAATGATTTTAGGATAAAACTCACCTTTTTTTTGCCTGTGGCAGTCTTATTAGACTTATTAGGCAACAGGCAGAGACTGATGCACAGGAATTTTCACCTGAAGATGAGGACCTTCTTTACTGTGTGGGTGACTGGAGCAGATTGCCCAGAGAGGTTGTGGAGTCTCCCTCACTGGAGATACTCAAGAACTGCCTGGACACAATCCTGTGCAATGCACTCCAGGATGACCCTGCTTGAGCAGAGAGGTTGGACCAGATGATCCACTGTGGTCTCTTCCAACCTGACCCATTCTGTGATTCTGTAATACTAATGGGATGGGAAATGGCCTTTTATGTCCCTACCCACAGCACCTGCAAAAACTGAGCTCAGCTTTATTGTGTTGTCTCTGTTTGTTTTCCTTTTTTTAGAACACCCCATTCCCAAACAAACAAACGAAAACCTAGCCCAAACCTAATCCCATGATCCTGAAACCTTTTAAGACTTTATTCCAAAAAAGTTTGTCCGACATATTTCAGTTTCACAGAAAAACAGTACCTCAGCCAATGATGTAACCTAGTAATTTCAAATGTGAGACCAGTTGTGGTGGACTTGCATGAAAATGCATCACTCCAAGACATAAATGTAACTGTGATAGGCCACAATATAAAAAGAATTTTACATATTAGAGTTTAACGTGAGACTTTTTGTGAAAATATTTGGCAATGTCTTACCAGTATAATATCTACCACATTCCAGTAAGTCACAACATTTTACTTGCCACAAAAAGAAAAATAAAATAAAAATATATGAACAGTTAATATAGTAACAAAACTAAGGTAAGTTTTTTGGCAACCTAAACAAGGAAAATCAGGACTGAATAATTATTATTTGCCTTCATGAAATTTCCTTTAGAAAAGTGTTTTATATCATGAAATATACGTTTCGCAATAGAGAAACACTTTACTAAAAAAATGTCCACAATCCAGCAATAAATAGTCACACAAGTAGTTATGCTTTTGCCTGCCTTATCCTCAAGAGTTTTAGATGTCAGTAATAATTAAATGGTGTATTCATTTCTTTTCCTATGTTAAAGAATATGCAATTTACTTTGAATGACATTAACAAGACTGAAAGCTTGTTTAAGCTTTCAAAATATTTCAAAACACTAAAATAATCAGTTCTTACAGATTTTAAAATAGAATTTCAAGAACAGTGAGGTTTTCCACTGAAAATAGGTGTTCTAATATATACAGTGATATTACTAGATAATTATGTAATTTAAAATGTAGTTCAGTATCTGAACTAACTTGCCCTCTCTAATCCACGATTCAAAGGATGTTAGATGTTAAAAGAATTTCATTAGTTCAAGCAATGTCATATTGACTGAGTGTAATAGCCTTTTGGGAAATTTCTCAGATGTTTAATCAAAATGGGAGTGCCCAAGGGCACAGAAAGTTCCTGCTCTGCCCTGTTGGTCATGGAGACCATGGCAAGATCTCCTCACTGATCCTGGCAATCATTCATGATGTGCATTTTATGTGAGTGTCTGAAACAGTATAGTGCTGAAAAAGTCCTATTACTCATTCTTTGATTTCTACTCCAGAGTATTACAGGTATCAGTGGTGTGGAGCCCAGAGCAGCTGTGGCCAGGTATGGGGCCAAGGGAATTGCAGAGATGGGTCTCTGTCCTTTCATGCTTTAACCTGCTTTTGCATCTGTCTCCTGTAGCTTGCACTCCTAAAGATATAGCCAGCACACTGACAGAATGCTTGGGAAATTCTCTCACATTGTACTTTCTCACCCTTCGAGGAAATTGGCTTTCCCATGGACTTCTGTCTTCCATTTGCACCTGGATGACCCAGAGTTTACAGGCCGTGGAGCTGAGGGCCCCTCCCTCCCTCAGTCAGTTACCATTCTCAGGGTATCTGGCCTGCCTGTCAGTCTTTCTCCAACAGGATCTTTTGCTTTATTGAATTCTGCACTGCAAAGTCAGGATGGCTCTACAGAGGTGTAATAGGGCAGCAGGGCTCACAATGACCCTCCGTGGGGAACACAGGGAGGAGATATCAGCAGAGCTGCGGCAGAAGCAGCCTGGTTGCTCCGTCTGCAGACCAAGTGCCGTGTGTTAAGGGGGTTTCCCTCTCTCACCTCTGCGAAGATTCAAACCAGTGCTGCAAAACTTAATGCCAAATACTATTCAAGCTCAGATCTATGCTTGGCTGGAGTTCTGATGGCTTCCTCAAAAGCAAGTTTTATTTTATTTTTAGATCAAAGATGCTCTGTTGACTTACTTTGGTGCAATTTAATAAAATGCACAAAGATCTGTCTCCTCTTGTTTCCATCAAAAGATGGAAAGGTGATTGTTATGGAGATCCCTATCAACTCCCCCTCCCCATCTGAGAATAAGGAAACATCCCACATCCTGTGTGCTGGAAAGGCAACTGAATTTAGGTTGCCATTAAATGCACGAGGGCTTCTTTTGCCGAGGAGCCACTGAAATATGAGGATTGCTAATGCCAGCACTCTGCATGACCTCAGTTGCCATGGATGAGCATGAGGAAAAAGGTGGAATCCCAGACATTCAAGCCCCAGGATAAAATTTCCTTTATGACGAATAGAGGCAACACTTGGCATGGGAGTCGAGTGTAAATAGGAAGCCAAGGTGCCTGGTGAAAAATTGACTTAATATGTTCTGCTGGATGGTGACAGCTACCAGGAGGGCAGTGCCATTAGTGATGTAGGTCTCTGGAAGTGAGGGCAGCCCCTGGGAAAACTCATACCAAGGGACCCTCGCCCCATAGGCTGTTTTGCATGCCCTTGATCAGCAGATAAAGCAGAGGGCGTGCCTCTCCTGACTTGTTCAGTCATTCCCCTAGAAAATTTAGAAGAATCTAATTTAAGACAAGAGGCTTGAATTTGATTGCCTAAAGGGTGAATCAGGAAATTTCGATTTTCAGAGATGCTGAACATCTACAGCCTCTGCTGAGGTCAAAAGGCAAAGAGGGCAGCAGCCACATGCTGAGCTGCAGAACATCATACTTGAAGCCCAGCTACCCATTTACTGCACTGGGCTTGGATTTGGATACTTCATTTAGGGAACCAGAGGTGATTCATTGTGGCCTTTGACCTTGAACTCCATGTTTCAGTTTTATCCTCCATGAGGCAATAATAAAATTTACCTACAGTACTTAGAGTACAGTTTGGAAAAAGCAGTGAAATACACCATGAGCTGCATCATTGCACAATTGTACATTTTCATTGTATATATAATCAAAAATAATATACCATGCAATTAAAGAACACTTCATCTTTTAAATCTCTGTGGTACAGGTTTCTTTCTTTTTTTTGTGGGTAAGCTGTGAGAGTATATGCATGCGTTTAGCAAAATGCTCTTGAGAAATAAAATAACGTGAAAATAATTTTTTATTTTGTGGTAAACTTCATAACATTTTCTCAGATTCCATCCATGGGATGGATTTCCAGTTTGTCTTATGTGTGAGAAGTGACCTTATAACCTATGTGTGACAGTTGTTTGGGTTTTATAAAGTGCCCTGCTCACTGTAGCATTACTCACAGATATTTGTGTGCTACTATAGAAAATCAAGGAAAATTATTATTCCTCTATATTTAACTATAGTGCCTTCCTTTAGTCCCATGTCGCTTAGAAGAATCTTGCACCAGGATAGGTCAGCTTTTAAATTGGAAAAAGAAAAGAGTTTTTTCTCTCTGTAGTTGGCTCTGGTTTTCAGCGCTTTGGAACTCGCAGCTTTCTTTTCTGAAAGCAGTTTGTCAGTTTTTTAATTGGCTTTTGTTTAAAGAAATATTTCTATATAGAAACTGCCACCTGTATGAATATTGAGGGGGTAAATTGATTTCTGTGTAGAGTTCAAGGAAAGCTGTCAGAAGAGGAGGAAACACACAGCTGGTGTTAGCCCTCTAAAGAATTCCTCCGCTGGCAACTAGGGAAAGACTAAACCTAAATGAGCTTACTAATAAGGTTAATTTAAAAATTATTCTAAAACATTGTTATTACTATTATTATGAGAGAGATTTATTATAATTTTTCCTATTTTCAATCTCAAATGCCAGCAGAAATGACATCTTCCATGAGAATGATATTCATTATAGTGCCCTGGGGCTGTGCACTCTTCTCACCTTTTTATCTCTGACTCTTGCTGCTGGTTTTAATTCAGCATTAGGTACAATATGAACGTCCTTGCACAGGACACAAGCCACTGCACACACACCAGCTTTTCTGAAAGCAGTTGAGAATCTGCATCTGAAAATGCACATTTGGTTAAAGTAGTATCCACAGCAATTACACTGCCAGGTATTTCATAGACACCACTGATGTAAGAATACTGGGGAAGATAATGCTCCAAATCACAAAAGGGAGCTTTGGCTGAAGGCAAAATAAAAAGAACAATTAGTATTTCCAGCATAATTGGATAAAACAACAAATTCTGCAATAAGTGTTCCATGTTATTAAAAGGTATTGGGATAAGGTTTCATCTGCAAATATAAAGGCAGAATTACGCAGAGCAGGGTTTTAATATAATTTATTTTCCATGCCTTTTGTTGACAAATAGCTAATGAAAATTACGCACATTTTCACTGTATTTTAACAAGCCTTGTTAATGAAAAGCTCCACTGTTCTGCATCGATGTTGCATCATTTCATAAAATTTTCAGCAGCCTATGACTTAGTAAATAAAGTTGTCACTCAAACCTCATTTCCTGCCTGACTGCAACGAATCAAAATGGACACTGAATTAATGCTGAATATTGTCTGCATTTGATGTCTCTGCAAGATCTCTATAGTATCATGTTAGATTCACTCTGCTTGAGGGACTCATCCGATTTTCTATTGTTTCCAGGAAAAGATGAGATATTACAAATCTGGCCCTGGCCTCATCTAATTTATGACATTGAGAATTTTTTACAGCAGAGAAATTACAAAAATGGGAAAATCTGTCCTTACTTTACAAGACTCCTAGTCAGAATGGCTTGAAAAAGTAGAAAAATAAGTACTATGTTTTGTTTGCCCTGCTCTGTGTCTATAATAGTGTAAGTGAAGAATTAGTATTGAAATAGTTGTCATAGGCTCAGGAAACAAAGTAAAATTCAACCTTAAAGCACTGAGATATTTTCATGAGACCTATGAGTGCAAAAAGACATAGTAATTGCAGTACTGCATTTACAGCTTTACAGATTAGTATCTGCATTTCCATTTTGCATGTGTTAGAAAGCCATATAATACAGTGAGACAGCAGCAATCCTATATTCAGTTCCTTAAACTTTTACTTTCATGCAAGTTTTATGTGCTGAGCAGCTCACACTTTTGCTGCTAATGTCAACAAGGGGAAGTGCCTCCTGCTGGCTGTTCTTTTGGTGTGGCATGATCAGCTGTGCACTGGCAGCAGAGGCAGAGGGACAGCCAGATCCCTCACGTCCCATTTCTGCTCCTCAGCCAGTGGGTACAAGGTCTTGCAGCGCCCTGCAAGCATTGACGGGAAGCTCAGGCATCCTTCTCTCTGAGATGGGGTACTCTGGTCAAGTCTCCCACTGCAGGTGTCAGCACGTGGCTTGGGAGGTATGAAAGTATGACCAGCAAAGAAATTACAATTTGATCTCACACTTTTCCTCTGGATGGGTCCAAGAGCTAAGCTATTGCATAAGAAGAGATGACAACTTCCTTCTTGGCAGTAGGACTCAGCCACATGGTTTTGGTTGCCTTTGGGGAGGTGAGACCAGTCAGCATCAGGTGGGAACTTAGCCTGGGCTAAGAGACTCAGACTGCTGCCAATCTGATGTTCTTTTTGGGCTACACACTTCTGCCTCCATTGTTTATCTTCCTGCACCACCCAGCATCAAATATCACAGGTCATTTTTAGATGATATAATCATGTGGGATTTCTTCTTTTTCTTTTTCTTTTTCTTTTTCTTTTTCTTTTTCTTTTTCTTTTTCTTTTTCTTTTTCTTTTTCTTTTTCTTTTTCTTTTTCTTTTTCTTTTTCTTTTTCTTTTTCTTTTTTTTCTTTTTCTTTCTTTTTTTTTCTTTTTCTTTCTTTTTTTTTCTTTTTCTTTTTCTTTTTTCTTTTTCTTTTCTTTTTCTTTTCTTCTTTTTTTTCTCTTTTTCTTTTCATCTATCTCCTGTTCCAACTCTGTGACTTTCCTGAATAACTCTTGCCCTGGATGCTGGTGTAGGTGAATTTTTTCTCTCCTATCTTCTTTCCATTTACCACACAGTGTAACAAAGCTGACTGTCTCTGGGGTCTGAAAACTACCTGAAACAGAACAAGAAATCATTAACATTCTTCAAGGAATGCAGGGATTCAGGATGCTCTGCTCTCTTTCAGTGAAATCATTAAATGAGGTGTCACCAACAAGGTGGCTATAAACCATCTAATTGTTTTTATGCTGTTTCTGAAATGGCTCTGCTTTATTGATGATATTTATCTATTTATTTATTCAATGATTAGCAATGCAAGGACATTTAAGAACAAACACAGTTAAACCTTCCAGCTCGTGGTGCCATGTCATTATTCCCACCTTCCCTGAACAGTCATGAAGTACAAGGTCTATCCTAGCCACATCATTTCAAACATGTTAAAAGCATAGTGAAGTAAGCACAGAATTCATATGGTTCTGCATGGTTGGGATTAGATGTAACTGCAGTTTTAGATTGTTTAAATTCTAGATTGTTTAAAGATTTTGTTTTACTTGGAGACAATGCAACAGAAATCACTTGAGCTCTCAGTTACAGCTGCATTTTAGAGTGTAGGTAGTCTCAACTACCAATAAAATATTTGATGACACAGGTCTTCTTGTTGGATAATATACACAAGGGGATTCATTAACCATCCTGAGTTGTGCTTCAAGCTGTGTAAGTGCCTTGCAGAAGATATAAATTTTGTATGTTAATATTTGTGTCATCAGATGTTTTTATTTATAGATACATACAATACTCTTACCTCCACTAGAGAAACCATCTTCATAACTGGTGTTTGCTCACTTTCATTTAGACAAAGTTCAAAACCAGCCACTGCTTCATTGGGAAAATCTGTCTGTGTTCAACATACCATGATGTTGATGAGTCCTGTGGCACTAATGGATGTAAAGTGAGACATCTTCTCACTTCAGGTGAATGTCCTTCTCAAACACCCTCAAGAGAGCTTGGCCAGGACTCCTCAGGACTGATTATATGAGAGACCTTGGGCAGAAGGTGTGTCTGAAGCAAGAGAGAAACAACGCTCTTCTGTGGCTGGAAGAAAAGCTCAGTTAAGAAGCATGTTCTAAAACCCTGGTATGTATATATGTGCCTGTGTCTATGTTGCTTTTGCCATACCTTCCTGAAGTAGAAAACTGTAATTCCAGGGTAATTCCATGTGGTCAGCCTTGTTGACACCACAAAAGGGACCAGAATCCCTTAGATATTGCACTACATGCCTGGAAATTAATCCACAACTGCTGAATCAGAACAAATTACATAGGTCTGTTGAGATGCAAACTTGGACACAGATGAGAAGATAATGTGTGCCAGAGTCCTCACCCCAATAAGCACACACAGATGTGTGCAAATGAAAACTGATAGAAAACACTTAGCTGGGGACTAATATGGACATATTTTGGAGAGAGTTGCACTGAAGTTAGTTGGTGAATGAGAAAATAGACATTGGTTCTGATGGTGAAAATTCTCGGAAAAGGCAACTGGTAACAAACCAGTGCTACAGTCCATTAAAGCAGAGGACACAGGGAAGGAGGAACTGAATCCTCTGATGGTAAGGGAGTTCTCTGCCTAGGCTTCAGATGTGCATATGTGTGTACAATGTGACAGGATGCAAACAATGCAGCAGCACATCTTTTAAAAGGAGCATTTTGCAAGAAGCTAAAGAAACTTTGGACTATGTGTCTCTAATGGGTTGGCTCCTAACATAGCAATGTGTCCAGCTAAACTGGAAATATCTATCAGGAGGACCATGCTTAATAAAACATGCAAAGATAAGCATGCAGCTCTTATCCACTCTTAGCTACTGCCTTAAACTTTTCAAGTGATGATTATTTATTGCTGTTAAAACACCTACCTGTTAAGAAAGTGACTGGTAATTACCTTGAGTTGTACCTCTTCCCTAGGTACATGCCCTAGAAGCTCTAAATATAGTCTGGAGATGCCTGCTCCCAGCAAATAAAACAAGATCCAAAAGTGATTTGATTTTCATGCAGTCTCTGAGATAGAAGTTGATCTGTGTTTGATGCACTTCTCGCAAAAAAATGGGAAAATTATTATGCAGCAAAATGCAGGCACACAGAGAGCTGGACACTGTTCAGATTCAATGTTTGTCTGTTTCTGATTTATTAACCCAGTACGGATGCACCTGCTTCTTTTCAACAGTGTTCTATTCTCTCCCTAGTTTTCCACTTGCACTGCCAGAGGCACAACAAGAATAGCTGGCTTGCCAAAATGTGCACAATACCTGCTGGCTGGGGAAGGATAAGGACCTCAAGCAGTCACAATCTCATTTAAACACAGGTTTACTCTGTTATTACTGCATCCTATAGCAGCAACTAAAAGCACCACACTTCATTTCAACACAGCATTTTGGCAGAACAGAAAAAAATTGTTATTGATGGGGAAGACAAGTAATCATAATACACTAATTCTTCATGATTCTTCCATGGGTTCCCTGTGTAACCTCAGTGAAATCACATGGACCATGATTTTCAGCCCTGGATTCATATTCTCCCCAAACCACCAATGGCTTGGCTTTACACTTGACCCGGCACTGAGTCCTGAGCATCCAACATGCAGCTCAGCATTCTGCAGCCATTGAGTATGGATAGGCCAACACATTCATCTCATCCCATCACCCATACAAACATATCCTATTGCCTAGGGCTACTTGGAAAGAGAATTAAAAGAATATTCTGGCAAGAAGCAATATGACCAAATTGTTTTTATCTGTGTAGTTACTCATCACCAGATCAGGGATCTCTCCTTTATATCTATCCACTGTGTACTCAATGAAAACCAAGATAAATCCATGTGTGGTAGTGTGTGGCCCAGCCAGGGGCTTGGGCCACCGAGGGGAGCCAGGATCCTGAGCCAGCTGGACGCTGGTGGGGTAATTCGGAGAGTTAGAGCAAACCCCCTCCTGCACTAAGGTGAAGAGAAGGCCTTTCCCCTTAAGCAGTGAGTTGCTATAGCAACACTGCCTGCCTACTTGGCCTGTCAGTCCTCCAATCTCTTTCCTTCCCCTGTTTCCCTTACATGTATCCCCGTCCTATCCCTCCCCTGGCCCGTTGGCCAGCCCATTTCTCTCCTGGGTGGTTACCTCCCTCCTTTCCTCCCCAGCGTGCTCCCCTATCCCTAGAACCTTCTCCCTTCCTCCATCCGCCATTGGCCCTGGTCCCTCAGCTCCTCCCCTGCCCTGTTCCTGTTGGCCCTTACACCCTGGTCTCTCCTGTGTAGCACTCCCTGACCCTCACCCCATTGGACCCTGTTGCTCTCCCCATATAAAACCCCGCACACGCTGTTCTGGGCTTTTTTCAATACCTCGACCTCTCCGCAAGGTTGGCCACAATAAACATCACCGTGGAAACTCACGCAAAGGCCCTTCCCTGCTCCTTGCTGCCCACAGAGATAAGCAGCAATCCGGTGTGCGTGTGTGGTTGTGTGTGCGCATGTGGCACCTGCCCAGCGGCTCCACAAGGAGACCTCCTCCTTCTTCCGGAAGGTTGTGGCACCTCACCGCTGACACTCCGCGGTCCACAACACCCAAGCTCTTTTAGGATTTTATTTTTATGAATCGCTACCCTACAGTCCATCTGAAATTCAGCTGGAATTGCCAGCCTCTCTAGTTTCAAGTCGGAGCAACAGTGTTTGACATGGCTTACTGCCCATAAACAATCAGAAAATGCTTTTCTGCTTTTTATTGCACAGCTTGTGAGAAGACTTTCTGGAGATGGCCTGTATCCCCAGATACCATGTCTGAGGATGAAGTAACGACAAGAAAGCAAATCAGAGGCACTAAACCTTTCAAGAGATTTAATTAGGTTAACATCCGGTGGTTCAAAATAGCACCAAGTGGTTCAAATAGTGGTTCAAATAGCACCAAGAACAAATTCTGTGTGTTGGCCGGGGTCTTGTGGGCAGACACAATCGCATGGCCACCTTCCTTCCGGGGGGGAACCAGGGCTAATGGACCCTCAGCTTCCACCTTCCTTGTAACTCCTTCCACTTTCTCAAGGCTGGAGAGCAGCACCTGCCTCCTGCACCAAATAACTATGCTTGAAGGGTCACAGCCAGCGCTGACTGTGAGCAATGCAAGGCAGCAGTGCAGAACACATGCTTTGTGCTTCCCCATTTGCCAGATACTGCTCATGCTAATGGAATTGTAATTCTTTCTGAGTGGTGATAGGATCAGTAAGCAAACTTACTGCAAAAATCAGTTTAAATATTTAGTTACTTTGGTTATTGAAATAAGAACTCTGAGCATAAATAATATTCTTGTGGGAGAAAATACACAGTCTCCAGAATAGATGAATACTCTGGGCTGTTGTGGAATAAATACAATTTCCTCTAACATTTTAACTAAAGATTTTCTGAAAAATAACAGAATAAGCCATATTAAAAAAACCTTTACCCCAGGCTACTATAAAGAAGAAAAAATGTTCCGAATGTGAACTAATGAAGTACAAAGTAATGAATATTTAATTTGCATAATTTACCAAAATGCAGTTAGGAATCCAAGCAAAATTCTTCATAAACAAAGTGTTCATTAGGCATTTACTGTAGCTTTCATGCAATCATTAAATTTTTTCACCCTGTATTGCTATTACTATGGTATTTTACAAAGGTGAATGAACATCTCATGAGAGTGTCTAGAAGGTTCAAAGGAAGAAAACGAAATGAGGAAGGCAGTGGTGTCTATTAAATTTAAATAAGCTACCTGTTTACAGTGAAGAAGATAAAAGACTAAGCACAGCAGAAGAGCAACTGAGAAAAGGAATGGAAAAGGTAATTGAGTTTTACGTTATGGGCTTCTCCACTTGGCAGTGCGAATATTATTGAATTAGCCCTATTACTATAAAGATTACACAAAAGCAGAACAGTGTGAAAGCTTGCTATGAAACTTTAACAATATCAATGGAGGTAAGTGCTACCAAAACTGCGCACAGGAATGTATCAGAGAAAGAATACAGTGGGATTTTTTTCAATAGAACTGAACTATGGTGTGATGTGAATTTTAATAAGAGCATACAGAAAAAATGAAATCGGGAACAGTGAAAAATGGCCATGCACAAAGGGAAAGACTTCACAGCCACAACGTGCACAGTAAATATCAAGAGGTGAAATATTTGTATTAAAGGGAATGTCCTTCATACCATAGCTTTATTTAACAGTCTATCCCTTGCCACGTCCTCTCAGTCTCTAGCTTACCAAGTTTCCTCTGGAACAAGGTCACATATTTACCTGAAATATGGATTTCACATTGTTTTATAGATTCTAAGTGAGAATTAAAGGTCAGCAGATTTAAATTACTGAATGTGGATCTAAAAACTGCTTTTTTTTTGACTGCAGAAGATTGAACTAAAGTGGTGCTGCATTGCTTCACCCTCTTTTCCAACTTTCCCTTCCACACTACAACCCAAATGTATTTCTGCTCCCTATACATTATTTAATTAGCTACTTACACAGGTTTTTCTGTAAAGTTTTTCCATAGGGTGTTTGAATAATCTCTAAACTCACAGCATGACACACTCAGTATTTCACAATTTTCTTTCAGAAGGTGTACCAGGGAAGTCCTGTAAAAATAACTGACTTAAAATCAGGCTGTTTTTCGCTTACCTCATTGAAGTGGGAGAATGGGGCTGCTGTACAGGAGAACTTCCCTGGCAACAGGGGTCTTGATTAAGCACAAGAAGTACTAGTGCCTCAGGCTGGTCAGAAAGTCTAATTGGGTATTAAAAGAACATTATTTTGAAAAATTATACATTCTAGGAGTGAATATAGACAGCATGCTGTGTTCTGCATTTTGTCTTCTTCATCTCTGAATGAAAGAGTGAATTGTCCTTGCCCTGGGTCACCCCATCTATTCCCACACCTTTCTCTGTACTGTAAGTTGGCAACACATCCCAACTGGAGGAAGTTTTGGACAGCTGGCAAGCACAGTCCAGGGGGATCTCCTGCCTGTTTGATGCAACTCCTGCCCACTTGAAGACAGAGCAGGCACAGCCTCCCAGGAGCTCAGCCCTGGCAACTTCAGGCATTGGCACTGGAAGAGCCCAGCAGGGTGCTGGACCGATACCCCTCCATTTAACAAGCTGTTTGCAGACCATGGGAATTCAGCATGGAAATGTGCAAACGATGATCCATGAGAGACTAATGACAGAAGGTGAAGCAGTTAAAAAAGTGAAATCAGAGGAGAGTGGAAAACTACCATCTAAACATAACCAGTGATAGGTCCTGAACATAACTGTGTATGAATAGAAAATTTTCAGGTTTTGTCACAGATAGTGCTCTTGCAGTCTTAGGGTAATTTAACAGAAAAGTGAGTAATTCTCATGTTTTTGTTCCTCTAAGAGACTAGTAGTGATGTGACACTAGGGAAGCTGAACTGAGGCACTATGATATGGAAAGTAGAGTCCACAGTAGCTGCTTGAGCACAGGGAAGTGCCATTGACCTCACTGGTCAGGAGCCTATTAGCCCAATGCCAAAACACCAGGTTAACAAACTACACTCAATTTGTAGTGGACTGCATTTCCTTAGCTGGTCATATCAGTATCTCCCCTGTGAGGACAGTGCAGTTTTGCTTGAGTACCCAGCTGCAGAGGACAGTCCCTGCTTTACAACAGGTGTTAGACCAGAAGCATTGGTATGATTTTCTGGAAGTCAAAATTTTTTTTATTTTATGAACTATGACACAATCATAAAAAAACGTTGTCCAGATTTATTTTGAGTCATTGAAGAAGTTTTAGAAAGATGGAGGCTGGAAGGTGACCTCCCTGAAAATCCATGGTCTAGGTTAACCTGAGAGCAGGAGTGCTCTTCCACCTCCCACAGGTGTGTTGTGCAGTAGGAAGGTTTAGCTGTGACACCCTGTGGGTACCAAATGCCTTATAAGCTGCACCAAACCCAACTGCAGCCCTGCAGTGTTCTGTTCTTCCTCCTCCATTCCCGTGTCCAACACGTTCCTTTCCTTTTTGTTCTATCCCTGTGGTAACCACTACTCTCCTATGCACATTTGCCTCCATCCCATCCCAGCTTTGTGTATGCACTGGTGAGGAAATAACAGCTCTCGTCATCAAGTTAGCAGTACGTGGGTTTAACTGGGACCTCTGATGATGACAATTGTTTCAAGATCTTGGTCTTGTCTGTAATCCAACATGCAAACACTATTAAAGTGTTATAACGGGGATTAAACAATCTGAATATATCAGATGAGACTCAGGAAGACCAGGTTTTGCATGTTTCAGGCTGTTTCCGTGTAAAACACAGTTAAAGGAAAGTTGGTGACATGGATATGCACAGACATCAGTGCTGAACAGTCATGAGCAGGGAGTGGTGTGCTGGATGCCAGCTGGTTCCAGGTCAGAAAGCAGCTATCCCATTCTGAGAATTCACCTTTCAGTCAGCACTGAAATGTGTTTCAGCCAAAGCCAAATAACAAAACTGGGGCTGAAGTGTGGCCAAATGTCTATAAGTAGCTTTTCTCCTGCTGAAGTAACAACTGTGTGTTGATGAGTGGAACAGCAGATGGACATTTTGGAGGAAAACTTAGTACAAAATGACAAATTTCTATGCTGGATTCAGATGGGGTTAAGTATTATCCAACTATGAGAATCTGAAATGGTGGCAAAGAGAGGTGAATAGCTGTGATGTGAGCTGTGGGTCCGAAATATCCAGCCTCTTACAGGTTTACTGCAGCACTGCACCACTAGCAAGAGCTGTGAAGTGGACCAGTTTGCAGTGAGCTATGTTCCTCTGATTTCCCAAAAATGACAGTGATGCTGGTACTGAAACAACTCATGTCTGGTTCTGCTTGGCAGAGAGTGGGACTTTATTCTTTATTGTTAAACTGTGGATGAAATGTAAACATTTTCACCGTGTCTAGTGGATTTTTGATGCAGCCATGCAGTGTTCCTCAGGTAGGCAGTCTCCTGAGAGCAGCTTTTTGCAGTTTGGCCCTTAGGACTTTTCAGGATCATACTGGCAGTATGGGTCTCTCCCTTAAAGCAGCACTCTGATTAGAAATACTTTCCTACTACAGCTCCAGAAATATAATGAATTAGACTGGGGACTAAGTAATTTGTATTGATGCTTTTCCAGCCCCAAGTGTGGGACACCCCCTAATTCCCTGCCTTCTCCCTCCTGCAGAAACTGGGAGGAGTTTCCACAAAAGAAATTAGGTGAGAGTGCAGACTTGAAGGTAAGCCTGCCTCAGATGGGTAGATTAAAGGCAATTTGTTATTCACATTGAAATTATTTTTGAGCAATGATCTATAAATGTTAGAAATTTCATCAATTTATTTTTATCATATGTAAGCATATTCCCTCTCCTTCCTGAACGTAAATGAACTGGCTTAATCGGACTCCTTTTTATTTAATAGAATTATTATTCCCTTTGCATCTCCCTGCTGCTTCATATCCCTGCTGAGTATTTATTAAGAACTAGTAAAATTCATGGATTATTCTTGCTTCTCAGATACAGAAAAGTACAGAAAGTAGGCAAAGGGCAATCTTTTGTGCTTACTTGGCAGGGAATGCCATGGCTATATACTATTAGATTATATGAAGAAAAGTAGTAAAATTGTTGAAATGAACAACAATTTTCCTATCTCGTGACCCAATCTTGCAAAGGGCTGATGCTGCAGTTTTCACAAAAAACCTGGGATGATAAACAGGAAGACTGTGGCAGTTTCAGTTGCACAATACTACATTATGGGAAACACTCAGGACCAGAAAACCCAATTTTTCAGTCTGGTTCCATCTGTGGATAAGTCTAATAAGTTTTCTCTGGAATACAGACTTTGCATTGCAAATTGAAGCCCCTAGTCAGAATGCTGTCCTTAATCTTCCTTATGCCCAATACCAATTTCTTTTTATATTCCCCCCCCCATTTCTTTTTTTCGACTATTTTTCTTTTCCCCCCAATTTTCTCATTAATCCTCCAAGATATTTCACTTTCTCCAGGGACCTACATGTTAAAACTCTATTCTCCAGAAGAGAAGATAAAGACCCTACTTCTCAAAGAAATCTGTATATTTAATTCTCATCAAAAAGATGTTAGCTTGTTTGATATTTCCAAATTCAAAATATATCTCACTAAACTCCTCTGAAAAGGAATTCTATTCACTATGCATGGAAAATTCTCATCTCATATTACTAGCAAACATTTCTTGCAAACCATTAAATTATTTTGATAAATTTATTTCAATTTTATGACCACATCTGAATTATAATAAGCAACTACCAATATAAAAATTTTATCATGTAAAAAAAAAATTCAAGCACTTGATAATGTGTAGGAATCATCCAAACAATGAAAAATTTGCAGGCAGCCCTTCAGAAATAATTAAAAAATGTTTTATTCAGGTGTTAGTAACTTGTGAGCCAAAGGTGTAAATCACTTTTTCAGTTTGGCTTGGTACTGAGATTACACTCACGCCTAGTCTCTGGCTCCATAAAAAAGCTATCTTTGTTTCTCACAAAAATGTGAAAACTGCCACATCAGGAAAGATAACACCTACATAGATTACCTGAAAGATTTCTCATTGCTTACAAAAATTATAATCTTTGCTGCGTGCACTGTGAGCATCTTCTAAAGAGAAAGGCATTGTGTTCCTTATTCTACCTGATTCCAGCAGAACTATGGCTGCAAAAATGAACACAGAATACTTCATGCTTGAAGGAAGACAATATTGTATAATTAAGAAATTATATCCTTCTGGCTCAGGAGAAAGCCTCCAAAATGACAAAAATAACAGAAGGAGAGTGAAACTCTTTAATAATAGGATTTATGGCTCTATGCTTTCTTTCATGTGTGTATTTTATACTTATAAACAAGTAAACCAGCATTTTGTACTTCAAAGTGTCACTTTGCATCCATAATACAGGATTATTTAAAGATTCCTGGATGTGTTCTTGGCCTGTGTGTTTGTGTTTCTGTGCATGTGCAGGGCCTTGAGGAGAAGGTGTATGAGGAGCAGCTGAGGTCACTTGGTCTGTTCAGCCTGGAGAAGAGGAGGCTGAGGGGAGACCTCACTGCAGTTACAACTCCCTGTGAGGGGAAGAGGAGGGGCAGACACTGATCCCTGCTCTGTGGTGACCTGCGACTGGACATGAGGGAATGTCCTGAAGTTGTGTCAGGGGAGGTTTAGGTTGGATATCAGGAAAAGGTTCTTCCCCTAGAGGGTGTTTGGGCACTGGCACAGGCTCCCCAGGGCAGTGGTCACAGCAACAGCCTGACAGAGTTCAAGAAGTGTTTGGACAATGCTCTCAGGCACCACGGTGTGATTCTTGGGGATGATCCTGTGCAGGGCCAGGAGCTGTATTTGATGAACCTTATGGGTCTCTTCTAACTCAGCGTATTCTGTGATATAATTAAAATTGTTGTACACCATACATATACATAGTAAGTGTATATGCTATATGCATACACATACACACCTGTGTGTATATAGATATGTACATATATAGATACTTAATTTCTTCCCACACATAGCTTTGTCGAATCCACTGGGTATTCTGTATTTTTCTTATAAAGCCATGAGGAACTAGAAATCCATGCACAAGTTCAGCTGTCATATATAACATCATATTTTAAATGGTGACCAAAATAGGGGAAATTGCATGCATGCACAAAGCATGTCTGGAAAATTAAAACTGATTCAGTGTCTTCATTACTTCCATCAATGATACATAGTAGGTAGTAGGATTTGTGGTCTGGCTCCTCTGTGGGCTGACCCACTCAAAATAGGACCGTGGTGTAAAACGTCTTGATTGGCCGCACAGAGAAATTATAGACATCACCATGCTGATGGTGACTTTGTGGGTTTGCAGGACTCACAGGTCATGGAATGATGCCCAGAAACAGGGAACAGAAACTCACATTACAGATTGGTTTAGTTTAAGGCAAAAGCTTACATATGTCTTCAGTTGATGGAGAATATTTACTTTCAGGTCTCGATGGAAATTTTCAGGAACAACCTGAGTAGGTTGAATGTGTAGGACTGAGAAACCAGTTTTATAAAGATCATTTGAAAAAAAAAAAAAAGTATTGTGGAGGAAAATAAGGAGAGGAAGTTGTGACCTGACCCTCATTTGCTCATCACTTGCACAAGATATATAAAAATCTATTATGGGACATATGGATCCCAGCCTATGACTTTCTGGAAGGACAGAGCCTGAGCACCATGAACTTCTCACTTAGGTTCTATCTCACTAAACTCAATCCACTCACACTCTGGATGATTTCAGCTGGAGCAGCAACTGAAATACCCTTTCACAAGGCAAAGGGTGCAGGTCATGGCTGGTGCTGTGCTTATGTTCCACCTTACTCTTCATCCTACTGAAGAGTCACTTCCATAGATGAGCTTAAGGAAAACAAATAAACTGTAGAATATCTAATCCATCCCCTGTCATTAAGCAGATTCAACTACACTTTAAATGAATAATCACATTGAGAAATACCACTGGAAGGAGGAAAGAGGGTGTGAAAAATGTGTTTGGGCAACTATAAAAGTGGAAAATTGATACAGAGACTTGAAAGCAAGGGTTCTGAATTTGATATACTCGTGGGACCCAAGGAGAAGACTTGGAGATGAGGCAACAGGAAATTGTGACAGTGACAATTGGGCTCATCTGGAAGAATAGGTGGCAGAGGTTAATAAGTAATCTCCCAGAGAGGTGAGAGAAAGTCATGTCACTGATAGTGCTGGAGGTGAGGGAAGCAGAGATGACTTCAAGGGCACTCTTGAAAAATCAGTTCTGGAGGTAGTGAGGTTGATATGGGATGGCAGCCAATCCGAGGTGAAAGTGAAACATCCAAGAGAAGGAGGCATGAGCCTCAGAGCATGCATATGCAGCAGAAGAAAAAGTAGATTTGGGAATTATTAATAAAGCCAAATGGATGAATCCACCCAGCAATAAGAACACTAGAGGAAGGAGATGACAGGCACAGACAAGAAACTTGTACTATCATTCATAATTGGATATGACTTTAATTCCCATTTTATCAACATCTCATTTACCCAACGAGCAAGTTCATAGGCAGTTACCATGATGAGGAGCATCCTGGAAACTACAAAACAGAGTTGTGAATGTATGGCTCTACAGGGGAGACACAGGCAAATACTTGAAATCACTGTCCCAAACAGCATAAAAACTAGGCACTTCTCACTGTGGGAGTTTATAAGCTGACTGCAAACTTTAATGCAGACAGAAGTATGATACCTGCCCTGAAAATGCATGTGGGAGCACACTTGGCCCTGATAAAACCTTGATGCTGAAGTTACTGCTTTCCTCATTTTCTCAGCACTGATTCTTTGAAGCAGTGTCATTTTACCTTACTTTCTATTTCAACCAGGTAGCAAACAATTCACCACAGGATCTATGATGAATATCAAAGACGCATTTGTAATGAAATAAGCTAAAACTGCCAAAAGTTAAAAAAGCAAATGTGTAAAACAAACCTTTGCCTTTGAAATTAACTAGTTCTGAAATATCTCTTACGCCAAAGCAGAGCAAAGCAGGAGGGCAAAGCAAACAAGGAACCTGGAGAGACAAGAGATGATGGAACCAGACCAAATGACAGATCACAAACCTGGGGAATCAAGTAATATGCAAATAGTGGTAATCAACAAAGAAAACAGGACAAGCATAATCAAAGCTAAACTCTCCCGATATAAATGACTCTGATGACATGCTAGAAGTGCATTAGCACCCTGTTACCAAAATAAAGAGCCAAACTAAGTAATTCATATAAAAAAGTAGCATGCAGAAAGAAAGAATTCATTGAAAAGTAACATATGGTTATGTTATAAGGTTATGGTTATAAGCAGGTTCTACCTCTTGCCTATGATTAACTCAAGATAAGTGAAAAATTGTCTTACTGAGATGTGTGACATGAAAAACAAAAATTAAGGAGGAAAAAGCTCCCCAAACCCCAATAATAACAACTGGGAAAAAACCCAAACCAGCAGCAAAGATTCTGCATAAAGGAGCAGAAAACATTTGAAAAAAAACATGCTGAAATAACGTGCCTCTCAGGACCGTGGAAATAATCAAGACACATTTCTAGAAATCCTCTATATTCTTCATCTTCCCTGGTAATAAATCCATCTCCCTTGGTTCTTGTGAATCCCACCTCCAACATCTGTTACCTACCCTTTTCAGTACTTCAGCTTCCATCCACACTGCTAACCCCATGGTCTTATGGGGACTCTTACGATCCTTACAGCCCCACAGTACCCTAACAGTCCCCTGACAACAGCCTATTTCCTCACTCACATTCCGTGTCCCTTAGATGACACCCTTCAGCACGTTCCACATTTCTGGCATCCCCACTTAATAGGTTGGCTTCCCTCCCACATGCCTTATGCTTCACCGAGCCGCAGAACTGCAGAGATTGGAAGGACCTCTGGATGTTTCCAGTCTGAGCCACCTTGCCCAAGCAAAGTCAAGTAGAAGAGGTTGCTCAGGCTAGTTAGGGTTTGAATACTTCCAGGGACGGAGACTCCACAATCTCTCTGGCCAACCTCTGTTCACCCTCATAGTAAAACAGCTTTTCTTATTTTTAAGTGAGGTTACCATGCAATAGCTTTCTTCAGTGGCCCCGGTATATTCCCCAGTGTGATCGACTCTGAGCCATACCCCATTCACCTGCTCAAGTACCTTTAATTTAAAATCTACACGTCTTGCACCTACACACAGGGAGTGTCATCCCCTGTGTCTTCTACCAAACATACTTTGCTTGCTGGTCAGGCAGAGGCTGCACCCCTGGCCAGGATGTGATTGGCCATGTGCATGAACAGCTGGCAGCCTTTTGGCTGCTGGGCAAACCAAATATAACCATCAGGGCTGAACTCCCTCTGTTTACCCTTGGTAATTGTGTTAATAAGCTCCTTTCCTCTAAACAATCGTCACTTGAGATCTCTCTGACATGTAATTTTTCCTTCACTTGGTTCAAAACAGGTAGTGGCTTCAAAAACTTTTGACAGGTGCTAACAAAGCCCAAACTTAAATGAAGGTGCTTATTCCTTCCTATTGACAATGCTTTTAAGTTAGGCTCTGAAGCTACTTTTACGTGTCCAAAGGTGGGAGGAATTAGGCGTACAAGCACCATAAGCATCAAGCTATAGACTGCATTGAAAATAAAGAGAGATGAGACTGGATATGTTTGTGTGACCCACAGAGACATTTCAGATATGTTCATGATGGTTATTATTACCACCTCTCTTCAATCAGGGAAAATACTTGAGAGCCAATAATAAGATAATTTCTGAAAAAAAGAGCATACTTCAAAAATCTTTAACCATACAATGTATTTCATAAAAATTGCAGGTACTATGTTCCCTGGGCATTGGTCTTTTAAACAAAGCTTTCAGGGAGCAACATAAGAGTTGAGCAAAAGAAAAAAGGCAACATGCCAAATTCACATGATAAATCAGTGAACAGCAGGCACTGAGCACACCTTAAGCTCAGAGACCATTTTTCTTTCTTCCAAGAATTCTGCAGAACAAGATTCATATAGAAATAGCTTGTAATAAAAAACCAGGTTGCCTGGGGAAAAGAGTAAAACTGTTCTAAAATAGCATCTGAATCTGTGAATGGAATGAACTAATTTAATAACACTGAAAAATATTGCAGAGACCAACTTCCAGCTGAGACAGGTTTAGTAAAGCACCTCCTGGCTTAGTATTTTGGCTCACCTGGTGGAAATGCACTGAGGGTCTCAGCTGGAAGCTCAGCTGTGCTAATGTGCGGGACATACATTGGAAGTGCAGAGACCAGATGGGGGATTTTGCTAAGTGCTTAAATTGGCTCTCATGGCTGGCCACCAATTGGCAAGCACGGGATCATTTTAGGCTTGTATTATGCTAAAAAGCCCAATAGTAGTGGGGGAACATGAAGAGCATGAAAACAAAGGTAATCCTATTCTCAAGCAAGCATAGAGGTGGTTGCTTTCTGTGTGATTATAGGAGTATTTACCACGGAAGTCTGGAATGTAATGATTCTCATGTTAAAAGAAAACGCAAATTAAAAAATACTGTGTACATTCTACATGTACACACATATGCTTCAATCCAATACAGCTGATGTCTTCATCCCTTTGTGACCATTGAAATAGGAATGATGGACGTCAGTGCCTGAGGCTGTGGTGGCCTGTGGATTGCAGGTGATTCTGGATTGGAACACCAAGCACAAGATTTTTAGAGCTGTCTAGGGACATCTATCTCATTTGCAACTTTTTTGCTAAACCGAAACCTCTTGTATTCTTACAACCAAGTTACCTTTCCAGAGAAAGGAAAGGACTTTTAATTTTTAAATTTAAGAGCTTCTATGCCCCTCTGAGATGGATGAAACCATTAGCCTGTGGTAAAGAATACATGAACTAGGTAAATTTGAGATGGAAGGCAGCCACTCTCTCTGTAAATTACAGAAGAAAGGTATTCAAGACTATTGTCTCAACACAAGATCTCAAAAGAAAACTCTTTCTTTAGGAGAAATTAATAACTTTTGCTGATAACTAGTTTTGATTTGTGAGCCAAAAGGATATAATCATGAGGATAAGAGGCAAGTAATCCCCAAGTGGAACAATTAAATTCCTATCAATTGTGACATAATAACAGAACAGTCTTCTAAAGCTCTGGAGATGCCTAACCTTTCTCTTTATTAAGTAAAGATAATCTACAATTACACTGCTTAATTATTTGCAAAGATTCTCAATATTTTCTGTCTCTGTAAAAATGCTTTTCTAAATTGGTTTGCTATTAGCATGGTTATTTTTCAACCCTCAAAAGTAAATAATTTTGTTTCCTTGTTCTTATGCGGTATTGAGCACTTTGGTTGTTTTTCCCCTTATCTTTTAATACTGAGCTCGGTTTTGTAGCCTGGCTTGGATCCCCATCACAGCTATGTGCAGTGTTTTTATGCCTGAGGTGATGTTTGAGTTTGTCTTTCTACGCAGCAAGCCACTCTGCGAAGGACAAATGCCATGCCACTGCTTTTTGCCTGAACAGCCATGGACCTGTCTCCTGAATGGGTGTCAATGCAAGGAGCTTCCAGTTCTGTGTCCTGAGGACTTTATTGTGATGATCAAGGACATGCTCTGCAAACAGAGCTGCTGGTGAGGGTGTGCAGATGGGTCAAGCCTGGATTTAGAGCTAAAACTGGTCTTAGGTACCCGGATCTATGTGACAATACAGATGAGGTGTGTGGTACAGGCCACAACTCACACAAACTCTGAGTGTGGTTAGCTTTGTTCCTTACTGAGTTTTCCTCCACAGAAAGCCAGGACATACTCATCCACCCATGTTTCTCCTCAGCTGCCTGTGGAGAACTAGTCATGAGCTGTGTCATGAGGGGCGAGGACACCAGCCCAGGCTGCACCGTCAATGTATAAGACCCCATTCACTCCTGGGAGAGGCTCCTCTCTCTCCACTGGGAATTCAGGGACCTTGGGGCAAGCAGGCTCTTGTCCTAAAACCTTACAGCAAGGGGAGATCCATTGAGAAAACCTTTGTCTGACACAGGCTGACACTGGCAACTATTAGTGGGGCTGATACAAAATATAATCAGGTTTAACTCACCTTGTCAGATTAACAAAACCTGTTTAAAAGAAATCAGAAATTCATTAGGAAACCGACTAAGATTTTTTTTAAGGTGTTTTAAAACCTTTTTAAACTGCAGGTACTTACATCTCACACTTAGAAAAACTGCAGTGAACATTGCCTCCATGTTTAACAGGCATTAAACTGTTAGGGTTTATTTATTTGTTTTCTTAATTTTGAGGTTTCCCTTTGTTAATGCACAAATTTTCCCTTACTTTAGTGCAGGTATTTTTATTTTCAGGTACAAGTCAATTACATAATAAAAAAAATCCTCTGAGTGATACAAATGTTTCCAGGTGAGGCTAGAAATGAATTGTAATGTCTAGAGTATTTGCATTTCTTCTTTCACTAAAGAGAGGAAGGAATATAATCTCAGCATTATCCTGATTTATGCTTCATGGGAATGTATGTAAAAGGACATAAATACTATTTCTGCAATTTTATGTCATATTTCATGTGGGTTTTTTTCTGCTTTTTCCTACTAGTGCTTCCCAGTTTCATCTACTTACTGCTTTCCTTATGAAAGAAATGAGCATGTTGATATAAAATTCTACATCAAATACACCTGTGAACATGCACTCCTGTTTCCAGGATTTTAGAAAATAAAGAGTTATTTCCAGGCTTCTGCTTTTCTGTGGAGAGAGGGGATAAACAGCTTTGGTTAATATCTTCAAAAGTGCTGAGAGACATAAAAATGTAAGCTGCCTTCCTGCTTCATTCATACATTAAAAGGGGCTTGGAAGGTACTTAGGAACAGAAGGAAATGGAATTAAAATAGGGTTGTTTGGTGAAGCAACTAGAAAAGTCCTGGGCTTTGGAGTTGGTAATAATATCAGAATTAATGTAACTAGCCATATCACCATAGTCTGCAGCTGAGGAAAGGATTCTGGAAAAAAATGAAGGGTTGTGTATGTTTTTTACATATAATGGCAGTTTCTTTCCTAATATTGCTGTTGGAGCAGAAACCATATTTCACATTAATATCACTTAATATGTTATTCATTGCCCTGGGCTCCAGAAACGAGAAGTGAATTAGGTCATGGTGAATAAATGCCTATCAGTGTCCATCAAATGACATTCCTCATCTCCTTTCCCCCTTTTTTTGTTTCATGTGGTATCAAAATCTCATTCTGTTGTTTATCAGGCAGTACATGACAGAGCAAATCTTTCTGGGGGCAGCTATAAATATATAGCTACCATTACAGCTAATGTCAACCTCAATATAAATGGTAGACTGATGTAAATCCCTCTCATTTTGACGAGCTATGTGCTGCATTTGGTCAAATGAGCACATTTTAAATGACCCTGAACTAATTGCCTCTCAGTGATATGGCATGAGGCCAAACCAAGGGCCAGCTCAAGCTGGTGGAGCTGAGGGGTCTCCATGCTGTACCCAGGTCCATCATTACCTCTTCCTCTCTTTGTCTATAGGCTTACCAGAACTGATTTTAGCAAATGCTGGCATATGAACAATGACTTTTGAAGCTGCTCATCACCCAACTCATAGTTGCCCAATCCTTTTTTTTTTTTTTATTAAATTATCCCTCTTTCTTTCTTTCTTTCTCGTGTCTTGCACCTCAGACAGTTGTTGATATATTGCTATTTTGATATACACTGACATATGGCTCCTGAAGTGCTACATAAGTGATTCAGGCTGCTGCAACAGTTAATTTATAGCCTACGCACACAACCTTAGCAGCTCCTGGTGACGCCTGGACTACGTAAAAACGACACTCTCCATCCTGCAAGGGGCAGCTCCTCACACCTCGGCATTACTGGATAATGGAAGTTAAGCAATCTACCTCATCGTGGTGTGATCAGACCATTAAAATTAATGGAATAGGTAAGATCAGTGACCTACATTTAGCAATGCACAAGTGTTATACGACTTTATTTGCCAATGACCTCTGTCCCAGGATCACCACTGGCCCTGTGCCTGCTGTGTTGTGTTCGGCAAGAGCCCAGCGCTGACTGCCAAAACTGACTTAAAACTCACCAGGCACTGCCAAACAAAGAGTGAATGGAGGTCTCTCTGTAGAAAATTTTCTGGGAAAACACAGATACATGCTTGCAACCTGAATTAAAAGGAAAAAATGGGCTTTTTTTCTGTGTGATAATTTCAGTTAGCTCATAAGAAGATACTGCCCTTTTGTCACCTGGTTGGAATGACAGATAGTTTTGGCTATATAGTTTCTTATTAGGGGAAAATTCACTTTAAATACCTACTTAGAGACCTGTTACTATTTTAGGGGAATGCCCTGAAGGCCTTCACCTTGTCTGTTCTATTTATGCTGTTTTATCTATAATATCTATCTATACTGCTTTAATCAAGACTGTGACAGCAATGCTGTCAGAGATACTGTATTTTCAAGAGGCCGTGGGACCTTTTTTAACACTGTAATATGGTCATAAAAATGTGCTTTGGGCTGCAACTTGTATTACAAGATGTGAGCCAAGAAGCAGACTAATTTGACATAAGAAAGCCTTCCCATCTCAAATAGCTGGACTTTTTGAAATCCTGCATGTGCGAATAATGAACATACCTTAGTGACTAGGATAAAATTTTGCTGGACTGTCTTTCAGCAAGCGTTCCTAGCAATGCAGGGAATACAGAGGAGAATGCATGCAGCTATGAAGAAAGGTGTCTGCCTTTCTTTCGTGCCAGGAAAATAGAGCTGAAAAGGAGTATCATCCTGACAATACAGTGTCACTGAGCACTAGACTAAAAAGCTGAGCTATGATTAACCCCATCCCAGGCTGACAGGAATAATGTTAATGGTGGTGACATATTTAGCTACTAGGATCATGGTCTTGCCTTTATGTAGGTTTTGTAAGACATCAGAGAAATAGTCTGTGCTCTAACTTGGGTTTACCATTTATTTGGTGCTGCTTCTAGCTGTGCTTTGTGTGGTGCATATAGAAGAATCTTCCTGCCTGAAATATAGAATAAACATCTGTATCAGGCAGGAATTCCACTTTTGCTATGACAAGAGTTCTAATAACGAAGCTAAAATTGTCTTTTGCATCAGCCACAACAACACAGCTTTATAAAGAACGTGTGGACAAACCGATAAGAGAGTGAAACAAGGAAAGCTGGGAAGGCAACACAAGTAAGCTACAGAACATTAAACAGCTTGTGGCTGCTTTCACTTGGAAATAAAATGTCCTTTACTGGCTGTGGATAACTTCTAGAAGACACTCAATGTAAGAATACTGACTTTACATATTTAGTTCATGTGCCTCACCTCTTCAGGGTGGCCTTGTGCAGAGGAACCGTAGTGAACATAGCTAGTGACTCTTGTCAGTTAAACTGGATTTATGCAGGTAATTTCTGCCAAACTGACTCTTCTTTTATTTAAACTGTACTCAGATAAAGACTCAAACTTCCTAAATTTCCACGGAATTTTAAGGAAGGACTGATCCAGACTTTGTATCCTGGTTCCCAAAAGGAGAGGCTGTTCTTTTGGGTGGATGGGAAGAAGTCCCAGAGTCAGCATAAGAATGATTTGAAGTAACAAGTGAGATTATATACTTAAATATTGGGGTAGATAATGTTACCAGGTAAATAAGGTAAATGGACAAAGCTGGAATTTTGTACTGATAAAAAGCAAGATAAGTGCTCAATGAATAGGAAAAAAATGTGTTCTCATTCAGTAAAAAAACTAGGCTTATTCAGAATTTGCACACACTGGACAAGACTCAGGGCAGTTTTGGAGAAAGACGTTTAAGTTTTGACTGAAGTAGGCTAAAATATTTGGCTACTTTTTAAACAATTCTCTCTCTCTTGAATATGGGCAAACACTGTATTAGCCAGCAATTACAGCTTCAGGGGGATGTGCATGAGAGAGCCATGACACCTAAGTCACATCTGAAAATACAGTTATACATCAAGTCCATCTTCTGTCTGAACAATGGTGGACTACACAGATAACACCCTGCAAGGCTGGAATGGCCCAAGGTCAAAACAGGACAGGGAATATGTTGCAAGATTAGCCATGAAGCAGAGTGGTAAATGAAGGGCTGGTTGTTTTAGGGCTCATTTTTACTCAGTACTGATAGATTGAACTTTTTATTGTGCCACAGTGCACAACCACAGGAAGTCTCCCTCTCATTAAGGAAAGGGATGCTGGGGATAGCTACATTTATATTTACAATAATTTGTGCTAGTGTGTGGCGTCTCATTAGTCTTTTCCACATGATATCTGAGAGTCTGAACAACTTTGTACTGTCCTTGGAATTATCTAGGGTGCGCAAAAAATCCAAGGGGATGGTGATTAAAGCTGGGGTAGCTCTAGCTGACAAATACATTACAGATAAATTGGTATTACTGACCATTGTTTAAAGCCACTGGACACTAGATTTGGCAGACTGATTTGACTGTGTTCTTTTGTCTTTTCCCGTGGATAATTTTTATCTTCTCTTGCTTCAAAAGCTAACTCGCTTCCTTTGAAGGACATTAAGCTTGACATGGTTCAAGCTAAGCTTCTTGAACTTAAATCCAGCATGGATATCCCTGACTGAATCAGCTTTAACTTGAATTGTGTGTATCTAATATTTCACACCGTTTCAATTATACTCCACAGCAGCTGAGGATTATGTGAATTCTAGTGCTAAATTTAATCAAGTGCTCCTCCAATGTGGAAGAGAATATATCTTTGGAATTAATGGAAAGAGACAAATGAAATCAATCCCTGGGATCTTGGTTCTGTCCACTCTGCACCAGAAGATGTCCCAGAGAAAAGACCTTCAGTAGCAACTGAAGCCTGAAGTCTGATAATGTGAGAACTTAAAACTGCAAGGTTTAAAACCCATGAAGAATGGTACACTTCATCTGGACTGTAGAATCAACAAGAATTTAATAAGTTAATCAGATCATCACCATTTGAGTGCACATAAATTTGAATTGTTTCCTCATTATGAAGTGGTTGTCTGTAAATTATTGCAGAGAAAGCCATTTTCAAATTAATGTTTGAGCTATTAGAAAATACAGAGGGCATTTTCATTAATTGGAAGCAGCTTTTCTTCCACTCTATCTATCATTACCTTTGTTGCCCAGAATCAGTTTAGTGCTCAAATTTATTGATGTGTATGATTCAGTGGCATTATTTGTTTAGAATTTGTCCTATACCTGATGGAATAAACTCATTAAGTGTAAATGAATAGTTATGTAGTCATCAACTAAAATGAGTCACTACAGTTCTCTGAAGTCATTACAGTGCCTTTGAACACAGCTGGAAAGAAAGTCTCTGTGAAGGTTACAGCTTCCTTCTCAGAGGTAACCACATTAATTTTCATAATTTCTTTGGTATGGCTTCTTGTTTACAGACAGGGAGAATAATTCTTCAGCAGAAGACGGTACTTTCCTCTTTTTTTTAGGAATGTATTAAACCAGCCTGTGAACAGTTTCATATTTTTGTTGCCACAATGCATTTTTTTCACAGTATATAGAAGCTGGGATTCAGAAAGGAGAACATTGTTTAGGAAAATAGCTACTTTAAAATCACTATTTTTGGAGTTAAGTATGGTGTACATCTCCTCCAGCTGACAAACATTCTGCCACTGAAGGCTGAAAGAAGAGGAGGGCTTGAAGACTGTTGAACTCACTGTGTAGGTTCTGTGTTTCAGTACAACTGCCCACAAGGGCATGAATCCCTGATTTCATGTTACAACTCCTGCAAGGGAGGGTACTATAAGAAATTAAGGTTAGCTTGGGCATGGGCCTCTCTTTCTGAGAAATAAGTGTCTCCACAAGCTTTGCCTACTTGTTTGTATGCTTCATAATGTAGGTAAACTGAACTCTGCTTTGTTAATACACACACCATCCTAGCACCTGTTTTGATGTCCAGTATGATAGAGACTTGTAAGGTGCTAGCAGTAAGGCAATACATCTGAAGGGAACGAAAGATTCCTACCCACTTTTTACTGGCAGCTGGAATATCCCAGTGCACCAGAGGTAAATATCTATAAAGTGATGCAACCTTTCTCAAAGTCAAAATGCATCACACTGTATTTAGCATAAGCCTTTTGAAAATCCTATTTCTTGAGAGCTGTTTCACTGAGAATGCCGTATGCTAGGAAAACCATAAGGAAAATATCCCACTAAAACTGACAGTATCTAATCATCTTGCTCACAGCCACAAACAGCTCAGTTACTTGAGTTTCTCATCAAAACAGTCCTGATGCATTTTGTAAGCATGTTGTCTTAAGTTTCTTCTTCCTGCTTGCTCAAAAGCTGTGTTCATTTGTCATGAGGTCAGGGACATCTATGAAGGGAATATCAGCTGTTTATGGCATTTTTAATATTGCCTTTAGGCCTGTGCATCCCAAAATACTTCGGGGTCCCTCCACCTGGTACAGGCACAACAGTGTTAACACAAGATTGGAGCCAAGGCCCACTGAACTTAGCAGCAGTTTTTCTTTCAGGTTCTGGGGCTTTCAGACCATATCTATGGTTGTGGTTATTTCACTTTAGACAAGTTAACAGAAACTAGTTCTAACTAATTTTCTTTTTTTTTTCCCCTGGTGCAGGAGCATAATTAGATTTGGGGAGACATTTGAAATGCAACCAATGAAACATTTGATATAGCATGCGTAAACTTTTCTTCAATTAGGAATGCAGAATTGTATTACACAGCACATTAAATGGTACATTAGCAGATGTAAATGCTTCCATTGAATTAAGACTGGTTAGTTTGCTTGTGAGGTTATTTTTTGTTACAGTAACTGTGTAGTTATCTGGTTTTCAACAGCACACATAAAAGAACTGATCCTACTTTTCTTCTCTACTTGTGGACCAATATAGCTTTTCTATCTGGACCACTGTGTGTGATATGGCACATGAAAGCATCAGAGATAGGAAATGTTATTTTAAAATGCACACCTAATTCGTAGAAAAAAAAATTTAAAACTTCTAAAATTCAAATCTATTTTAGATGTCTTTTGCAACTGCTCCATATATTACTTCTATGCAGAGCATCCATGTTGTAAGAATTCACCATTCCTGGAAGTAAGAAGGTGGAAAGAAGAGCAGCTGAAAATGTATTTACAGGAGAAAGACAACAATGTAAAATGGGTAACCTCAACTTGGTTGAAAAATGCTGAGTTATTCCCCAAGGAGTCTTCTCAGGGAAAGATATTTGTGTAGAAAGGCAGCTCTCCAGTGCAGGAGAGCAAAGCAGGAATCAGGAAATCAAATTAGAAGATACTGCTGGAGCAGAAAGGCTTGTTGCTGTGTCTCCATCTGCAGCAGATTATCTTGTCATAAATACTTGTTTGCAGCAAAGCAGCACCTCAGGCAAACTGACCTCCCAGAGCCTTTTTGTCCTGCCCCAGTGTCACTGGGAAAGTACAGCAACGAAACCCCCAAGGTACCACTGAGTTATAGAGGTCTAGTCTCTAACCCACACTGTGCCTGGGACACATAACTCCTAACCTCCCACCCCGATTCCCTATTGAACCTAAATCCAAGCATTTGAACTTTTCATGGGATGGAAGCTCAAAACCTGCCAATATGTCACATGATAGCATTGCACCATGAGCCACTGGAGTTGATTACCTGCACTTCTTTGGTCCCTGAAGGGCAAGGAGAGCATCCTGTTTCTGATCTGACCCTGAAAAATCTTCCCTTGTTTCTGGAGGTGCAATTAATTATTACAACTACTCAGAGACCCCAGCTGAGATCACAGACCTTGGCAAAACACTGTGTAGCAGAACATCTGGAGACCTCTCACCTCATTAAGGCTCCATTGACAGTGTTTCTAGTGCATCTCCTACAACAGGGAAGCTCCTTACTCCCAGGCCAGGCTCACCTGGGGATAGTCTCAGGTATAGCAACACTGAGACGTGCAGAGAATAAAATCCAAGACAGCTCTCTGAAGCCACAGGGATGGGCCAGGAGTGTTTGTGGTGGCCAGGACACTGGATGATACTCAGCACACCACAGTATAAAATGGAGGCAGCTTTTTGCCAAAGCCTGTTCCCCTTGAATACTGATTCTGTGTTGTAGACCAGAGTTAGATTTGTGAGACATAGGCTTGCAGACCAGAGCCATCTCCTGCCATCCGAGTTCTGCATGAAGCAGTGCAGATCTGGCATTACAAGAGCACAAGCCCTGGTCTGTAAGATTGGATGAGGTTTCTGCTTTCTTTTTCTTCTGCCCTTGCACTACCACAAACACAATGGCCACCCTCAAGGGCAGCCAGAGATAGAGCTATTCTGCCAGTATGTATGAAACAGTCATGATTCCTCTTGGCATTTCCATTTATTTTTGCCTTCACAGTCCTCTGAGATTTCTCACACAGCCATGAAACACTGTAATATTTGCTTTCTGAGCTCTTCATTCAGTCAGCTTTGAATCTACTCACTGCATGAAACATCTCAATAATATTATCTCATTTTTCAACAACTTTTATGTTCATTTGCCTTGTAGCCACATCACTCAGAAATGAGAAATGAAGAGTAAACTCTTTTTTTCAGAAGGATTGTGGTAGTTTTCATTTCCTGATTGGAAGACTTCTGATCTTAAGCAGAGGAAAAGCCACAGCAAAACCATACCTTTGCTCATTCATCTCAGTGTGTAAAATCAGATCATTACAAGCTGCAGCAGCTTAAACAAGCAGTCTTTGAAAAACAAAGGCCTCTGACTCAAATAGAGTTAATGGAGTTGGAGATTTTTTTTGGTTTTACTACTGCTCCCATAATGTTTAAAGTCATTCATGTTTCCACAGAGTGCTTGCTGATGATTATAAGCAGTGAAGCTTTGGATCCAGTTATACCTGTGGTTCCATCTGTTGTTGCAGAAACCAGTTCTATTATCCTTACTTTCTTGTTAATGTCTTGCTTCATGAACTCCCTTGCTCCCTTCTTCATCGACAGTGTCAGTGGAATAGCAGCTTTTAAATTCAAATGTCCTGAGCACAAAAATTACCGGTTGAATTATGTCTATCCTGGGTGTTGAGCTAGAGAGAAGAAAACACATTCATTTTCTACAGCCTGTAATGAACTGTTTCTCCTGTTGTTGAGGGACATCATCTGACAGCAACTCCTGGTTTGGGAGGATGTTTTTCTATTCGCTATATGTCATTAATGAGAAATGTACTTAGGTGTGGATACCTGGGAAATGATCTGGTGCTCAGCCAGTTTTTGCTTCACTTGCATATTCTCAGTGAAAAATTGATTTGTTCCAACAATACAACACCCACCAGAAGACTGTTCAGTGGTATCTTTCTCATTTTTCATGGATTTTGCAAAATGTAGTTGTGGACTATTCAAGAAGATGCTTCCTCCTGTCCTACTGTCTAAAGAATATTTTCATGTCACTTTTGGGTATTTTTGTATGAGCTGCAGTGATGCTTCACATTAACTTATTGCCTGGAGCAGTACTGCATGACATTTAAAACTCAGAGACATGTCTTTATCCATCATCAGTAAAACTCATGACCCCATTGTCTCTGAAAATACATTTTTTCTCTTTTTTTCCCCGAACACTCAAGCTAAAATACTGATGTCTCTGTAATTTTAGCATCTTTTTGTCTACCCCAGGATTTGTTCCCCCTACCATCTCTTTTCTCCTTTGCCTACTGCAGCTGGGCTTTAACTACCTGCTCCTCTCAGTACTGCATGGCTGGAAGACAGGTACTCTGTTATGTGCCCTCACCTCTCTGCATGGAGATTGTTTCCAAAAGGAGCACAGCAGAGTCCAGAGTCAGGCAGGTGTGGGAATCACTACAAATACAAATCTCACAGTAAATATGAATCTGCAGTAGGCTCTGTTGGAGAAGTTAACTTATTGACACTCCCATTTGGTGCAAAGATCCCATGAGTGTGTTCATCAACATTCCCACACCTTATGGTAAATGAACATGGAATGGTAGAACTCACTTCCCATCACTGTGCTTCTGCCTGGTGCTGAGCACTGCAGCTCAGCATCACCACTCTCCATCACATCCTATGATCAAAGATGTACAAAGTAAGCAGGTATAGGAAGAAAGATCATCTGCGCTTACAGACCCCTTCAAACTGAAATGCTACCTATTGCTTTTACTTCCCCCTGACACTTTCCTTAATGTCCTGTGTCTACTGAAGCAGATAGGCAATGCAATGAGAGAAGAGAGCTGGTGGCCTGCTTTACTAGGTGAGAGGATTAGTGCTATATCCCAGTTTATTTTTTGGACACGTTGATTTGCAGTGCATGAATAGACAGGAGCTGTCAATAACATCTGGGAAACTGGAGTGACTTTGCTGACTGGAATACTCTAACTGAAGGCATTTCTCCTCTCTCTGCTATAATGACAGGAGAATTTAATGTGATCTCTCCTCTCTTTGCTTTCTTCAAAGCAAAGAAGATAGTTGAAAGAAATGTGTGTATGTGAGAGATTATATTAATGTGGCTACGGCTTGTAACCAGTTCATACATGTGGTGATATGCTAGTTGCAGTTGGGTAGAAGTGGTGGTAATGGTGAAGTTTTATGGATATTTGGTAAAACATTTTGAAATAATAAAGTAACAAGGCAATTAATGGCTTGTTCATTTAGTACGGTCATTGTAAACAGGGTAATGGCTATTACATTGGTGTTTTTATATTTGCATTTGAAAGCAGATTTTCAATAACAAAGCTGGAATCAGTCCAAGTCAGATCATAGGTACAGTTAAAAACTACATAGTAAAAGACAGAGATAAGACCTTTCATTACTGATGTGCAATAGAAAATCCTAAGGAAAATGAAAAAATAATTTGATGTCTCTTCCAACCTCCTTAATCCCCTTGAGGAGATTGTGCTTGTTTGACCTGATCTAACTAGGTTTAGCTCACTTTGTTGTTCCTGGAATGTATTACTCCAAATGTTAATGCCAGTATATTCACTTTATTGATACAATCTGCACCACAGTGACAAGAATAACTAGCTCTTGCATCCTGTAGGTCATTTTGCTGTTTCTTACCATTTCGGGTATGCATTTGGTTTTCTGCTTTATTGCTGTACACTTGGACTTCACAAAGAGTATGAGAAAAGCAATAAAATAAGTGCATTGAAATTTCAGTATTAAGCCAATAAACACTGAATATGTAATGACTTTTACCACTGTTTACAGCAGTGGTACTATTTCAAAGAATCAATAGGAAACACAAAAGAAAACTATTTAATCTCAGCTAGTACTGATCTTGTCTGCCTGAAGTCAATCATTCATTGTCTCAAAATTACACCACTGGATAGCACATTCACCCTTACTAATACAAAGGGTGCCCCTGACTTCTCCCCTGGATTATCTGCAGGATCAGCAAAAGGTGAGTGATAGGCTGCTCCAAAAATGAGGAATTGTGAATGAGAGGTAAATCTGAACCTCTGGCATAGTCCTGATTTGTCTCCTGATGTTGGATGCAACCAATGAGTCTGTACAGTGGTCCAGCTGGGTGCAGAGTGCTCCAGCCCAGCTCTGAACTGTCTAGTCCAATGAAGCTAGTGGGGGAAAAAAAGTGCAACTGGTTGAGTTGGGGTTTGGCCTGACAGTTTGCCAATATGATTCTCAAGACGCTATAGTTGGATGAAAACCTTTAGATTTTGGACCAGTTAGGCATGCTGAATTGAATCAAATGAGCAACAAGCACAGAGAAGTATAGGCATCCAGAAGCTTGTAGACATATCCCATTTTCATCTTTGTTACTTTTCCAAGGGGTATTTTTCATATCTGCAATAATTCTGCACTTTTGGGCTTCAAAATTCAAGAGTCAACTCTGTGGTTATATTTCTTTTGATTATGAAATGGCACAGCAGTCTACTGCGTCATGGAAGTTACCAAAACCATAAAAATTTTTTAGAACCTTTTTCTGCACTGAAGATGAAGATGTTTTAAAAAATTTTCCTTATACAGTTTGCCTATACTGGTATACATGTTTTGAAAGGCTTCACTCAGGTTATCAACCATCTTTATAGTGTTAATGACTATTAAAGAGACAACACTGTTGCATTTATTATATTTGGCCATGTTGTAAATATATACACCCAAGTAGAATGACAGACAATTTTGTAAATTAATGGTGATTGGGTTCATTTTTCAGTGTTTACCTTTTTTGAGATCATCATAATGCTGTACAGCATTAGGTGTAATTCCCTGTGTAAGGTACAGTTCCTTAGTACTCAATTTGTTTATCCATTCTTACTTGTAGACGTTTAGTGAAAATAATAATAATAACAAACGAGCAATATTTTTACCACCTCAGTGAACATAAAAATTAATAATCTCTGAGTCTGTATTCAACCTGACACTGTGAGCAGTGCAAATACGGTACAAAGTCTATCTTTACATTTATTTGCAAATGTGTATAGATATGCTTCATATAAATTAATCCTCTATTTCATTATAAGGGAGGAATTATGTCTGTGGTCAAAAGGGTGGGGTACAGTTAATCTGATTTAGCACAGCATGGGAAAAATTAATTGAAAGTCAGAACTGCATAGTGTTTATTATAAAGTAATTTCACACCAGCTCAGGATTAGCATGGTAACAGGTGACAATAGGTCATTACTATGTTAATTGAAAGACAGCATGCTTTTATAAAAAGGAAAAGAAAATAAAAAAAGGAAAAAGGGATAGAGCTGAAATGAAAAGGGAAAAATATTAACATGCAGTATTTTATCTAGGATTGGGCTGTAGTTCTATGGGACATGTTCTAGGGAGAAGATAACTCCTGAAAAGAATTCATTGGCTTTTGGTGATAACCTTGCATTGTTCACTGTGCCATGAAGCATGGCAGATGCTCATGCATATCTCCTGCATGACTTAAGCTGGCCACCTCTCTTTCCACAAGAACTGGAGGCTGCATCTCCCAAGCGGTGGCCTGACATTTTCAGCTTGCTGACGCTGCTCACTGGCCCAGGCACGGGGAGGCCAAGGGAAGCAGGGCACTATTGCCTATTTATCTATTTACCTGGCTGGCCCAAAGGAAGTGTGGGCCCAAACAAAGTCACCGGAAGCTATGAGATTTTGCAGCAGTGTTTAACAGAAGACAAGACTGGTTTTTTCACTTGACAATCGGATTAACAAAATAAAAAGACTTTCAAACCACCAATGGAAAATTGCCTGTCACTTCGATAGCACGCTGAAGCATGAAGCCAGGGCAAGCTCGTCCTTCTACTTGAGCTGCAAAGCCATTATCCCAGCTCTGAATGGGGATGGGTGCCGCAGTGCTCGGCTGCTCTCCTATTGTGCAGCGTGACAGACTCCAATGCGTAGGCATTTCCCATTATGAGCTGCAACCTGAGTGAGTAGTCCTGAGCTGCCTGCTTCAGCCCCTCGAAGGAAATCAGGAACCTATTTTTCCCCTTTTATTTGCATAACAGCAAAAGGTGTTAAATCAATTTTGGGGCAGAAGATCGTTCTGTAGGTTCTCCAGTTGTCAGAATACAAAGGGCAAAACATGCACTTGTGCTGAGGTGAGCAAGACAGAAAAGAGCTCTGTATTAACTACAGTCATTACAAAAGGACCTTTGCTAATGGCATGTTATAATTTAAAAAAGGGTCCTTTCTGAAACCAAAACAATACACCAATGTAATGAAGGTAGCTCTTGTTCAAAGTAAATGGAAATTCAGAAGCACAGCTGGGACCTGAAAATTCCGATTTTATTTCCTGGAAGAAGAATTTAACCTCTTCAGATTCCCTCATGCAGCCTGATAGATGAGCTGATGAGGAATGTGACCTTTCTGCTCACCCTACTTCAGAAAAGTTTGCAATTCAGTCTGACACAATCTGTTGTAATATGTTAATTTCAATGCAGCTCTGCCGCAAATACTAAGGGTGATCCCTGAGACCTTTACATCCCAGAATACAATCCTTCCAGACTTCATTCTCACCTAAAAACATGCTGATTAAGGTGCCTACTTATCTGATAAAGGTCAAAAGAAAGGAAAGTGTAAATGTTCTTTGATTACTTACTAAAAAGGAAAGAGCTCAGACAGAAGATGGTGCCCTTACATTCAGTGCACAATACAGTGTGATGTGGTCTGCCGAGTTCAAGAGCAAAAGAGTAAAGCTGCTCCTGGTCAGGTCACACACCATCATCTGCAAATCTAAACTACTGCAGAGCTAGGGTTATAATGCAATACAAGTATCCCTGCGGGTAGAAGGGGTACTTGTATACTCCTCTTCATCCATACAAAAAAAGCAATATAATAGAAATATTTGCTCAACCCCAGCAGGAAAATCTCTCAGGATAATTAGGGCAAAACATGGCCCCAGGTCTGACTATGCCCAGGAGAAATGATTTTCCCCATGATAAGACAGAGTATTAAAGTGGAGAAGTAAGTGATCAGGTTCACCTCTAAAAATACAACATTTCCAAAAATATATCAGGGCTAGTGGTTTCTTTTGTAGCCATGGTCTAGTTATTGCTCAATAGAAGCATACAATTTCTATTATTTTTAATGGTTTGTCATGTCTTTTCATCTCAGTTACAGTAAGTCGAAATCCCAACTCAGGTATTTGCAACAAGCACCTCTGCTCTGCTGCTATTTCTCCTCTGCAGCCAAGAGGAATCATAAGCAACAGTGCTGCTCCCTCCCTGCTCATCCTGCTGCCCCAGCTCAGCAGCTCGAGGCCAAGCTGAGCCACCCACTGCCAGGGTCTTCCCCTGGGGACTGCCAAAAAGTCACAACCAACGTGTCCCCTCCCTTTGGGCTTGCTGTTGTGACGGCAGCTTTCTGGCAGCACGCAGGCAACACGTAATTGCTGCAGGCAAGAGTAGAGCCAAGGGACTTTGGGACGACAACGACACTGCTGCTGCTGCTTCAAAGTGCCACTGATTCCCATTCTGACATGTTCTCCTTTTTACTCTCCATTTAGTTAAAACAAAGCTAAACAAAAAAGAAATGAGAAGAAAACACCCAAACTCTCAAGCAAGAAAGAGTGTGGCAAGAAGAGCATGTTATAAATCTGTTGGCAAAACTGATGAGACAAAGAACGAAAAACCTGTGTATGAAGCTGGAGCAAATGTAATCTCAAAATGTTTCTAAAAGTAATTTTTCCCTATTCATTTGTTCTTGGCTGTCTCTGCTGTTTACTCTGCTGTTCTGTGATCTTTAGCAATAACAGTTCCATTTAAACTCTGTGCAGAAAGGATTCTGTCTTTTCACCTTTCTGTACAGCTCAAGGATAGCTTACACAGCCGTGTTATGGCTTTGCCCTTTCCAGATGAGGAATATGTTGATTTGGTTTCAGCTCATTAACTCCCTAAGGAATCTCTTCCAGCTTAGCTGTCTGCAAGGCCAGAATCGCCCATACTTCAGGATGAGGGCTTTTTACCTCTTTAAATTTCTGGACTGGTGTCCCAATAGGCACAGACACTGCAAGGAAGCCCAACAACCTGCAGGATGTACTTCCTTGGAAATGAGCATCCTCTCTTGGGATAATGAAATTTTGCGTGTTGTGTTTGGTGCTCTGGGATTCATAAAGGTTATCAGTAAGGCATTTATAATAAAAATTCTTCCTGCTTTTCCTGGCATGCATGGGGAAGATGGGAGTGTTGTCATTCTGACATTTCTGTCAGAAGTGGTATTTGAACCACTGGATGATTCCAACAAATGCCACTGCTGTCATCTGCTGCTCAGTTTTAATTATATCTGACTGAGTCTTTCAATGGCAGCAAGCAGAAAACTTAATTAGTTGCTTTAAAGGCTGATCTTCAGAGTCTGAAGAATCCAAACAACTTTGCAGCATTTATGCATAGAGACTGCCATTTTCAGTCCTGATGATGCAAGTCAGAAGAATTAACAGTCCCGCTTGTAGGAAGGAAAAACAGAAAAAGACTTACAAGAATATACATCCACAAACCCCACCACTGTTGTACATGACATATCAGTGACGAAACCTCATGTCTAAGAAACTGCTGTGCTGGCTCACAGGTGGGTCTCAGACAAATGGTAGCAGACTGCAGGCGAAAGATTGGGTGCTCATGGGAACATACAGCAAATGAACATCTGTTACTTTAAACAGAATGTATATGTTTATTCTGCAGCGGACTGCAAGCACTGCACTATTTGGGAAGACTGAAAGGCTGGCATTTTCTCATACACCGGTGCACTGTTCAAACAAGCTGCTCAAAAGGAGATTGCATTAACAATTTATACTACCTCTGTGTTTGCTTTCACAGTGTTAATATGATTATATTTCTCCACTATATCCTGGAAAAACAAGCATTACTAAGATGCAATGTCAAACTGCTAATATGATGCAATTAGAAGTTAACATTACATTCACATACTGGTTGCAGGTTGCTTGTGGGGAAAAACCTCAACGATTGAAAAGACATTGTTTTGTTCCAGAAATCCCAGGGCTGGGATTTGGGCACCCCCATGCAGATGTGGACTGATGGGCTTTGCTTCTTTGTGAGATCACATCCTCTGAAATGGTGCTGCTGGTGTCCTTTAGAATATTGCTAAATTTCACCATTTGCAGGGAATGGGTTGGATTTTATCTATAAAATGTGCCAAGGACTCTGTGTGAGCTGCAGTCAGGATGCAAAGCACTTGATGACTTATACAGCCCACATGACTGATCAGCTGTCGTTGTCCTTCCCTGCATTCAAAAGCTTTGTGCTTGTAATTTAGTTGACCACAGAATTACAGAATCACTGAGGCTGGAATGCACATCTGGAGATCTCCTCATCCAACACCCTTCTCAAAGCAGGGTCAGTTAGAGTAGTTTGATCAGGAATGTATGTGTTCAATCAGGTTTTGGATGTCTCTAAGGCTGGAGACTCTCCAGCCTCTCTGGACAACCGGTGACAATGTTTGACCATGCACATCAAAGAAAAGCTTTTTTTCTGTTTAATCAGATTTCTCTGTATTTCGGTTTTTGCTCACTGCCTGTTATTCTTTTGCTGATCCCCACTGAGAGCATTCTGACTCCCACTGTCTTTCTTCCCTCATCAAGTATTTATACACATTGATTAGATACCCCTGAGACTTCTCTTCCCAGGCCGAATTGACAAAGCTGTCTCAGCCTGTCCTCTTTTGACAGGTGCTCCAGTCCCTTAATCATGTGTATGGATCTTAACTAGACCCAGTCTAGCATGTCCATGTCGGGGGAACACAGGACTGGATACAGCACTCTCCACTGATGTGGACAGGGCATATTTCTGGCTCATGTTCAACTTTTTGGAGGTTTTTTTTTTTTCAGCTAAGCTGTTAGACAGCTGGCTTCCAGCATACATTGGTGCATAGGTTTAGTCCTTCCCAGGCTCAGAGCTCAGCATTTCCCTTTGTTGGCCTTCAGGAGATGCCTGTTGGTCCATCTCTCTAGCCTGTCCAGATCCCTCTGGATGGCAGCACAGGCACCTGGTGTGTTAGCAACTCTTTCCAGTTTTGTATAGTTTCCAACTTGCTGAGGGTGTACTCTGCCACATTGGCCAGGTCACAAATGAAGAGTTAATAAAAGGAAAGCGGGGGGAAGTGACTAAGGAAACTTTGTGGCTTTTATCACTATATTCTTGAAAGTCACAGATCTAGTTGAGCTCGCCCTGCCTGGATGCTGACTGCTGCTCTGTTGAATGCCAATCCATTGGACCTATGCAGGTCCATGAACCCATAGGTGTATAACTGGTGACAAAATGTGTGCAGGCATTTCATTGATCTCCTTCTGCAAGCAGAGGGGACCTTTTGTCCACCTCTCTTCTGCACTTTCAATGGGATAATGAAAATATGCTCCTGCTATGAGGGAAGCTTCTCGTCTCTTCTTTCATGGATTATTGTGTCCTTGCTGACTCACCCATCAAGATGAGTATAAACAAACACAAAAACATACCTCCTTGTAACATTTTACAGGAGTTTAGTTAAAGAAGCTCATTTTGCCTTGGCCAATACTTTTGCCAAAGGGCATAAAGCAGTGTATTTATAGGTTATGTGATATGTTTTGTTTATCTTTGACATTTTGTGTCTTAACATTTTCCAGCAAAAAACTGCTGCAGTTACAGTAGGCCCCACTGTGGCATGGTGAAGAGCTGCTGTGGATGTGAGTCTGTGCAGGGGGTTGTGAGCACTGTTGCTTCTGTACAAATACAACCTGCTGTAAACTGGTGCTTTTGTACTAAGCTGTGCACACCAACTACATGGTAGAGGATACAAGAAATCACCTTTTTTCCACACGCTTAAGTGCTGAAATTACCACTTCCATCTTCCAGGTGCAAAACACTGCACCATGTTTATTCTTCAGTGTCGCCATGAAGGAAAGAGACCATCACAGCGTCTGCTACTCCTTCTCATCCTTCTTACTGTAGATGGCCTGACCTAAGTGGTTCACAGAAGGCTTTCTCTGCCTCTCTGCCACACATTAAAAGCTCTTAGGCCATGCTCACAAGAAGTTTCAACTCTCTTTCACTGCCATGTTCACAACTGAACATCTCTGTGCTGTGGCATCCTGCTGAAGGAGAGGATGTGGCTGGCGAGCAGCCCCAAAGAAAGGGGTCTGGGTGTGTTGTTTGGCAACAGGCTTGATGTAAGTCAGCAGTGTGCTCTGGCAGTCAGGAAGACAAACCCCTTCCTGGGTTGCATCAAGCACAGCATCACCAGCTGGTGAAAAGAGGAGATTATGCCACTGTATTCAGCACTAGTGTGGCCTCGCCTGGACTGTTGTGTGAAGTTCTGGACTCCACAATTCAAGAATAATGTGAAGGTACTCAAATGTGTCCAAAGGAGAGCAACAAAGCTGGTGAAAGGGCTGGAAGGAATGTACTATGAGGCATGGCTAAGGCTTTGGGTTTGTCTAGTTTGGAGAAGAGGAGGCAGAGGTATGAAAGCTCTCTACAGCTTTCTGAGTAGAGGAGGTGGACAGGGAGGTGGTGATCTCATTTACCTGGGATCCAGTTATGGGACATGTGGGAATGGTGTAAAGCTGCACCAGGGGAGGTTGACACTGGACATCAGGGATCATTCATTTACTGAGAGTCTGGTCAGACGCTAGGCTTCCTAGAGAGGTGGTCTGTGCCTCAATCATTTGAACAATGCCCTCGCCAGCATGCTTTAACTTTTGGTCAGCTCTGGATTGGTTGGTCAGCTGGAGTAGTTGATGGCTGTAGGTCCTTTCCTACTGATATCTCCTCTCCCCAGCTCCTCAGGGCATCACATGCTTTGGTGGTTTTTTTTCATAAACCACTTGCTAGGCAAGCAGAAGCTCTCTCAAGGAAGCAGAACTGGAATTAATTGAGATTAACCATAATAAATCCACATCTTCTAGTACATACATGTTTTCAGAGGAACTGGGGAGTGAAATGGCCACATGGTCAAAGTGTCTTGCGCAGGCTCCCAGGATGCAGTGAGTCTCCTTTCCTTCTAAAAACATTCAGGTAAATGTCAGTATCCTCTTTTTGCAAAAGCTTCTCATAGCCCCATCCCTTTGCTTGATGGTGCCTGCAGAGTTTGCCAGTGCAAACTCAGCCTTTTGACTGAGCTGTCATTCTCCATCATCCAGCAAACATAGATATTTCTGTATTATAGACCCATTATTTGACACTGAAGGTACCTGGTTAATACATTAGCTAAAGGGATATTGAGAATAGTATGCTACCTTTAGCAGGGTATATTGGATGCTTTTGTCTTTGAAAAGTCCCACTGGTCTTTCCTTTGTGAATGGCTGTAAATTGCTTACTGGAGCTAAAATGCACTTTTTGTCCAATTCTTTCTTGATCTTACCCATGAGGTACATAGAAACAGTTGATTAAAGCACTGGGTGCTTTAGTCTGTCTAAGACAGACTCATGAGTCTCTCAGCATATGCATTTAGGGTTCTTTAAAAACAGGTGAAAGATGTCTTTTCAGACACAATTACCTGTTGTCTATCCTGTTTTTGAAAGGCATTAACATACTTTAAGACAGACTTCTGTTACTTTTCTAAAGCTATATAAAAGTTAGAGGTCCGGCTTGAATTAGTTGGACAATGTCCTTCACCAGACATGCTTCCTAAAGAGAGAAATCAGCTGTCTTTTGGAGGTGTCTCCTCTGTATTTCTGGAGCTAACCTAAACTCCTAACCTAGACGGCTAATTTAACTAGTATCCCAGTTTTGAGGTCATTACAGTTAGGTGAAGTGATACCCACCAAAGCCTCCAAAATCTTTCAGCAATTTTCTTCCTTTAGGCATTTTCTTGCTTTTAATTTTGCAGGATAGGTAAATTCTAAGGAACATCTTGGTTTTAGAGAATCCAGAGATTATGATAGTGCAAAAGCAAGACAAAAGAAAAGAATAATGCTGACTTCTATTTCACTCCCAAACCTCCTAGTAAGCATACACTTGTTTGGTAATGGGAGTGACTTTTGATCCACTTCCATTCCTCAGATAATGAGAGTACAAAACCTGCAGAGGATATTAATATTTTTTACACCAGTAGAAATTGTAAGGCATTCAAATTTGCACTGAAAATTGAGATGAGGTAAAAGATGAGACATTCTGTAAATATAAACCCTTTAAAATAAAATACTACAGATGACAGAAAAGTATAAAAATTGTTACTGGCATGAATAATTCACTAACTATTGAATGGTATAAGTCACCAACTAATGTGTATTACGTGCCATTTAATAGTGTATGTATCTGAAGAAATATGGAAATTGGAATACTTTAATAACTTTATATGTGAAAGATGATGAGACTGCCTAAATGATTAAGAGGAAGATATGTTATAATGAACTAAAGCCACTCGAGTGTAAGGTAATTTTAATTCAAATCTCCATCTGCTTATGTATAATTAAGACTCATTTAACAAGTTAATGCCTAACAGAGAGAACTGATAAGTTTGGTATTAAAGAGCTTAAGAGAAGTAAATTAAACTGTCGAGTTTGAGGAGCTTTCATTTGGAATCCCTGTACCTAACCCAAACACAATCTTCTAGGTGCATTTCTTTACCCTGACTATGCAGCCAGGTCCCAAATTTGGGGAGAAAAAGGAGGTGAAAAGCAGAATATCTTTGTTATATTTTCATTTTAGATATCATGTCAAGTCAGGATTTTGACAGCATCTTTGGTCATATGAATATTTATACTGTTCAACCTGCTCTCCATATAGTGAGATAGAAGATATTTTGCATTCCATCAGAAAAATTTATACATGGCAGAGATTGCCAATGGGGTTAAATAACTTAATAAAATAAGAGGATTGCCTTTGATGTGCACAGAAAGTAATATTTTCATCAGTGGTAAATTTTATGTGTTATTCACCCACTTAACTTTCTCTTTCAGTCTTTCTCCAAATATCTTTCCTGCAAGGTCCAGTAGTCAAAACAGTGACTTCAACCTTTTCATCTTTCATCATGCAATTTTAATTTTAATATTTTGGCTTCTTATCTACTGTCAAGGTGAGAGTTTCCTATATTCACTTCATACTTAAAATTCTCTGTGCTTTCAATTTTTTTTGTCACTGGAGCCAGACATCAGCTTTGATTTGCTCCTAGTGCTCAGAAATAAGTCAGATACTTCTGGGAATAGTATTGGAAGAACAAATACCACAGTATCTCTAATGCTTCTTGCAGTGCAGATGCTCCCAAGTGACAACAAAGTATTAAAGCTATGAGGTTTGCTGACCAACTCCTGATCTCAAAAAATTACTAACATAGACACTGCATTAATTGTTTACTGTTTTCTTCCTAGGCCAAAACAGACTTTAGCATTATTCTGCTTTAGTATCAGTCTAAGTGCAGAAAAAGAGGGACTGAATTGTTTAAAATATGTTAAAGAGTAGAACCAATGTCTTACTTCTCAAATTGAGTTTTAGGCAATGGAGCTCCTTAAAATTCAACAGTAAATGAGTGTATATACTTATATACACCTCTTTGTGTATATATCCACAGATTTCACTGTTTGTAGCAAGTCTCTTCATTATAAAAGCATTTGAGTTAATTTTCATTTTTTTATGTTACTGTGTATCTCACAAATAAGTGAGCATATGTTTTAAAAGGTCTTTCTTTTCTCCAACATTTAAAAATGCACTCTGTACTGAGACATCACCAAAGACATTTGCAGCACTTCGGTAGAAAGAACTTCAAGTGGCATAGGAAATGTGCCAAATGAACCAAACCACCTGAATTGACTACAGATGAAAACTTAAAATTACAGTCAGTCAAAGGTCTCCGTTTGCACTGATAAGCTGATTTATGAGAAAAGAAATTGCTTCTTCTAGTGAAGTCCTTAGAGAGCCAGTGCAATGCGAACTTAGAGAGCCAGGAAATTAAAATTTTAACTCAAAATTTAAAATTGAAATGCCAAAAAAAAAAAAAGAAAGAAAAAAACCAGAACTCTGTGCAACGATTCCTTCTGGTCCTTTGTTCCTGGTAATACATGAGGGATCCCAGCGGGGTGGGAGAGTGTGTTCAGTGCGTGTTCATAGGCCAGGGTGCAGGAAAGGTCAGCCTGCTGGTGCCAAGCTGTGCCTCCAAAGCGAGCTCACACCAGAGATGCTTCTGGACTATCGCGGTGACTGTACCCCACTCCACACCCCTCTGGGGAAACACCGCGTTAAATTAAAATTTTAAACCAAAATTTAAAATTCNGAAAAAAACCAGAACTCTGTGCAACGATTCCTTCTGGTCCTTTGTTCCTGGTAATACATGAGGGATCCCAGCGGGGTGGGAGAGTGTGTTCAGTGCGTGTTCATAGGCCAGGGTGCAGGAAAGGTCAGCCTGCTGGTGCCAAGCTGTGCCTCCAAAGCGAGCTCACACCAGAGATGCTTCTGGACTATCGCGGTGACTGTACCCCACTCCACACCCCTCTGGGGAAACACCGCGTTAAATTAAAATTTTAAACCAAAATTTAAAATTCAAATACCAAAAAAAAAAAGGAAAAGAAAAAAAGAAAAGTCAGAAGCTCATACCTACACCATGAGATAGTCTGGATGAGGAGGAGGAGGAGGAGGAGGAGGCCAGCATCTTTGTGAAACATAGTTGATGGCCCTTCCCTGGTACCTGAGCACATCCCAGAACACATTGTAACCTCCTGGATAACACTGCCAAGTTATAGATTTTTGTATGCCAGAAGGACATCTTTGTTTTGAGACATCTATGTACATTTACTGAAGAAAGAAGCTATCAGTAGGGAATACTGGCATGAGACAGACTAATTAGTGAGTCAGGACTCAGTCCCTCCCCAGGGTTTAGTGCCTGTGAAAAGCAGCACATACATTTTATTTTACAGTTCACATCAGTTGTAAGCAATATGCCTGAAGCTCAGCCCTACTACCCACAGCTGTCACAACCAGGGTGGTATATGAGTGTACAAGACAATCCTTTCTTCCTTCGAGCTCCATCTAAGAAATCTTTACAGTAGAGAAATTTCACTTCTTAAGCTCACAGGTACTGAGGTTCTGAACCTCTATACAAATGCCATTTTTTGCTGGCTCAGAACCAGATGAATTGGGCAAGGGAAGCCAAGATTCTTAATCACCAGGAAGAGGAAAAGCTGCACATAGCTGAAAGCTCTGACAGTGAGAGGTGCACCCTTTTCCCAGAAGGACTGGAGCACACTCAGCCCTGAGAAGGGCCTAGGGAACATATACTTGAGCGGGCTGCCTTGCCAGGTGCATCCCAAATCCCAGGTTGCATCAGGCTGCAGAGGTGTCATCCAAAACCACTCCATTGTACATGCAGTAGCTGACATTAGAGCAAGATTAACAACATCTGAAAATCTGGGCAAAATCTATACAACTCTTACAAATGCAGCAATTGCCATCCAAGCACCTGGAATGCTCTTCTTTAAACAGAGAAACACGTTTCAGAGCAAAGGCATTTAAAGATAAAAAACCCCTGCTCATCATCCTTCTGTAATATCCTTTCTCCTCCTCCAGGTATTAACCAACTGGTCTCTGAGTGTAACACCACCAGGTTTCTGACAGCTGCCCTGTGTTGCTGTAGCCAAATGCCAGCCCCCCTCACCTTCATTCTATCCTCATTCCTGAAGAGCATTTAATACTCTGAAAGAGCAGTGGGTCCATAAAATGGATATTAGTAGAGCACTTAGAACATACATGTTTGTGATCAGCAGTTTAAAAGGTTAAGAACCCAAATAAAACCTGGAGCAATTCCAGCTTTGAATCAGGAAGTATTTTAGCACCAATACCATGTCATGAACAAAGGGTGCTATTCTATAATTTGTACCAAGAAGTGGAGGTAGAAAATAAATCTTAGTTAAACAAAAACAAAAGAAAAACTTCAAGCATCACGATATAAATGAATAATTAAATCCCTGCAAGTCCAGAAATTATAATGATAAAGTTGTTGTATCATCTCTTGTGAGGTTGTTGTGACCTCTCACAGAGTAATGTGTCAAGCACAGACTAGATTTCACCTCTGACTGCTCATGTTCGATTCAAATAATGTTACCAGTCTCTTTCTTTAAAAAAAAAAAAAAAATCTGATGCAGATTTAGTTTATTGTCATGATCATACCGTTTTCCCTTTTAGGATACTTACATTGGAGAGGATGATTCAGGGATCCCACAGATTTTAACCTGACTTATGGTGTGTAGTGCTCCTAAATCAGTTGGCAATACAGTTGTCAAGTGACACAAACCTTTTTACAAGGCTATTTTGTTGGCTTCATAGGAAAAATTACCTCCCACTGGTCTCAGCTGGGTACCAGTGTTGGGGGAAGGATGAGTGGGACATTAACTCCTTTCCCAGCAGTGATGTGGCCATGGTAACATACCCATGCAGCTACTCTTCCCTGACTTTTTATCTCAGAGCAATCCTGCTACGCAAGATCTGGTCTTGTTCCAGTTGGAAAGAATTTTTATGTTTCTTCAAATGGAAAAAAGTTCTCAACAGAAAAGCTTTTAAATATTTATGACAACATAAAAAGCATTTTATTCCTTCTCTTTTAATTTGCCTTGGTGCTAAAATGTTGTTTTCCTCAGTAAAAATTATGAATTAAAAAAAAAGTTTATGCAAGAATAAACTGCATGTGGGATGTCGGCATTGGATTTCACTGGTACAAAACTGCTGGAATGAGAGAGTGCAATGCAGAGTCCTGCCCTGCAGAGAAGCCAGCTGAGAGCAGTGAACAGTAAAACACTGGCCTGCCGTTCAGCCCCTGTGCACCACCACCACCCTGGGTGGCCTCACAGCCCTGCTCTGGGGCTGCGTGGTTATCTTCCTGCTAGCAGGAATGATCAAGCCATCTCATCAGACAAAAATAAATACTCCTCCCCAAAACTACCCAGGGGAAAAAGGGAAATGACACTTAATAACTGCAGTTGAGAAGAAAGGAGAGAAAACTCTGGGCTGCTCAAAACTGCCCAGATTAAGGATTAGGTAGGGACATGATATTTCAGCAGGTAAAGAAGAAAGAAGGTGGCTGGTCTCTGGCAGGCATGTGCTGAGATAGAAACCACATCATGTGTGCCACCAACAGTATCAATGCATCACCTCTTGGTTTTCTATTTTTTCTTCCTAGATTTTGACAGATCACTCCAGATTTGGATGTATTTCAATTCACAGCCTATTCAAATACTATAAATATTGTTTATTGTTTGTTTCTCTAATTATTATCTATTACTTAGCTTCTCCCCTCCACTTAGACTCCCCACCCCACCACTCTTCAGTTAGGACTTTTCTCTAATTAGACATGGATTTTCCTACTTTTCTTTCTCAGTGATGAAATAATGATATTTTCTGAAGATTCATGTTCTCTGAATTTGAGTGTCACACTAACTTGACGGGACCTCTGAGTCATGATTTAATAATGGGAAAAAATCAGTAAGTACTGTATCCAAGGGAAAAACAGAACAGTAGCCATTGTCTTGAGCTGATAACAGCTGAACTCTAATTAGGAAGGAGACCTGTGTTTGAGTGTGATTACTGGAATGCAATGAGGGAAACAGCCAAACCTCTGCTTTGGTGTCTCCAGAAGAGTGTGTACCTTCCTAGATGACTTTGGTTGGTCAAAGACATTTCCTAGGCTGTTCCTAGGAGAGACAATCTGGTATCAGCCCCTTGAAGCAATCCTGTGTCACCCTACGATCCTTTCTGGTCAGGGATTCCACACCTTTTCTAATTGAATAGAAAACAGTGGAGGTGTTTTTCATTGAGCCTGAACAGCTGAATGTTTAGTGAGGATTTAGCATGATGTCTCCCTGAGTCTGGAAAAGAAACTGATTCTGATTATCAAACTGTGAACTGTCAGTGGCATAGTTTTCCTAAGTACGTGGAGAGCAGTATTCTTACGGTATTTATATGCCTGGAGGTGCAAAGAGCACTGCCAATGTCAACTAATGCCAAAAGTGGTTAAAAAACAAATGGATGATTCCCAGAATTAGGTAGTTTGGAAATATTGTAATGTGCCCTTCTGCAACTTTAAGCATATCTTTTAAAGCCTGATGCCAAGTGACTTCAGCATCTAATCCTGCTGAGGAAAGCACTACAATCAGTTAGGAATTGCTGTGAGTCAAGCACAGAGACAATGAAAATGGAGCTATTGGGTCATGTCTTTCATATCTTCAACCCCACTGACTGCCCAAGACTTGTCATTTCGGCTTGCTGTAACTCACAGGGCTGCCAGCAGCAGCAGCAGCTCAGAAGATGCCCCACTGACAGCTGAGGTGCCTCTGCTGCATGGAGAGTCAGGGACTCCAGCAAGCACCCAGATAGCAAGTTGCCATTGATCCTGAGCTCCACCCAGCTCTCACCGAGGCTCTTCTAAAAGACTTGGATGCTCCTCAACAATAATTTTACACCTTTAACTCAGTTGCTTTTCAGTCTCTGTTTTTCCTTAACTCACATGCTATGAAAATGTCATTGCTAGTTTTTCTTGCATGAGATTTAGTTCAAAGTTAGGCAAAAGCTGTGTTTATATTTTGTAAGTGTAGAACAAATAGCAAGTTCAGCCAGCGAGAGCACTCACAGCAGTTACCTAACATCTTACAACACAGTAATATATCAATGAATCATTTAATTAACTAATAATAGCAGGTAGGGAAAAGCCAGAAAGACCCACTCATTCTATGTGTTCTGCAAAATTAAAAGCTAATTCAGAAGAAATAGCCTACAGAATTGTGTCCTTTGTTCTTGAAATCTCTGTATGCTGTAAATACCTTGCACAGTGAAATGACTTAGACTTGAAGGCAAATTCTCAATCTAAATAAAACAACACTTGCCTTTTTTTTCTTAAAGATAAGCAATAATTTATTTCTCTTTCATCTTCACAATTATCACATACTGCTCAGCTACAAGACCAATGCCACTACATAACACAGGAGAATTGCCCACCTACACTTTACTTGGACAAATACAATTACAATTTACAGATTAAATGTACTGTAAAATATGTAGTTAGAAAAATGTCATTCTTATCTATATGATGGGATGTGGCATATGATTTATGAACAGATTTAATCTAAGATGTAAAACTTTAAAACTTGTTAAGCCAAAGATACAGTATAAAGCATTTTGTTTTGGTATTGTATTGTTACTAAAGTAGAAAAAGCAAAATTAGAGAAATAAATCCAGATCTTAAGTTACAGGATATGTGTTAGGTTAAGAAATTAATGGGTTTCTCCACTTTTTTTGTTTTGCTTTTCTTTTCTATTTTTTTTCTACAAATGAGTAATATGAATATATTGCAGAATAAAGAAAGACTGCCAGATAAAGAAGGTACTGTTATATGAAAAACAAATGAAAAATACCAGGTCATTTTGCTTACAAAAAGATCAAACTATAAACAGTCACAAAATATATAAAAATGCCACATTGAACGAGGCAATTGTACTCTACCTAAACTGGTAGTATACTCTCTGATAGTAGCTGTGTTCATACAGTAGTAACTGATAAAAAGGCATTGTGCACTCTTGTGCCATCTGGGGATTTAGCACCATGTGTCATCAGTTCTTGTATTGTCATCCAGTTGTCCAAGATTTTCTTGTTTCTCTTTTTCATCATCTTTTTGTGACTCAGTTCAATAATGTTGATTTCCTTTTTGCCCTCACTGCCGCTCTGTGGACTTTCCTTAAGACACTCCAACCTGCTCCTCATCATGAACTCCCGCCGCCTCCTCTGCTCCTTAGCACGCACCAAATGCTGCTTCCGCTCTTCTTTGCTCCAGTAGCGACCCATCTTCATCTCACTCATCGTATCATCATCTGTCGTCATCCCACTGCGCTCCTCTTTAATTTTTAAGGCACGTTCCTTCAAGATTCTGTCTCGAACTGGTCTCTTTGTGATGTACCTCGTCCCATCACTCCTTATTTTCACTTTCCATTCCATCTTGGGCTCTGCACACTTCTGTGAGTCTTTGCACATGCTCACCAGGCTGAGCTGGCTTTGGGCATACTCCACAGCAGACTTCTGCTGGATCAGTTGCATATAGCTTTGATAATGCTTTGCATGCGCAGGAATATTCCCGTACCTGTAAGAAGAACTGTGATATGGAGACAAATAAGGAATGTGCTCGCTGTCTTGCCTTTCCTGGTCTGTAAATTTGCTGCTTTCTGATGCCAGCACCGCATTTTCAGCAGGACTGTTTTGCTCAGTGGGTTTGGTTTTGGCTGAGGTTGTCTCCCTGTTGCTTTGTCCTGAGGATGACTGATTAGCCACAATTGTGCTCCTCAAGTTTTTCCTGTTGGTTATGCTGATCACCCTTTGGAGAGAGTTATCAGGGGATCGCTCCACAGTTAGTGGAGTGCTCCTGCAGCTTTCGGCAGTGTTGTAGGCACTGGAGCTGTCCTTGTCAGACTTCTCCGGGTGCTCCATGATGTCATCCAGCTTGCCTCTTTGCACATCTATGCTGGTGTTATAATTCCTGAAACTTTCATCATGTAAAGCCCAAATGTCTCCATACTGATCTCTCACCTTTTGGAGCCGGTGAGCTTGCATAATATTCTGGCATTCGAGTTCAATGTTCCTCAGTTCCTCATTGAGTAGCTGCAGCTCATGCTCCACTCCATCTTGCTCTCTTCTGTTGCATTCTATCATGCTGCTCGAGTAATACAGATCATACTCCCCATGGTTTCGAATCTTGCACTTCAGTTCCAACAGCTGCCGAAACCTTTCACATTCCTCCTCTGGGTTTCCTATGAAATCGGATTCAATGTATTCCCCAGACACAAAGCTTTCATTGCCCTGGAGCTCAACACTGCCTAATGTATCTTGGCTGTGGCCCAGACCCCGTTTGCTCTGCAGGGTAGCACTGTTCTGCTCCTCAGTTGCATTTTCTTGCTCTGAGCTCTCATCATTACGGAAACTTTCATCTGTAGGTCCCACGCCACTGTCCTTCTCATGGTTGTTGGATGATGAGGTTGCAGTGTCTGTAGTGCCATCTTCCTCTTCATGTTTCTTTGGCTAAAAAAATGAGTAAACCAAAATTATTATCAAATGCAGACCATATTATAGGAGAATATTTTCCAGCTCTGTTTTGCTTAAACAGCTGGGATCTGATTTAAGCTGAATTAAAACAGATCACCAAACAGCAGTCCTAGTGCTCATAGCTTTTAAACATTTCTGAGAGTCATGCTGTGGTTTCCATACTGAGCAAAGTAAGTGAATTACAGCACATAGTGACATAGCTTCTAAAGTCCGGAAAGAACTATTTCCCTCTCTACTTAAGCTATCTCTTTGCAGTGCTTAAAGATAATGATCATCAGATGGTGAGCTGTTTTTGATTCTGGATTATGGCAAGAAACTGGTGGAGCTGAAATCTCAAACTTGAGAGAAAGCTTCAGTACTGGTATCACCTCAAACAATCAAGCAATGACTAGTACAACCTAACAGGGTGCAAAAAGACTACTGTTTCTTTTTTTAAGCAGTGAACTTTTGTTTGCTCCATTACACCCTCCATGGCCTTCTCCTACACTTCTTGTGCTCAGCAGCCTATTTCTGAAAAAGTGTTAATTTTGAATTCTAGGATTTTGCTCAGAAGGACCTCAATCCATTTTATCCCTGGAAACTCTTTTTGAAAACTCATTAATTTCCATTGTTAGAGTTTATGTTCCTTAAAAATAAAAACAGTCTTTCAATATTAAGTGTAGAACAACACTGAAAGTTTTGCCATGGGCATGATGTCAAGCTTTTTGGCTGTTGATTAGAGCTCCACTAACTCCACTATAGTACCTCATCTATTTAAATTCTCAACATATTTATATTTCATAGAATGTGAGATGATGCCTCTCTGAAGAGACAGACACTTTATTTTTCAAACCAGATAAGCAAAGAATCATGCAGAGTGCAATTTATATGACCAAGTACCTAAATGCATTTAGTACCAACCAAACACCACGTGTCTTTTTGGAGGTATAATTGCATAATTATGTATAATGACTGTAATAATCAAGAGAGAAAAAAGGTGGCGAGTACCCAGTGAAAGGAAACAAACTTAAAGAGGCCACTGTCATAATTCCCTTCTTATCTACTTTGACAAACAGTAAAACAGGATGAAAATGTGTCTCATGTGTCATCCCTTCTCCTCTCTTCATGTGCAGCTCATGATCACATACCCTTCATGTGGTTTCATTTCTTCAATTGTTAGGAAAAAATAATGGCCTAGTGTCAGAAAAACAAAAATAACCTCCACCCTGAATTCAGTGTAAGAGTGCAATAAAGCGAATATTGAAAAAAACATACAACCAGGAGAATTTAGTGTCTGTGACAAACCAGTTAAAAATTCATGAGATGTCTTAGGACATTTAAATTTCATTTAGGTTTTTTTTAGTTTAGTATCTTCCTAGTTCACCTCCTCCAGGTGACTGCCACTACATATGCCATTCTGTTCCCTTCTCTCACCTTCTTTGGAGCTGCTGCAGCTTGTCTTGGCCTCCTCTGCCCCCAAACCTTTCAGCAGAGAAGTGACTCCAACCTGGGTGGCTTACACTTCACCCAGCCACTGCAATGTGCAATCCATATTTCCCACTGCTCTGGAAAATATTTAACTACTGACAGGAGGGAGAACAGCTCCACCAGACAACAGGAGGGCAGTACTGCAGAACAGTCAGGAATCTGGGTGCCTGTTCCAAATGCAGGGCTTCATTCACATGACCAAGCAAGGAGGGTCAGGATCTGCTCTCTGACTCTGAGTGATAGAACACAAATTGCATCTATATGACTAAAACTCTGAAGAGGGTGGCTTATCCATAATATGTTAGCACATTTATACATCTTTACAGGAACATAGCTTCATGATGCTTCCTCTGATGTCTTCTGCATGGTACTACACCACCAAAGCATATATTTGAGCACTTCTTACAAAACCCACTTAATGAGGCTATCTGTGTAAGTGTTGGGGAGAGACTTTACAGTTGAGGCCCACATGATCAGCACTTTCAGAACTGGTAGGTCTTGTTTTCCACACCACTTTTACCAATAACTTAAAATTTGCTTCTTCAATTTCAACTTGATTTATACTGACTGAATATAATACACTGCCATCTACTCAAGCTACACTATCTGGAATTAACACGCACACACAAAAGATGTAAACAAAGAAAAGCCCATCTTTTGAGTCAGGTAGAAACCAGATGAGTGGGATTGATCTCATGAAATATATGTGTCTATACATCTGAATGTCACATAGTCACTTCGGGTTCCCTCAGGAAAAAACAAGGTCTATACAATTATATTCTTCTCAAACTAATGCAGACATCCCTATCACATTAAATTTTTCCCCACTATGTGGATTCTTGCAGCTAAGTCAATTAAGAAAATGGAAATTAATACAGATATTTATTGTACTGAATGTTTGTGAGATATATTTTATTAAAAAAATCCATTGTGACTCAAGTAAGGTAGCTCCTGGCATATCTGTCCTGGACATTTCATGCTTGCCAGAGCTCCTAAACATGTGCAGACTGAGCAGACTTTTACAGCATGAGATAATTTCAATTTTATTTTGAAAGATAACAAGCCTAGTTCCACATTACATCCCTTCTGAAAAACAAGAGAGAGTCCACAATTTTCAGCGTGTTGCTTTTTCTGGTGTTATCTATTATCTATTTCAAACAAAGTGTTTGTTTTCAAACATTGTCAATCTCTTCTACAATTACTTCTGTTTGAAATACCAAAGGGCTCCTTAGGCCTCATCTTTGCAGTGAGAACTCAGATAATGAGAAGGCAAACCCAGTGGTGCGTACAATCAAGCAATAAATGAACCTCAAAAGATTCTTCATTTCAGCTCCAGCAAGCACTCCTGCCTATAAAATGGCTAATCTTGCAGGAATTCAGGCACTGTTCTATTCTCATTTTACAATTTATGATGTATACGGGGACTCAAAACCCAGACTGCTACTCAGGTCTGAATGCTGTAAGATTCAGCTGAAGGCACTGACAAACACAGCTGGGCTCTCTGGTCAGTCTCTGACAGTGAGAGGGAGACTGGTCACAGGGAGAGGAATCTCCAGTGGCAGGCTAACCATGAGGTACTCAAACCATGAGGGGAATTTGGAACTGATTTCAGTGCTTCACTAAAAGGGAAAATGCTCTTCTGCAAACAATGCTGGTGTTTTAAAACAGGCCTTCCTCAAAAAAAGGATTTTTCCCCAGATATTTTCACTGTATTTCAGCTTTGAATGAACTAGAATAATTTTTTATCCAATTCTTTCTTCTTCTTAATCGGTTCTGTTATATTGCATCATACCAATAAGAATTTCTGCATGGCAAATGTGTGGTATTCTTCTGAAAATTATCTCGGCTGCACAATGAACCATCATGTTGTAAAGGGAAAGGAACACAATGAGTTGTAAAGAAAGGAGAATTAGATCTTTCCTTGAGGCTTATTGGACTACTCCATACAGAGAAGATACAATTCTTGATTGAATTCTACAGAGTAGGTCAAAAACATACAGAAAAGGCATGACTATCTACTTGATTTTTCTATTACAAATTGTACGAAATTTTTCTGTGACAGCTCACATTAGATGTTAAATTGGCATTCTGTAAAACAAACTTGTATTTGGAATGATGCATTCATTCCTGCAGTTCTCAAGATTCATGATGACAGATGATTATGAAGCCAGAGGACTAAGTTTTTGTTCACAAAAATCAAGGCTGGTCTCCATGACCAACCGGGGAGCTTGAAGATGCTCAGATTGGCCACTGGCAGCAGCAATGAGAGTGGTTTCATAGCTCCAGTGGATGGTGTGATTCCCCTCAGGAAACTGCTATGATTCCCAGCCTAACAAGGAGTAAAGAACCAGTTTTCTGACTTGATGAGTCACTACATGGAGTCTAGAGAGACAGCAGCTGTCACAAATTACTGATGCCCCATTACACACCAAGCTGCATCTGATTGATTCGATCACTCATCAGAAGGGCAAATAAATGTCTGGCTGTCCTAGAATTACTTCAAGCAATGCAATGTCAAATACTGACAGATCACAAGTGACCACAATTTTTTTCAAGTGTAATGTTCTTTTATAGTAATATAAAATCTCAATATGGCAAAAAAAAAATGCTTGGCAAAAAATTCCAACAGGAAAAAAACAATTTCAAGGGTTCTGTGAAACCACTTCATAGAACACCACTGTTTACTAATTAACACTTTCCACAACCCAAATACAGAGAAAAAGCCAAAGATTGACAAGAACTTTGCAGTGAAAGGTCACAAGTGTAAAATGATTTCAAAGGTCCCACCATGTAAGGTGAGGGCCTAGCAGGAGTTTGTAGATAGAATTGTTCAAGAATTTCTTCCAGAACTTGGGGTTTGTGTGAAAATGTTACCATACAAATGAAACTGATTTGCAAAGAGCAAGTGTTTTTTCTGACAGAAAATCTTTTTCTATCCAAGATAAAATTTTGGTTAAGACAATAAACAAGATGCCATATATCAGCTGAAAGTAACTAGCAGTGCAGCAGTTAGCACTTTTAACCTGGGAAACTGCAGTTTGGCTCACTGCCTGGAAAGGAGAGTCACAACTAAAAGGCTGTTGCAAGGCTCCCTTTGCCTCTGACCCTGAATTATTCCACTTTGTGTAAATAATTAAACGCTTATAAGATCAAATATTTGTAATCTGATCTATCACATTTCAGATAATTGGCTTAATTATTCTGTCAGTATCTCTGTCCCAATGAATATTTCATTTATGTAAAGGGAAGGGCATTACTATGAGCTATCACCTGGCTCAATGACCCAGTGTCAAGGCTGGGGGGGAGGTCAGGAGGAAACAGATTAAATACACATTCAGGCCCCCAATGTGGACCAAGTAGTGAGGCATTTGAAGTCAAAGAAGTTCCCTGGTTTCCAGAAAAGAGAAAGCTCTCATAGTCTTCCTCATTCACTTCAAAGAAAAATACTTCAGGCTCTGTTTCTGAGCAATTCAAAATGGGGAAAAAATTGTAAGTCACAAAGTTCTGTGGGTGGAAAAATAGTTTCTTCACAGCTGCATAAATCCAGAAGCCAGGAGAAGCTGAATTTTATTTCTTTGTCTTCCCAAAGGTGTGCATACTGACAGATCATCTGATCCAGGAGTGGGTACTTACACCTTCCACAAGAAAGTACAACTGAGAAGACCCCTTGATGAAACTGTATGGCATCTTTGCCCCAGTCACACAGCCTACAGAACATATGGGCAGGCAAAAGTGAGGATAGTAGCAAGCTGAGACTGTGCTAACAATAGCTTATTTGTCTCCATTAACAAAACAAATGCTGAGCTGTGCACTGTCGGTGTAAGAGAAATACACTTGCATTACCAAAACACCTGTTGTTTATTTTAAACACTTCTTCCATCTTGTTCTGCAAGCTCTCTGGTGTAAGGCTGGTTCATACATTGCATTCATACAACAAAGAGGGGCACCTATCCCAGCTCAGAGCTCTAGGTCCTACACTGATAATCACAGATTTACAGAATATTCTGAGTTGGAAAGCACCCCAAAAGGATCATCAAGTCCAACTCTAAAGTTCAATTCCCCCATATGGGGATTGAACCCACGACCTTGGTGTTATTAGTTTAAAATTACCAGTTTAAAAAAAACCTGACATAACGAATAACATAATAAATCCCCAAAATTTCAGAATTCATGAAGGAAAGCACTATTATTCTGAGAGTTCTGAAAAAAGAAGAATCTGAATTTATCACACCCTCTTAAATTGTTCATATACTTGCCATACTGAGGCTAAGCATCTATTTTTTTCTTCTTCTTCACATACAGTGTGCCAGAGATCACAGCATTTGGAGAGAGAAATCTATCAAAGCCTTTGACTCCATTTTACAGCATACTGTTTCATTCTCTCTTAATAAAAAGTATACCTAGAAAAATTTCAAGTGATACATTTAGTAGTGGTCCTACCTGCTCCACCTCATTGGCTGTGTACTGCATTGCTTCATTATGCTGCTCTTCCAACATTTCCAAGTTTAACTCCTCTAAGAATTCATTCCTTTCATCATCCAGCCACCCTTCCTCCAGCTGCAAAGAATACATTAGTATGTTATTTTATGTTAGCAAGGGCATACGCTAAAATAGAGTAAACCCAAATGGAAATGCTTGACGAGTTCTTTTTATTCTAATGATTCTCTTCAGAAAGCCAGGCAGTAGGAGTTCACATCTCAAAAAAAGGGATAGAAAAAGGATAAAAAAAATGGATTCATGTCTTTTATCCTTTCGTAAAACAGTATGACTGATTTTCTCTCATAATGAAGGAGACTGCACAGCACAGACATTATTTCCTTTCAAAAGGTATGAAAGGCACAGCACATAATCCTGAAGCTGTCATGTTCATTACTACTGAGAGACCCCTCACTGAAAGAGTGGCAATGTTACTAATAGGGCCAGGAGGCAACTGGGCTCTTTTCTTTAACAACCTCCATCCCAGAGATGTGGCCTGCTACTGCCACCTCAATGGAAACCTTATGCTGTGCTTCTGTCACCATCTTCCCATTGATCTTCCAGGTAAACAAATAAACAGATGTGGTGACTTGAAGGGAGGCAATTTTTGTTCTCCCAGTGTGTCTGGAAGCCAGGCTTATCTGTTTGCTTGGTTTTTTCTCCTCAGTTGTAAAATACTACATTGACATTTGGTGAATGAGGTGTTGCAAAAAAACAGGAGGGGATGCTACGTTTTCTGTCAAGTAAATAGATTCTCTTCTTGCATCCATTTCACACCCTTCACATCTTTCAAAACTTATAAAACAGGCACCCTGTCCTAAAACGCTGCTCTTTCCATTTTGTTCATTATGCTCACGTGTGCACATGGCACACACACCTTGTACCTGCAATCCCTTGCCAGATGGCACACTGCATCAGAGAGAAAAACACTGGCCAGTGGTACTCTTGGCTATAATGACAGGTTTGTAGCAGAAGGAAACACTTATTGTTTTGTCGTTGATGAAGGAACCGCAGGACGACAGTGACAAAACCATGCTAAAAGGGAAAAGCCTCAGCAAAAGACAATGACAAGACTACACTCATGTCCCAAGACAGCAAGAGCAATGAAGCACAGGCCACCACCTACAGCAGAATTACCACTGCCGCAAAGCCAGGATATGTCTGGCCACAGATGTCAGTCAGAAAAGTTACCTCAAACCAGTAGTAGTAGTAGTAGTTCAAAGCTGCACAAGGAGTGACTGATGCTGTGCAGTACTTCTAATGGAATACTGGCAGAACATCGCTGTTTCCTTCACAAACTCTGATGTGGTTTTGCCCATGTCAATGAGTTCTTTCCTCTTATAAAGTACATAATCAGTCTTTCATAATTTCCCTTGGTAAAGCCAGCCACCTACAGTTTGGGATTAGGAGGAGACTTTTTTTCTTGAAGATATATAATTTTTATGTTTGTCCCTAATTGGGCCTTCAAAACATTCTACAAAACATCTGGTAGTTTTGTTTACTTGTGTTGTTTACTTTTTTTCCCTCAAGAAAAGCATGATCACAGCCTTCCTCTACTGTAAAGGACAATTTAATTCACCTCATTTGAGGAAATTGCAGAGATTAACAAATTTGGAGGATGAAAGATGACTCTCACTTGGGCAAATCTGCTGATTAGATTGTGGCAGACCCAGTATATAACTAATGAGAATGCCTACATTATGTTACAGCTTTTAGAAGAAAACTAATAAATGTCTTAGCACATGTGCACTACATACACTGTGTACACATGAACACATGGGAATGTACATGTCTGTGTGTCTTGTGCCCCTCTGGTGCTCTGTTTCACAACTTCATTATTCGCTGCACAAATACATGGTCAGAGGGGTTTTCTTCCCTGTTGCTTTACAAATGTGCTCAGCAGTCACCCTTCAAGGTTGCCATTCTGCCATTACCATTTTCTATCTCGAAACAAAAGCCTGCTTAATCCTGCTTTTACCAAGTCAAAGCAACACAACTAGCAGAACTGTCAACTGCCCGATCTCTGGCATACTCTGGCTTTTTCACAGTTTTGTATGAGTATGTTCTTAAAACACATAAACTAAGGAAAAAAATCCAACACCAAAGGCCCAAACCTAAGTCAAAGCACTCTTTTATTATTTGTAAATAATATTCATATGGGAAGCTACACTGGTGCACATAAGTAACACCTTAACTCATACTGATCTTATCATATTGACTCCTTATTTCATGTTGACCAGTCTAAACAAATACAGAGACTGAACTTTCTCTGGGCATGTATTTTATAAGTGGATGAGTTTCTGTTCCCTGATGAAAAACAGAATCCTAATGATTGGATTCCTAATTTGGATTATATTCCTAATTGGAATAATATTGAAAAATCTCTTTCAAAATTTCAGCAGTTGAGGACTACGATTTTGCGGTATAAAGTGAGGCACACCTATTTTTGCTGTACTTTGTCACTGGTTTTATAAGAATTGTTTAGCTTCCTGAAAAACGTAAAGGATATGAATGCTGAAATTGTGACTCTTTTATAACTACAATATTCAAGTAGATATTCCAAATCTCTGAATTACACTTAATTTAATTTATACAGAATATGCAGCTAGTGAGACTGAAAATATCAGCTCAATAGTATGAGACACAAATGGCAACTTAACCAGCTCTGAATTGTTGGCAGATAGAGACATTATATTGTCCTTTTGCTTTGCAAAGGCCTACAAATAGAATATAAAGGGATGTAAAAACAGTAGTCTTCTACCACTCTACCTCTTCTTTATCTGATAATCAATCTAATATCTGTCCCCTGCAAAGATACTAAAAATTCTTGGCATGGTAAAGTTCTTGGCATTGGCATAATTTTAGTTTTGAAACCATAAAAATATTTCTAAAAGCTTTTGAAAATGCACCTCCCAAGATGGAGGCACATTTTTGTGACCAGGATGATGTTAAAACAATTAGATTTCCACTTGCTGAGTGATACTATAGTGAAAGTCCCATAATTGATACATAGATGAATGATTTTCATGCCTGCTTATAAGCACATAGCTTAAAAAGCCCTCACCAATGACAAGCTACAGCTTTGTGTAAGTTCATATAAATTATAAACTTCATGTAAAAGATAAAACTGATAAACATAAGTATGGGAAATTTATCCCCTGAACAAACCAGAATCATCTAATGAGTTTTCAAATTCTACCTCATATTTTACTAATATCATATTGGTGCTGCCAGCTTTATTTATATCCCTGTTCACTCTGCTGGAAAATAAATTGTTTAGTTTGGGGAAAACAAGCCCTAGTAATATATATATATTTTTTTTTTTTAATCTTTTGGATAAAAGAGGGGAAAGCTCCACAATTATCTCTTTGTTCCTTTTGTCAGTAACTTTGGCATTCCTGTTTCTTGGCAGTTCATTACTTACAGCGACAGTGAATGCATGGTATAAGCCAGGTTCTGGCTCAGTGCATCTATTTAGTCTAACCTGCATCTCTGGCCTCGCGACCAGCAATACAATTTTCTTGCATTCTTCGCTGGAGAGCAACGCCACAGCCTCTTCCCGATTCTGGACATCCTGGCCATTTATCTAGGAAACAAATGAAAGTGGCACATTAGTTTCTATTTCCACAAAGCAACACACAGTAAAGGGCAGATATCAGCTCATTTGAGCTGAATGTATGGACAATGAAAATTGCGCAACGGGCTCATCTTCAGCCCCTCAGAGGTAAGTGCCTTCACTCAATTATGCGCTTACTGTAAGAGCTGTATTGATCGTTGAAGGATGGTGGACATCAGAGGAAGCAGTTATGTTCATAAATGTCCAACCTGCGCCCTGGTAACATACATCTAGCAACACAATTAACCAGCCCCTGACAGGTGACGTTCATCTTTCTCCGTTCAGAGTAATGGAAGTGTCACTCTGAGATAATAGTGCTGGTGGAAGAAGACTGGTAATGCTACAGCTGAAATCAGTCACACTGAATGCTGGTAGAGAGCCAATTAGAGAGCTACAGTATTATCTCCCACCAGGCAATACTTTCAGGCCACTGCTTGTTGCTGCTCCATTTAATCATTTCATATTTGTGCGGACAGCCTAGTATCCAGTACCACACAAAACATATGTATCCCCCTTGCAAGGGGATAATCAAAATAAAAGTGGTTCTTCAATGAAACTCGCCTTTGCTTGCTACCTTTCTCTTATTCTGTAACCCCATTAAACAACGACATCCATGATGCCATGGTAATAAACACAATTTTCATTGTCCAAAACCATTTATGAGGGAATCAAATAGAAATCTTATTTTCCTCATGAATTCGATTTTGTCCAATTCACAGCACAAGAAATGGATTATTCTCATATTGCCAACAAAACCTCCAAAATTTGGTCTATTTCAAAAAGAGTGAAAAAAAAACTGAAGGGCAGAAGTACCTGAATATTTTTTTGGGAAAAAAAAATCTTCAAATGGTTTCATTTCAAAGTAGTAGGAACTTGCAGTTGAAAATCAAGAGCAAGTTGCATTTCTGTACATATGTTTGGCTTGAAAGCCCTGACTCAAAACCACAGCCTTAATTCACATTACAGAAAATGCCAGTGTATCCTGATCACTCAACTGGCAGTGAGTGAAACATCTGAGACCCTTCAAAGCTTACATGGTGGGATAGCTGTGGTCTGTAGGAGAGCAGGTAACACAGAGCTGCCCTAACCTGAAAAGCAGAGATGCAGCCACAGATTTCCAGCCTATGCAAAACATCCCCAGACGTGGTGGCTGCTCCAGTAACTCCTATCAGCTGCTCCCCATGCACCCCAGAGAAGGTGGCCGGGCTGTCCCCACACTACCTGGAGGTGCCCACCCCAGCTGCACTATGATAGGGGAAGAGCAGGACTTCAGCCTACCTCACAGACTGTGCTTAGCCTGGAGGTTCACAGCTAAAAACAGCAGAAGTTTAGGTAACTCCCACTAGGACTGCCCTCTTAAAACTTTCCCTTGACATTGTAACGTTTCGTAAAAGTACTCAGACAGTTTTCAGGTGTTTAGACTGTGAAGGCTGGTGGTTTCTGAGAATGAGAAGGGGACAGTTACAGCCTCAAAAGTGAGAGGAAACCTGGTGTTATTTTGTGAGGAATACACATTTCAGAGCATTCCCCCCAGAGCCTTGACCAATGCCACGTGCTGCCCACAGAAAATGCCCCTGTGCTCAAGGATCTGTATCTCTCCCAGCCTCAGTGTAATACCCCTGTAATGTCACCATCACCTTCTATTTCTCTGAGCTATCTCATCAACAAGAGGAGATAGAGGGTCAATGTGTTTTCAGATATGAATGTAAACCCCACATAACTCTCCGTGTATTAACTTTAATGATCAAATTCATAGCTATATATCAGCACTGACATTAAAGTAATGCTCCAGTCCACAAGAGGATGGCAGAGTTATCTATGTTTTCTCTCACCCCTGGAGTCTTTACTCAAAATTGAAATGAATTGAATTTCATTAGGAACTGGAAAACATTTGCCTGACCTGCTGTTGGCTGTCCACCCAGAAATTTTACAAAACAAGGAAAGGAGTGGAAAATGGACCTACTCTCTCCTTCCTTATTTTGACACACATAGAGTAGGAATGGAAAGTTGTTTCTACTCAGTTGAATGAAAAAGGAGTGTTTTTCTGATTTTTGAAAAAATACCGTTATTTCTTCAGTAGGTATTTTACATAAAGACACGAAGGCAAGGCCCTAACTTTTCCTCTCCTACGTGCAACCCATGGTATGGTCCTTTCACCCCAAGTCCTGTCGAGGATGTCACTGCCCTCACACCACAGCATCTGTGCCTTCTGGGAGAGAACATCATCCTGTGAATGTTTTCACAAACCCAGCCACACAGAGAAAAAAACAGCAGCCCCCAAATAAGCCCTGACATTAAAATTGAATTTATTATTTCCTCTCGAGAAAACGGACCACTTTGTTAAGCCAACTAATAGACACTGTTGTGTAGCTAGGCTCTCAAAGCTGATTTAAGCTGTAGCAGGATAAGAGATACAGGTTTCAGCAAAGATTCTTCCTGCAGAAATGAAAAGATTGGAAGGAAGGAAGGAACAGACTGATCTTGAGAAAAATCTGAAAGCTCATCTGCTTAAATCAATGAAGGGCAGTTATGGAACATGTTAAAGAAAATCAACCTGTCATCACCAGGAGCTTCCTTTGGGGCTTCAGAGAAAAAATGCCAAAATACAAGGCAAATGAACTTGGAACCAGAATGAAAATGCTACAATACAGCAAAAAAATTCCAGGCAAGTGATTTTTGGTAGCTGTTTCATGACTTTGCACTAGGGTGGAAAATGCACTACCCATTGCTGTTTGAAAATGGGTAGCTGTTTCCCTCTCTGTACAGGTATACTGCCCTGCACAGCAGCCAGCCACCCTCACCCACCTATGCTGTAGCACACAACCTAGCTTTGGGGTAGCTCTTTAAGCAAGTGGATCAACAGAAACAAAGGGAGAAAAAAAAGCTGAGGTGGTGGATTAGAAAAGAATTCAGAAAAGCAATGTACTATTGGGGGAGGAAAGAAAATATTAACAAATACCTAATGAACCCCCTCCTTAAGTATGTTCAAGATCATCCTTCTCTAAACAGCACACTTTTTGTACGAAATTTATACAATTGGTGAATGATTAGCACATCTCTGACACTCATATTCATGTCTGCAGGATCCTGTTTGGAGTTTGACACTGAGATGAACATAGTGGAAATGAGATTTTCTAATAAATATGAAAAAAAAAGACATGGGACGTAAGTGCATGAGCCAGAACGGGTTTGTCAGTCTCATTTTTCAGTACACGCACTCTAGCTCCCAGCTATTGTGTTAAAAAACAGACAGACATGGATTTTCTCATCGATCACAGTAACAAAGAGAACTACCTTCCCTCATTAACAGTCCACAGAGAAGATGGCACTGCATGTTTGTCTGAAGAAAGAGTTTAAGGCAGAGTCTATTGTCACATACTTGCAAAATGCGGTCTCCTTCACGGATCCGTCCATCTCTGGCAGCAATGCTGTTTGGATCAACCTGCACAGGACAATAACCAGTAACTGAACATGAAAAGATTTAATGGGAAATTATAACCGCTGCACAATTGCATGAGTTGAAAAGGTACCATTTTTACTCAGTACAGAGGCAATGTGAAGCTCCCTTTAGAGTCACAGAAACTAAACAGTTCTTTAAATGATTGTATAAGCTTTTTCCAGATAAAACCCTCAAGACAGAATGGGTTGGAAGCATATGATTTTCAAATAATACTTTCCTATGCCACTGTCAGGCATTAACCTTCAGCAGTCTGAGCATTAAAAATTAATGACAGAGGCTCCTTTTCTCTGGAAGTTCACTATGGACTGAGAAGCTTCTGCAGCAGTTGATACTTCTATATATATGGGCCTGTCTTTGGACACAATTCTTTTTCTTCCATGGAAAAATTTACTATTAAATTATTATCTTAGTAATCAATCTGTTATTTCCTCTGGAATTTTGCATTTTGCCAGTAAACATCAAAAAAACCCGAAAGATCCATATTGTATAGATCACTCACTGGTCCTGTAAATCATCCCTAGTCTGAACCAGTTAATTTTAAGTTAGTTTAACCTAAATAGATATCTAGGGCTCCAGTGATAGTTTATCAGACTCTACAACTAATCCCTGAGCAATGACCTACTGTTTGTTATAGGCTAATTCAATCTATCACCTTTCACTTGATGGTTATCTTAAATCATTTATTTTGCCTCATCACGCCATAAGCTCTTTTTTTGAACCAAAAATTTGAGTTGAGCATTTAGTTCACAGGCTATATCCTCTACCTGTTAGATATTATTTTCCTCTTGTGCATTGTCATAGAAGAAACAGAATATGAAGTCAAGTACAAAAGATAATATCATTACATTCACTTTCAAAGGTCTGAGAAAATTATAGCATGTAGGACAAACAGAACATTTCAGATATAATCCTGGAATGTATTAAGAGATTCCTGAACTTTCTTTGCCCTCACAAGGTCAAACAGACTTTAACAGCTCAGCTTATACAACTGGTGGAAGATATATTCTTAGGTAATTTATATTAATTTCTCATTCTTGTTCCAAGGCTGTGCTTTTCAGCTTCTTTAACATTACTACTGGCCTGTTTATATGCAATCTTGCCTTTGTCCTGTTCATTGATATGTAGGAGAATTGTCTTTACTGGTCCTCTCTGTCCATAAGCTTCACTAAGAATTTAGAATCACAGAATCTTTCAAGTTGGAATGCACCCATAAGGATCTCATTAAGTCCAAAACCCTGCTCCTCACAGGACTACCTAAAACAAAACCATATGACTAAAAGCTTTGCCTAGTTGCTCCTTTAATTCTGACAGGCTTGGTACAGCCTGTTCCAGGAACTAACCACCCTTTTAGTAAAGGACTTTTCTTTAATGTCAAAATTTGGTTCAACATGTCAAAAAAGTGAGCAATTGGGACCACAGTTCATGCAGAACAGTCACCAGTGACCTTGGACTCAGAAGAGTTCTGTTTTACTCAGAAAATAACTGCTCTTTGAATGACTGAAGACTCAAAGGGAGATGGGAGAATGCAAGCAGGGTGTGGAGAAGGCACTTTTCTCCCCAAAAGCTCTGCCTGGTCTCCATAAGGGCCCTTTTCTTTCAAAATTCAGACCATCCTCAGACTGCTTTATACTTCACTGTTGTAGTTAAAAGCACTTATACTAAAGAAGCCCACTATTAATATTACTCTGCTTGGGCATCATGATTTGAACTGATAATCTAAATGAATTGAGAGTGACATGAGCTGGTTGATGGCCAAGACTTCTTCACTCCCATCTCAGAGCACTTGCTTGTTCATTCCCTGGCACATTCAGCCCTCCATGAGCATCTCCCATGCCCTCTCCAGTGCCATGCCCTTACCTCACTGACATAGATTCCTGTGTCCTCCTCATCATCAGTTCTGTAACAGACAGTCAGCCCCAGCTTTTCCTGGCTGCCAATGCGACACAGCTCCACCTCCTACAAGAAAATAGACAGGCTTTTGTGGTGGCTCTTGCCAAGGGTGGAAAAAACTGCACAAGCACAAGGGAGCACCACGCTGCTGAGATACTCATGCTGTATGACTTACTCATCCTGCTCAGTCTTGAGACACAATGTTATGGGTGGATGTTTAATGGGGAAACTATTCCATTAATTAAGAAGGAAATCCCATTACAATGCAGGTTCAAGCTATATAGAAACTGTTCAGTGAGACATGCCAAACTTTGAGAAATATAGTTGTGCATTGATTTTTCAGGTCTTTGTCTTCTGGGTAATAGCAGCTGACTTACAGTAGATTACATAGTCCTCCTAGTCGCACCACACCAGCTGATTTACAGCATATAAAACAGACTGGCTACCATCAATCAATCCATCACACAAGTGCCACTCCCTTCTGACAGCAATCCAAGCCATAAAGCAGAAATACAGGCCTCCATTAATGGCATAATTCCTTCCCTGGCCAGTTTAGCAGTGCTTCATTGCTGAACCTGTTAGATAACAAAAAGATGCTTCAAGGAATCTCCTGTGGAGCTAAACAGCCATGGCATCTTCCTCGATTGTGAGATGATGCAGAAAACATATTTTTAGTGCCAGATGTCTCAGCAGTGGCATCTCATGAAAAGTGCAAGTATTAGGGCAGATGGTAGAGTGATAACTACTACATACACCCATCTGAGTTAAGCATCTTTAGGGTTTCGTAGGGGAGCCATTCACAAAAATGCAGAGCTGCACTTGGTTTGAACATTGTGAAACAAGTAATTGTAATAAAGAAGGATGAACCCAATAACACAGGGTATTAATTTGGTTGCAAGTGGGAAACTTTAGTTGGTGTTTGTATGTAAAGAGAGTCCACAGATCACAGCTGGACCTAGACAGCTTCTGCTTCTGTGGTTATGCAATAAAAGGAGAGAGACCAAACTTTGCTTCAGTTCTCAGTCTGTGATACAGAGCTTGTTCCCCCCCAGCCCTAGAGATGTCATGCAGACTGATCCACACACAGGCACAGGGTGCACAGCAGTGAGGACTCATTACTGTAGTGAGTCCATCAGGCTGTGGGGACCAGGTCAAAATACCACAACTTACAGAAAAATCTGTACCTCACACACATGGGTTAGCCAACGAGCCTTGGGAAGCTTTCATTTCAGCTGAACATCTTACACAAAGTTCACTGATATGGCTTGCTCCCCTCCTCCCTCACCACAGTACAAATCTACATGGGTTCACTACCTGCACAAACCCTATAAGCTTCTCCCTGGACTTTGGACCTTCAACACCTTCATGAAAACAAAGAAAATATNGGGTTCACTACCTGCACAAACCCTGGACTTTGGATCTTCAACATCTTCATGAAAACAAAGAAAATGCAGAAAAAACTAATAAAATTTGTAGTGTTCTTTAGTTTTTCTTAGACATGGCAGGAGTTCTACATAGGGTGGTAAAGAGTGGAATTATTCACCAGTACACATTACACATTGGGTTTGAAAGAAGACACACAGAAGCATGTTTTATTAGGGAAGGGAATTATGGTGACCTGATTTTGGCATTGGGAGCAAAAGTATGTGTACTGGAGGGAGGCCTATTCAAAACCCATAGTAATTGATGCCTCCAGAGGGAAAGACCACTTGACTAGAACTGTACTATTAGGGAGAAATTACAGTAACAAAACGGCTTCAATTACAGCAACAAGGTATACTTTTAAGGAATAAAGAAGTTTGCGGTCCCTTGGAGGCCTATAAGGAAACCTAAATACACCATAAAGGACTGAAACTGGGACCTTTAAATCAAGGCGAATGGGGAGCTTTGCACAAGCTGAAATCCATTAACTTTCATCGTCCTGCTGGCACAATGTCCTGTATGCCCCCACGCTGAGGCAGGACAGGGGCCCCAAGGACTGCTCTAAACACAATTTCTTCAGATGGGAATGACCTTGAAATCCTCGTGGATGATTTGACCCAAAATGTTTCTACAAAACTGTACCAGTGTTTCAGGCTGCAAGCAAACTGAATCCTCTTAGTGCACTGGCTCAATGAGCAGACAAATTAACCATTTAGGGCTTGAAAGAGCAAAGAAAAATGAGGATGAGCCTACAGGCTTTGTCCTTTGTGTCCAAGAGATTTGCCAAAACTGCCTCAGGGAACCAGATGATGACAAGTATCAGTGACTACCATCCTCTGACTGGGATGCAATGCCCTGGCTGCACATAGTACTTGAGCTACCACAGCTTTCATTTCTCTGCTCAGTAACAGATCTAAGAGCTGAGGTTAGTACTCAGTAGTCTTGGACTACCTCTTTCCGAAATGACTATATGGGGTGTAGTCTGAGGACTGTGGCTGTGGCTGCTTAGAAGATTTAGATATCCACAGCTGAGATCTTAGTATTACAAGCCCAACAACCATTTCATGTTTTTCAGTATAGATACAAGTACACACTCAAGTAATATCTCATTCAGCCTGAGGGAGGTGGATGAGGTCTGTTGCTTTTCCTTGGAAGTCACTCCAGATAACTGCCTTTTGCCCATGGCACATCTGCACTACTAACCTTGTGGCATCTTACATCCTGATCACAACCTAGAGTTGAAAAATATTTTTTGAAAATTTAAAAACACTTTGCATAAAATATTGAATCATCTCTCAGAGCAAAAGCACACAAATCTGATCTCTAAGTCTGACTAACAAGCACATATGAAACAACTTCAACAGAAGAGCAACAACTGAGATGCTAGAGAACCTGGACTATCACAGTCAAATACATTTGACACAGTATTTTTGCAACAGATGCTTTATAGTGCTGTGGGGTTTTTCTCCTCACAACTAGTCTTTAACAGAAGAAACAGTAAGTTTTGCAGCAGTAATGAATTTGTAAGAACATAATTTCCTCTTCTGAAATATTTTTTGCTATATGCACATGCACATACACACACACAGAGCTGCTTTACTTTGGCGTTATTTTTGAACATTCATGAATAGTGCTGACAGACAGATGGTGGGAGGAGAGGGACTGAAGAGAGAGCTCAGGAAGAGCTCAGGAGATGACAGCCTTCCTTTCTTCTGGGCACACTGGGGGCAGCCACCTCTCAACATGAAGAGTACTCTGCTGCCAAGTGACAGAAATCAATGCCAAATCGCTAAATCTTTGACTTGCTGCTTATTTTCTCTTTGTGGCCAGAACAAAAATTCAGTGCATTTCCACAGTAAAGATGATACTTAAAAATGTTTTGCCATAAATTATTTGGTAAAAGACAGACATAGAAATTAGAATGACTATACCATCTTGAAAGACTGGGATGCAAATTTACAAAGTGGCCAATTTCTTCAGACATAGAAAAGACAGCAAAGAGATGCTGATCTTGTAGGACTAAAATTGGTTATATTTATCATCCTCTAAACTGATGGAGAAGTGGCTGTAGCCTCTGGCTCCCAGCTAAACACTGACATTTGCTTCAGTGATGGAAAACTAGTTTACAGGCTGTCAGCCTCAGGAGACATAAGACCAGACAAGGACTGTCACCTCTTTGGGGAGGGAAGGCTGGGTTACTACTGTCATTTCTCTCAATTGTTAGAAGAGTCGATTATGAACATCAGGAATTGGGTTTTTGGCTTTCAGGAATTGCTGGAAAGAGGTTAAGGGCTATTAAATAAGACCTTGTAAAAGTTTGCATCAGTTTGCATTATAGTGGGTCTTTCTACTAAGAGCTAGACTACACAAAGTAAAGTTGATGGTCTGCTACAAAACAGATCATGAACCCTTCCATGATCAGTCTTGAACAGTTGTGTGTGGAGAAGAAGAGCCCTGAACTCTTCACATTTTCCCTCTACAGGTGAACTCTTCATATTTTCCCTCCACACACTGGAAAACAGATTACAACCTAGGAGGAAAGTTAAAGTTTCTTCTCTCTGCACACAGAATATATTGACAGAATATATATCCAAAAGTTATTCATCGGATGACCCTGTGCTGGAATAACTGCACACATGGGCAGCCTACTCTGCCATGTTTTTCTTTGTTGACCACTCTGACAGAGGTGTCTAAGACAACATGCACATCTTTGAATCCTTACCTCACTTTCTGTAAGGATCAGCTACTTCTTGATCAACACCATTCACCCCATTTAAAAAGTGGCTGAGCTCTGCCCCACTGCCCGTCATTCCCTCTCACCTCCATTTGAACCATCCCACCCCGATACCCTTCTCCACCAACACAATCCTTCTGTTCTCATCTTCAAAACCTGTCTCAGTTCTCTCTTTCCCTAAGTGACCCTCTGCCCATATTCGTAGACAGTAGCCTCATTATATTCTCCCTTTACCCACCAAATGTTTACATTCTTAGTAATTGTCCATGTTCACACAGCCCCCCAAACACCTTTCTTTTACTTTCACCTTATAACTCATCCTGTTATCTCACCTATACAAATATTTAAAGAAATTTTTGTCTGGTAAGCAGAAAGATCCATCTGCTAAAGAGACCACTACTTATGAAAGACATACAGCTGAGCACTACCAAAATAACCTGTTGTTACTGCAGTTCATTCTCCTTCCTCTATCTCACCCTCTGATTCTTTGTCTTGCCATCTCACTCTTCTCTGTGATGAGACATTTTAGTATGCGTAGAAATAAGGCAAACAAGAAATTAAAACTCAATACAAATTAGTTGCAATGAACAGCAAGACACTCTCTCTTTAAGGTAGGAGACTCAAAGCTTACATAAGAACCTCCAGTGTTTGGAGGCAACTGGGTGACTTTGAAACTCATAATATACTTGAAATCTAATGAGTCCCTTGACCCAGAATTTACAGGGATTAAGAAAGGTTTATGGAAGCCCTGACACTCTCTGTCAATATTATTTTCATTGAATTTGACCTACTATATTCATGGAGTAAGTGAAGACATTGAATGAATTCTTTGCATGGAACTGTAACTCTTGGGCTGCTCTAATGCAGTGGAGGTTTAATGAGAAAAACAGTGCCTTATTTCTAGAGGGTTTAGAGCCCAGTTGCGAGACACTATAATCTTGTCTCATATCATTCTATGCCCATTTTTCATTTTTGTCCACTGATGACTTGTCACAAAATGCAAGAAGACTAGTTTACTGTATATACTGCAGACCACCATAACTAACAAAGGTTAATCAGTTATTCAACATTATTTTACAGTATGAAAAAGGTAAACTGCACTTGACTACCTCATGTCCAAACGTATATCTAGGAAGAGGAGTCTCAAACTTGAACAAGGAATGAAGATGAACTTATTGATACAAGGTTGCAAGATTAAGAGATGTAAAATGTTCGAAAAATCATTTGGCGCCCTTTAGATTTCTGGGCATATGTTTGAGATTCTTCCCTGCATAGTGTGCTATACTGAAGAAGGGAAATTTCCCTACTTTCTCAAATTCATCCTACTTAAAACAACCCCAAAACTTAGGAAGATCTTGCCTCATAAGACAGATTTTTTTTATCAGAGTTCCGGAAGTTTTCTTCTTTAAAGTCCCTATTCCCTGTTCAATTATAACTGCTTTGGTGTAGTCACCTCTAACAACTCTTTGTGACTTGTTTTCCTTATCTATAAGCAGAAAACCATGCGAACACTACAAGAGTAGCAGCACATTAAAGAATAAATTACTGCAGAGCATTTGAAAAGTACTGTAAGAGTTCTATAAATACTCTACATCCTTCCAATAATTCCCATCTACCTTTATAGCAATTGTTGAACCCACTTAAAAGACCAAGGGAGACTATCAAAACCATCACAGCTACTGAGTTTCCTTCACCTGTACAGTATGTCAGAGTAATGGGTCCCATTAGAAGGGGCAGCATCAAACCCAAACACAACAGTATTTTTCCTAAATGGACATTGTGTGATCAGTTAACATTAAACTCTTCACTTCAATGAGAATATTTTCTCACCATTGAGACACAGTCAAAAACCAAATTAATTTTAATTAGTGTTACTCCCCAGTGTAACAGAACCTGTGATTCATGTTTCAATTTATATTTTTGTGACAGGGTAAGACAGAGGATCCTAAACATTTTCAGTTTGTGACACAGTCAACTATTTAATTTCTTAGCATTAACTAGAATCTACTCATCCCATTTAGCTCCATTATCTTTAGAGGAAAAGATCAGTATATTCTACCCTGTAAAACCAAAACACTATGCTTTCTTCCCACTTTGGTTCAAACACACTCCTGAACAAGGAAAAAAAAAATACAAAAAGGAGAAGGGAAGCTTTGCTATTTACAAGTATTAAAACAACAAGTTTTAAAATAAGAGGCAACACAACAGTACACACATCGGTTTTAGAACAGGAAATCACCACAGCATACTGGAGAAGGATTCCTAGTCCATCAGCAGAAAGATAAAATGCTGCCAGTCTGGAAAAGTCCTTGTGTGGTGAAACAAACAATGCAGTTCAGAGATGCTTTATCTTAATCCTAAAATGTTTGAAATATGGCTGACAAGTTCCATCTACAAAGCCCATAGTAATATAATAGTGTTTTAAGGCAAAAAAATTCCAAGAGATGCAGTCTATGGACATGTCTGTGGATTCAGCAATTTTTCTGTACCAGTGGAGAATTACTGGTACCTCTTAGACTAAACCCAGATTATAATTCTTATCAGTTGATATTATTGCAATATTAAGGTAAAAAACCCTCAAAAATAAAATGTTATTTTCATAGCCACCCAGAACAATGCACTTACCACCAATTAGTGAATTACTGCCCTAAGTAAGTTGTCATGTGCAGATCCTGAAACAACCCCAGGTATGAAATGAAACACTTTTATATTTTACCCCTTTACCATCCACTACCAGGCAGAGCTCCAAACTCTTTACACAATTTACCTCATAAGAGTAAGAGTTTGGAAATGCTAAAATGCACAAGGGTTTAGGTGACAGGTTTTATGATTATGTCCTTGTTTACCTGTAAAGCAGTGTCTTGTGTCAGGCAAGCTATTCTGTGCCGTAGCCCTTTGAGAAGAAATTAAGGCTTACTGAATGCAACGAGGGGCCCAATATCTGATGATCCAAGGTGGAGCAGCATAGAATTTAGCATACATTTTAAGAAAAAACAACACCAAAATAATAAAGCAAAATAAGAAAAGAATAGTTATTTTTGTCTTTGTTTTTCCTTTTTTACCTGTAGTAATAGCTGAGAAGCTGCCTTTACTGTTCATCTTGCTAATGGTATAATTGACAGAATGAGTAATTGAATGAATGAAGCACAAAAGGCCAAGATCAGAGTACTTACAGAATAGCTCAATGCGGAATTAACTGAGAAAGTACATTAAAGTCTGACTTATTTTAATAAACTAGTTACACTGAAAAAAAAAATCCTCATCTATCTGAGCTAGTGTCTCTCTTCTGAGGCATCAAACAGAAGTACTAAGGGACTACATGGACTACACACACCTTAAAATTACAATTCATTCTGCAATATCATCTTGATTCTGCATCTTTATGGGTGAGATCAACCTCCAGTTTATATGCATAGCTGAGTTTTGGCTGCTTTTCACATTTTCTGTCAGGGTTACTATATGGAGGTTCTGTAAGTAAGATAATTTTTTCAACTTCTTGTTAGTTTCTGTAAAGTATGGAAACTAAGCAAAGGTCAGTCTCAGTCTCATAAATGTGTTTAGTAATTCCAAATCTGCAGTTCTTGTCTCATCACTTATCTTGCATCTCAGTGATGTAAGCATTTGGATCTTTATCAGACAGGACTTCAAACAGCCAAGCACCTGGCAGCATCTCCTAATAGCATTCACTTTCTTGGTCTCTTCCTCCACATGACCTGAAGGATATTCCAGGCTGCTAAATTTACATTGGTACTTTGTATAATATTTAATCTTCATAATGTCACACACTCATCATCACCGGCAAGTAATTCTGCTCATGAAGGAAAATAATACAAACAGAACCTTCACTCTTCATACAGGAGCAGTTCAATCTAATGAAGTCCTAGGAGGACTAACAGTGGAGCTACTTAATAGAAAAATTCATCTCAAATTCAGAAGTGATGAGAATGGTATTACATGTTCCATAAAATCATGCGTTGCAAATGAGAGTGGGTGTAAAACAGAGGAAATGACAGTCTGGGTTTGTGACAAAATAGGCATCATCAGCAGAATAAATGCTATTCCTTAGACTTCATTTTAAAGCATGGTTTATTTCACCTCTGAATTTGTACTGTGCAGAAGGAGTTGTGAGTGTCATGTACAAATGATCAGGGTGTGTACAATGGGTAAGACACACACTTAGTGTTTCATGCAGGTATCACGTTTCACATTATCCAAATCATGTTTCCAACACTCAGCATGGCTTTTTTTAGAGGTTATTTCTTTAATGGTGACCAGAAGTAATTTGAAGAAACTCAGAAGAGAGAGATGTAAATCCTAGCATTGGTAGAAGTCATCAAAACTATTTCAACTATGATTTTTTTTCCTATGGACTACCTATCTCTGTTTGGATGAAGAGAGTCTGTGATGCCTCTGCTGTATATTTAACAAAGTAATTTCATACTAGGAATTTTGCTTTCAGGGTAGGGGTGGGTGTTAAATATTTAATTATTTACTTGGATGTGCATGTGTCTACATGTGCAAACTTATGTATATGGCTGTATAGGCACATGCAGTGCTTATATATCTGTGTGGAAGTGCATGCCAGGCAGCTCAGTTACACTGCAGAGAGTCTTTCCTGGAGATCATCTAACAGTTAATTTAAGAGCATGAATACAATTCTTGAAAACACAGTGACAGGCTACATGCTTATAATGAGAAAGTGAAAATACCAGATCACCCCACAATTTGCAGAATCAGAGTAGTGGCATTTACAGCCATATCTGGACTTCACTAACTTTTAATGACAAACTATATAGACTACCTACTTATTAATAACTGCAAAAAAAGTAAAGGCAAAAGGAAAAAAGAAATTTCAATTTCTATAAAAGCTCTTCTGTTATAAGATAGGTCAGTCAAACATAAATCCCTTCTCTCACTTTACCTCTATAACAACTGAGTGTTTAGGGTGAGCTACTGTAAAGAAACAGCTCACAGGAGAGCCTGTATAGGGGAAATGCCTATCACTGCAGCTTTCTTAAGTGTGCCAATAAAAAAAGATCAAAACTGCCTGGGATTCTGGGGCTTCCAGACAGAAGGCAAGTAATACTGCAGGCAAACAAAGGCATCCTAGACCTGAGAACTCTCCTAACACCATCAAGAGTTATGCTCTCCTGTCAAAGGGATTTTCTCGGAAATACATTAACGTCTATGTAACTCAGGCTAATCGTAGGCTATGTTCCAGAAGTATTCAGTGTGAAACAGAGTGCAATGAAACAGCCCTCCCTTTCACAGGTCACTGCAGGGTCCTATTGCATTCTTTTCACAATGAATAAACTTGTATTTAAAAGCTTGCAGGGGATTTAATTTACAAACACTCACCACTTTCACCAGAAAAACAATGTTTCTATCAGAAAAGCAAAGCTCCTAGGTCCTCTGGTACCTTCACCATGGAAGGCTACTGCACCACAGAAGCACTGCAGGATTTTAGCACATTATAGATCAGTTTTAGAACCCATTCTGTAAATGTCTATGGAGATTTGGTAGAGTTCAGGGTTTCACTTTTAAAATGACTGACATTCTCAAGTCATGAAAATAATCTAGAGAAATAAATTCTTTTTTCCTCTGTCTAACAGTCCCAGTATGTTCTGTTATTCAGATTTCACACAGACCGGCACATCCACAATGTACTTGGGGGCTATTTGGATGGAAATAGAAAAACTGCGGAGCAAGACAGAGCCAGCCTAGATGTAAACAAGTTGGAACTGCTGGCAGCTGTGCTGTTACAAATAAAATTGCATTCCCCAGTGTCTTCTCACTTATCAATTTTGACAGAAGACTGTCCTGACTTCTCATAAACAGCATCGAAAAGGACAAATCACCTTGGGTGTCAGATTTGCCAGAATGGATTTAGTTGGTAGCTTACCACAAAGAAACAGAGGGTTATCGCCATTCCACATGGTGGGGAAAAACAATGCTCAGTCCAAGGGGTGGGGCCTTTACCTTATAGGCTGAAGTCTCATTTAATCCTCATTTTTTAAAGTCAGGTTTAGATTTAAGAATCTCTGACACAAGATTTGTTTACATCAAAGCGGAAAGTAGAAATATCAGCAAGCATTTTTCAAATGCATAATCCAAACCCAAATACAACATAGTATGAGAAATACTAATACAAAAACAAAATCACTTTTCTGCTGATCCCTGCTTTATAGCTACACTTAGAGCCACATGCTGTTTTGTGTCCAGACAAAGAATGCTCTGGGATGGCAGGATAATGTAGACAATGATACCAGTGTTAGAAAATGAAACAAAACAAAAGGAAAAAAAATAACTAGCAGAAAACCCCAGAATTAATATGCTGACATATAGGCACCTATTAATAAAATATCATCCTGCAACTGAGGGAGCAGAATTTGGCCCAGCAGTTGATGAATCCTTTGATAATAAAGAAGCTCCAATGGATGTGGGAAATCACTCTCTCCCTGCAGCTCTGGAGCGAAAATTTTTGGGGTGCATTACACTTCTATGTAAAAAATCAAACAGTGGAGAAACTTAAGCATGGTATGCTTGCTAGTGAGTATTCAGCAGTCTGAGGTGTGATGATCAGTAACAGCCTGCTGGCCATGGGTGGGAGGAGGAGGACACCTTGGTGTCAGCTGAGACTCCCTTCGGGCGAGGACAGGAGGCGAATGGCAGTCATGGAGCAGATGTGGGAGCTGGTTGGGCTGGATGAATGATGGAGCTGGACTATGAGAGGCCTGTGATCACTGTGCTATGAACAAATTCAGTGTTGCAGTGGGAGGAGGGGTCTAAGCTTATGGGGATGAGATAAACACTTTTAATACTGTGGGCCCGGCAGACATTGTGTGGCGTGACTTGAATTTAAAGGATATTTTAGCTTAAAGACACATGGTGGACTTTAGAGTGAGTGTATGTCATATGGAAGTCAAAGAAGGAAAAAAATCCTTTACAAATTACAGGCTTCCTGGCTGCTAAAGGTTTAGCAGCTGACAGTGTATCTTCCAGGGAGTCACAAACCTACTCTTGAAACTTTGCTAGCATGCATGTTCGAATCTGACACACCTCATTGAATAGAAGAAAACCTGTTGAAAGTAAAAATTCTGATAAGGCCAGGAACTTCAGGTCCCCAGAAGACAGCTCTTCTCCTTCCAAAAACCTCAGCTGTTTCTGGTTCCCAATTCCCTTGAGTTTGATAAAGAGCCTCTTCATAGCTTACAGTTCTTTCTAAACTGTAGCAAGCACCTTTTTCTAGAAAACAAACCTTAGATAAAGTCCAGAGATTTAAGGAGTTTCATAGCTGCAGTTCAGATCCACTGAGAATCACTTAGCTTTCACAATACAATAAATTAAAACAATACAATACAATACATTTCACCTACTGCAGGTAAAATCATACTTTATATTTGCTGTATTTCAAAATGTTACTGCTGAGTACTTGGCTCTGTAGATATCATTGTTACTGCTGCCCGCCTGCTTTGGGCCTGAAATGTGTCAGAAGATTTATCTGCCTCATCAGCACTTTCTAAACACCCAGGCAGCCAATCGAAATGGGGAGGCATAACAGATGTGCCAACATCTGCTGCAGCAAGCAGTTATCCGGACAGTACATATAGCTGTAGACTCAAACTCTTACCCAGTTACAATTCCATGTATTTGGACAGCCTAGATCTACAACTGTGTGAAGGCTATCTTGGGATATTAATTGAAATCAAGTTGAAAATGTAGTTTTTCAATTACATTAGTGAGAAATATACCTTCCTGTAATTCAGTTTATGCCTTTCAGACACAGTAAAGGCAAAATACTATGAAAAAGCTGATTTTAAAATTGAACTTATAAAATTAGAAATTCTTAGAAAGCACTATTAAAATTCCATCCCATCCATGCTCTCGTTTACCTTGAGGTACACACATATTAAAACATGGGTAGTTAAAATATGCAAATTTTAATCACATACATGTGCCTGTAAATCAAGCACATGAAGCAATAGGCAGTGACTTTCAAAACACATTTTGATTTTCCTGGCACCAAAATGAGGTCTATGGGCATCATATCCATGCTGAGTTTCAGCTGTTCAAACTTCTGTTGCCCACGGAATGCCCTCTCCCCCCACACACGTACTTGTGCAGATTGATAAAATCATGCGATGAAATACAAAGCAAACTCATCTTCTGCTTTTTGATGCACAATACAGTTTCACCTGTATTCCAGCTCACCAAACCATGCCCTCTAGGAATGACTATCATATTCTCTTTGAAGAGATCCCTCATTAAATAAAAAAGCAAACTCCCAGAGAAAAGGCCTCTCCTGCTTTTTTTGATTTCTCCTCTGAAGGCCCAGCATGCATAATGGTGAAACCTTGTTTAAAGTCCATTTTCTTGTAAAAGGTTCCCTCTAGCTAGGGGGATTCAGCCCATGCTTCCTGTGCTCAAGGATTTCCTAGGATACTAAGCTTTAAAATAGCAACATTATAATAAGGTGGTTAACATGACTTAGGCTATTTTTAAAAGAATATGTAAAATAAATGATTCCTTCCCATCTTTTGTCTGTTTAGCTAGATTTCATGTTTCCAAGACAGACTACATGAACATTCAAGTAGAAGGCATATGAAAAATAGCATTAATAAAACTCTTAGGAACATTTTAACTGTAAAGCATATATGGAAGTATGTGGGATAATAATGTAAGAACTGTCTAAACACTTTCTCCAAAACAGAAGATTTATAATCCACAGATTTCCATAAATATGAAAATATTGCCAGCACCTTTCTCTTCCTTCACTGACTGAAAATCGCATTCCATACCTTGTAATAGCAATGTTGTGTTGCTGAACTAAAGCCACTTTTCTTCATTTTCCTGGAAAAACATAAGCTCTGACAAGTAAGAATTTTTATTAGCTTCCAGGTGAAGTAAGAAGTAACCCTCTGCTTGTTTTATGAAATCATGAAACAGAATGAATATCACTGACTTGATATATTTTCCTCCTGTTTTAAAACTCAATAAATGGTAGTAACCTTGATAAATTTGCTCATGTCACTTTTGTGTCTTTTTCCACACACCACCACATCCCTATTCTCTCATGATCCTCAGCAGTTGTGGACATAATTCAAATCCCTAAATTGAGATATTCATTACTTAGGGGAGGTGAGATGACAGCAACTTCATTCACTTTGAATGTCAGAATTTTGTGATGATACACAGCAATATGCTCAAAATAAATGAACAACTGTGGCAGAAACTACCCTGAAATCCCCTTCTATCTAAATGACCCAATGACTAGCAAGGAAGAGGAGTGATTTAATGGCCAAAAAGGAGACGCATTACAATTAAAGGATTCTGGCTTTTACTGCCAGTTCTGCCACTGATTGACTTGGCAAGTCTCTCAATAAAACTGTCCTTAGTTCACCTGCTTGTGAATTCCTGTAGCAATACAAGACAACAGAACACTGAACCTCAGTAGAATGATTTTGTTCAATTTATTTATACTTCAAAAGAGACTTCAATTCTTAAAAGACAAATGAAAAAGTGAAAGAAAATGGCTGCTCCTTTTACCAATCCTTTGTTGATTTACAGTGTACAATTGGCCACAGTTAGGGAGAAATTCCATGTTTATTATTGTCATGTTTAAATTATATTATGTAAATTCAGAGGTATTTTAAAAATAAAAATGCCAGTGAAAATACATAATCTTGTGCTGTTTTATGCCAAATGCATGCTTAAACAGTCTTATTTTAATTATTATCCAGTGTTATTCAAAGAAATGCAGCAAAATATATTCCAGTGCCACTCTCCCCTTTCAACTGTGACCTTATCCCTTTTTAGTCAGATGGATCACAGAGTGGGCATTTGCTGCTCAGAACTCTTTTGAGTTGAAATGAAAAAAATCACAAGGAAGGTTTTAGAAGCCCTGACTGTAGTGCTTCCTCAGGTCCAACTGAAACAACTCTAATAATCTATTTACTAGTCCAGGAGAATTCCTCACAAGATAGCTTTAAAACACAGTCCATTTTTTCTCTCTATTTGTATGATACTGCAGGTGGAATGGGGAAAAAAAGGGCCAAATCACCCCAAGTCCCCACAAACCAGACTCTCCTAAGCAACCAAGACCACAGATTACAGGCACACACGTACCTGTTCACTTCCTCCATGATACTTATCAGCAGGTACTATATAATATTAAGAATTGCCACCAAAAAATCAGAATAATGGTGTCAGTAAATGTCTCTATACCATGGGGCAGCCATGATTCAGCCATAACTGCCAGGTCTGAACCAATGGTCACAAAACAAACAGAGTGTACCAAGTCTCTCTCCCATGGTAACAGACTGAGAGAGTTGGGGATTTTCAGCCTGGAAAAGAGAAAGCTTCAGGAAGAACTTAAAGCAACCCTCCAGCGCCTAAGGGGGGGCTACAAGAGAGCTGGAGAGAGACTTTATACATGGGCATGTCATGATAGAACAAGGGTAAAGGGCTTTAAATGAAAGAGGATTAGACATTTGGATTAGACATTAGGAACAAGTTCTTTACTATGAGAGTGATGAGACACCCAGAGAAGCTGTGGATGCTGCATCCCTGGCAGTGTTCAAGGCCAGGATGGATGAGGCTTTGAGCAGTCTGGTCTAGTGGGAGGTGTCCCTGCCAATGGCAGGGGTTGGAACTAGATTTTCTATAAGCTCCCTTCCAATCCAAATCATTCCACAATTCTACAATGAAGTCCCAGCTTATCTAAGCCTGCCCTGAGCTGTCAGTTCATCTCTTCACTAGAAGAGCAGCTCCATAAGGTAAGGCATATGGTGAGAAGCATCTGCTTTTTCCATTGAAAATCTACACCATAGCAAGTTTGTTCTTGTTTGTCCTACCACACCAATCAGGTCTGATGACAATGGAAAGACACAAACTTTTGCAGCATTTCAGCTCTTCTAAACTACAATACCCATATCTCTAATAAGATCCATATTTCTTGAAGCCTTCTCTTTTAAATTATGTCTGGTGGTTACTGAATTTAAAAAAACTGCCTTTTATTTCCTAGAGGTGCATTTTTTGATTTATCTCTAATTTTAAGAAGCTCAGGGTAAAATATAAAGACTCCAATCACAGTAGGAAGTACAGTAAAAAAAAAAAAAAAAAGCACAACCTGAAAGCAAGTCACAGAGTTAGCTTCATTGCAGAGAAACACTCATCAAGTAACAAAACAAAAGAGCCTGACTGCAGCAATCAGCAGTGCTGACAGTGTGTGCACAGAAGCTGTTTCCATAAAAGCTGTTTGTTCAGGTGCTAGCAATTGAGGAGGAGCTCCAGTTGTGTTGCCACAAGCTCCTGTAATGCTCACACAGGGTTTTTTTCAGGCTATCAGAGCTCTGGAGGGAGCTGCTACAGGCTATCAGCTTAGAAATCCTCATGTTAAAAGGGCCCTGAATATGTATTTACAAGATAGACAGACCTGTTTAGTTTACTGGTTAAATAATCCATGTGTTGAAAAGGTCTTAAATAGGAATTCACCAGGCAGGGAGGTCTCTCCTGGACTATTACAGCAATGGTGGGCTGTTCAAAATGTCACTGAGACCAGACTTCAGTGGTCCATGAGAGCCCCAACCCATAAATACTTACAGGTGTTCAAGTAACTTTATTGAGATAAATAGCCTCACTCAGACTGCTAATCTGAAATTATTCCTTCTTTATTTCTAAGGAGAAAATACCGATAAAATCAATCACTTCAAAAGTGTAATGTCACAGAACTGGTAAACTTGAATTTGCTCCTGAAATACCTTCCCTCATGACAATGGGATGAGTACTGCTGCAAGAGTGAACCAGTGTGTTACTGCAGCACTGTATCTATTGCAATGCTCAGATAGAGTAGAAGAAACAAAGAAAGCAGGATAAAATTTTCCCCTATGCAACTTTTAAGTGTCCAGTGAAATGACGTCTACATAAAGACTTATTCATGGCTTTTTTCTAAAAGGTTTCTAGCTTATCTCTCTTCAAGGGCCTTTTTTGTTGTTTGTGAAAACAGCTGACAGCATCTGATCCAGAAATGCTCAGGTCAATAGAAAACCTCAGGAATTTCAGCAGGTTTGGATCAAGCCAGTAGTAAACTTGAAGGACTAACTCAAATTTACAGTTAACAGATTTATGAGTGCAAATACTTATCAAAACATTTAAACGAATGGCTGTGCATAACCATAAACTAACATTTGCATTCAACATTCATACACACATTTATTTCCTTATTCTGATGGAAAAATCTGTCCCTTGGGTCTACAAATCAGAACATGATCTTGAGAGTAATCATTTTTGCCCTGAAGTATTAACGAGCCCTCAGAGCACTATGCATTGCTGTGTTTTGGATGAGAATGATGCAGCAAAGTAACTTGCATATGAATATTCTAGTTTCTGGAATATTCTATAGTCCTATATTCTATTCAGGAATAATCCCAATAGCATGGTTTCTAGCTCATGCTTCAAGAGGGAAAAATTGCACATGGCTTTTTCTCAAAATACTATGGCTGTTCTTTCCTCTAAGAACTCTTACCCTTTCATTGCCTGGACACAAAAGGCTCCATAAAACCTGATCCCAGAAAGGTTTTACCTGCACATGGCTCATGTGGTTTTCTGTACATTTACTGACGTGCACAAACTTTCTGACCAGAAAAGTAACATAAATCTGCTCAATGGTTTCTAAGTGAAGAGCATCAGAATGCCTCATAATTTTATACAGCGTCAACTCTATCCTTAGCAACTTTTCATAGGTCTCAAAACTGTCCCAATCTATCAAGACTAGCATTGGCATGCATTAAAAAAGTCATCAGACACAGGTGGGCTAACACAATGGCTGCCATTCTCCCTTTTTCACTCTGAAATGTTTCACTCCTGACATGAGGGACTGTTGAAATAGTTTTCCAGGCTCCTGAAAGCCAAAACAACCACTTGTGCCTAAAAATGAAAACAATCAGAGTGGAAACACTTTTAGGCAATTATTCTGGTTCCCTTCCTGCATCCACATTGACTAACATCCAACCTTCCTCCAAAAACAACCCTCTCAATGTTGGCAGCAAATTTAAGTCTAGTTTTCCTCCTATATGCAACAAAAGATAATGCAACCCACTGCTGTTTCTTCTCAAGGATGTCTGCTTTTGCTGTTTGGAAGAAGCATTCAGCTGGAAATGAGAATCTTTTCCTATCTAAGATATATGAAATTTCAAAAGCTACAATCCCCCGGCAGAAAGCAATCACCTCCCATTCTGCTTTTGCTCAAAAGCTACTTCAGTACGTGCATGATATGAAGGTCCCTGCCTTTGGAGAAGGATCAAACAATACCACCAGTTTGTGCTTGCTTGTAACATCTCATTTTCTTGTCTCATTAGACTCAATACATAGTACCAGACATCAGTGATGCTTTCTTTTGACCAGCTTTGTCTTTACAAAATTCTTTGTTTTTCTTTTTCTACCTATTTTTTAACTCTCACCATTTAAATGACTCTGTCCCCTTAATTTCCATATTACTGTTAGTTATTAATTATTATGTTAATTATTAATTATTCTGTAATACTGTTCCAAACCAAGTATATGGAGTTTCTCTCTCCTGGATAGTAGGTTCAGAAATGTTATTTAATAAGTGTGCATCCATTAGCTTATTTACTCCTCCCTAGCACCAGTATCCTCTATTCTTCTTACAAAGACAAATTTTAGATCAACATTTAACACAGATTTACTGGGGACTGTGATGCTTTTAGTACTTTCACCTCATTGGTACCAGCAAGTGTGATGTATAATCTGAATTTACTTGATATAATTCCAGCAGCACGAAGCCACTCACAGTCAGATTGGATGGGTTTGTCCTGAATATCTTTGGCTCTCTTTCAGTGATATTGACTGCAAGTCCAACTGAGCACTTACAAATCAGTCCATTACTGCTGCTTAAAAGTCCTCATGAGTATGTGGCTGTTCAAGAATTTAAAATGTTTTGATGCCTTTCTGCTGACACTGGTAGATACTACCTTCATCTCAGTATCTACCAGCAATTCAGTTTCCTTTCAGGACAACGTTTGCAGTAGCAACATAAGAATGCTCAAGTTGGCAAAAGGCAATCCCCCAGCTTCGTCATCTTCCCAGACATTTGTTTAAAGAATGGTACTGTATGGAGCCTAATGAGCCTCCCTGGGGGTTCATCCTTCCAAGACAGTTGCCTCATACTTGAGTTCATTGCATTGTGGCAATCTGAGCACAACCCACTGGGCTTTTCTAGCTTACAATTGGAGTAGAAGAGTCTTATAAGTGTCTAATCCTACCACTGCAAGTATAAATCCATATCACCAGAGCTGGCTATCATATGTGATCCTCCTCTTGGTCTCTTATGGTGCTAACTCAGTCACTTAAACGCTAGCACACATTTGTAAGCAAGAACCAGTGATCAGAGTTTTTCAGGACATTCTCTTTCTTGGAAAACATTTTTGTTTCCAGGACCTCATTTGCTAGTCATCTTATTTCTTTGCTTCCTAATTTGGCTGTGTATTATGCATTTGAGTCTCAGAACTGATGCATTCTTCACTTAAAAACCATTTCTAGGAAATAATGAGGTGTTGTTATTCTAGTTCTTTTTTTGCTCACTATCTTGTTTCAATTCCTTTCTGAAATCTCCTGGTTTGGTTTTTAATCCATTTAAAAACTTTCATGTTTGCCATGGAGACCTGTGAGCTGCTTATCTGCATCTTTTGTACAATGGGAAGGCTAATGTGCATTTAGAAACAGAACCATGCTCTTGACACCAGACAGGTTTTTTGCTGTGTGTGATTAGTTAAAGTTCACACCAGAAAGTTGTTACAAATTAAAAAACAATGATAAAATCAAGGAACACTGATAAAATCCTCCTTCTAAATCAACCACAGTAATGACAATAAACCTCTTTCCCCTAAACACAGGAGAAATCAATCAGTGTGAGATGGAGAACACTCTGGGGCTCTTCTATCCAGCCTGCATACTGTGGGGTGGCATGAGCAGGGCTTCTGGACCCCCTCGCCTTGCTGCTTTCACCCTTAGATGGAAGATGTGATGCCTTAAAAATCTAGAAACAAAACAACACACTTTCAAGACAATATTAGTATAGGAAGTAATATAAAAGCTGGTCTTTTAATTGCAGGCCTCCAGGGGCAAGCGTAGAAAAACGCCCACGTCACATAGGCTGAATACAGTTTTCTAAGTTTAGCAAAAATTGACAAGAATCCCCAATTAAAAATTCAGGTGATGAAGTAATTCCCCAACTTGGTCCAACCTTGTCTGGAGCCCCTTTCTTTTTGTTGTTTATAGAAAAGTGTCTTGGGGGGGTAGCTCATCCTTGGTTCCCAGAAGCAGCAAAATTAGGATAGGGTCTTTGGAATTTGTTTTGTCTTTCTGTCTGGGTGGGAAAAATGCTGGAATTAGCTAGGAATTATGTAACTATATAATAATAATAGTCTACAGAGCTACAAATATCTGAAGAATATATAAAAGCAAAAATCATCTTGGCATCAGATTGACAGTGATGATTTTTGTTCACATTTTGTCAGTTTTTGTCTTCCCAAGTGCTCGAGCATTTTTTTCCTTCCCTGTTGCTGCTGCTACAGCAGAGGAACTTGTGGAGCCATGTTGGAAATTAGATCAGGCAGCAACACTTCTAAAATTCTAGTAAAAAAGTAAAAAACTGGATAAGTTCTCCCATCTGTTTCACAGTAAGTAATACTGGTATAATTGTGGGGCCAGAGTACATCAGGGCAAGTCCCTCTGCAGAGGAACTGAGTGGCCACAGCAGGGTACACCCAAGGCTATACTGTTGTAGAGACCATGACAACATTGGTCCATAGCCTCTATGCCACTTACTCTCCTGCTGCTTCTCCCCAGGTCTGGCAACAGCATCTGGGAAATCCCTTTTGACTTTTGAGATTTTTTTGGGGGATGGAGATATATAACTCTGAGGACAATGCTGTCAGTTTTCCCAGATCCCTAGTTATGGTGAGGGAGCTTAAAAATGGCTTACAAGGACCTGAAACAGCAGATTATACAACCAATGAGTAACCTAAACCATAATATTACCATATGGGCTTAAACTTTGGGAATGTCTTTCATGTTTAGATCTCTGCTGATTAAAGGCTGTGAGATGTTCTTGTTCCTCCTACAAAACTTTCATATTTAGTGGAAAACATTCTTCTCAAAGGAATCTAGACAGTTTCTTTCTTATTTAACTTTCACATGAAACACTTTATATCAATCACTCAGTGAATATGCCTACGGCAACTGAATCACAGCTGACAGCAAATTAATGACTATGATGTTGTGATCAGCAGAGATTACAAGCAACTGAGAACCTCCCCAAACATTTGCTATGGTCACAGTAGCTATGCCAGCCTTTATTGGGAACTAATAATGGCCACAAAGAGGACTTGATTCCACCAGGTAGACCCTTTAAAAATTGTCACTAATATTCTTATTAAATGGTGAAAATTATTTCTATTTTACCATTAAAAAAAAATCATTCTAGATGCTTACATAACTAATTAATTTAAATATTACTGGACAAAATAGTTTCTATTACATTTCAGAAACAAGTATCATGAACAATCACACTTGACGGAGAAATTTAATATTATATTACACAGGGGGAGTCAAAATAGAACTTAAGGTCTAAGACTCTTATTCTGTGAAATACCACACCAAAATCCAACTGGGAAGAGATAATCATTTCACTTATCCCCAGCAATGATTTTTTGAGGAGTTCAAACAAAAGTTTGCTTGTTCTGATGAGATTCACTAAGTAGATGTTATTTGATTTTTCTGCTTCCTAAGGGAAGAACTTCAGATTCTCCAGCCTGCTAGAAGAACAATGGGCTGAACTTGCAGTTGAGCGTCTTACATGCTAAAGACACAATAAAAGTGAACTCACTGCATATTTACCAAAGCTTTTGCCTTTCATTTAATTTCCAAATGTCATCCAGTTATATGAAACCTTTAAAAAGGTTTCTTAAGGTAGAGCAAACAGGAGGATAGGATGTTTTTAATCTTGTATTAAAGATTTTTAATTATTTATAATCATTCTTATTTAAAATACAGTAACTTGAACTTATGAAAAGACTCAGCACTGTTTAATAATAAAAAACCATCTGCTTCTTATGCCTGTCCCTATAAATATTTTGTTACTAGATGACAGTGGAAAGCATGAAAAGCTAATGACTGACTGACAAGTAGGCTATTGAGATATTGAAATGAAAATCTAATGAAGAGCAACATCACTAATCACGTTATCATTTTGGGAGGCTTCACATAATGATTTTCTAGTGACTCAGAAACACATCTACCCTTGTCACCAAAGAGTGCAATACATTAGCAGCAAAGAGAGATTTGTGGTACAGAGCACAATTTCTTATAATTGCAATACTTACGAAGTCAAATATCAAAGAGCAAGTAATAAAAACTATATTCATTTTCCAGTTTGAAGCATGATCTTAAAAACAGACAAGCACATACTCAAATATCTAGAAGACTGATTTTTAAGGCATGAAATATAAGGACAATTGATTTTTAAATTTAGAGGCGGGAGGAGGAAAGCAATTAAGCTTCCAGTGAGCATTTTTAATTGTGGAAAGGCCTGCTTTAAAGTGTTAAATCTGCTAAAGAGAAGCATTTGAGTGGCAGTCTTCTCTGCACAAAGACAGAACACGTTTAACAAGCTTCCTAGACTTGTATGTAGTCACCCTCTGCAGAATTCTGCTTTCATATTTCACGTCTTTAGTTTAACCCCAGTAAATCCTGTGACATCACACAGGTATAACACAATAGCCTTTTGTGATGATTTTTAAGAAGTATTCCCACTCTTCTTTTTCTCAGAGGAGCCTGCTATCAGCTGTGTAAATGCCATATCTGTAATAACAGAAAGGGAGGCTGAAATGTGCCCATGCTCTTACCTCATACTCAAAGTCCTCTGCTCTATCTGCATCAGCAGGCAGGCTGGAAAGATACTCATTACCTTCATAGAATTCATGCTCCACTGGGTGAAGAGAATGGCAGCTGTGTGGAACAAAGCAGTACAACAACAGTAGATGAGACAATAGGGTTTTTTTTTTCAATTAAAAGGCGATAAGNCCAACCCAGCCCCACTTCCTAGTTTTCTCATCTCAGGAATGCTGCTCTGAGGGGCCTGACAGCTTGAAAGGAACTCTATCAAGAAGCAGCACAGGCTGTTTGCTTTGCAAAAGCTCGTGCTCTGGCTGAGTTCATTTTGCTGGGTTCATCTTTTGCCAGATTTAAAGAGGGTGATTTCTTAAAAGGGTCGGGTTTGGGCTAAACTGCTTCATTGTAACATTTTTTGATTCCTTACTCATAAAAGTACATAACTCCAGATGCAGGTGCTCTGCCATGGCTGGGGGCAACTCACTAATTATCTAGTCATAGTCTTGGGCATTCAAAATCTACAGGCCATATAAAGCTAACTGTTCAAGAATATGTGTAAAATAACTTGCATTATGCTCTGTTAAAGTAATACCAAGGTGGTGAAGTGCACTTGAGCAACTGCACCATTACAAATGTCAGTAAACTGAACTGTTAAATGGGCTTGGAACACAAAGAATAAGGTCTTTACAACAGCTTTAGTCACAAGGCTGGATGCCAACCATGCAGCACCCACTGCAGATCTATCTTAGCAGAGGATGAAAACTCTTCCCCATGCTGAGGGCAAGGGAACTTCAATCACAGTAGTCCGCAGTTTAGAAATACCCAGTAACAACTCAGAAATACAGGTATTCTGTTCCTTGCTGTGCAGCAGTCAGCAGTAAGCCCAATCCATGACCTAGACCTTCTAAAAATGGACCTACAATCAAAGGCAAAGGTGGCATATTCTGCATTAGCAGCAGTTCTGCAGACACGCACAATATGCCAGCAAATCAGTGAAAAAGCTCTAGGGCTATCAGAGTTTTGCAGGCTGCAGAGGGTCTGTAGGGTCATCTGAGGTCAATCACTACATGATATTTATGAGGTGGAGTCACAAGAGGAGGAACCCTACACCTACTTATGTATAAGCACCACCTGCTGGTGTTTGCATCCAATTCAGTTCCAAAGAGGGATAATTTAATTCATATACTTTACCATATGAAAAATGAAATGGTACTTTTTGATCTCTCCATTTTTGCAATTGTTTTGCTTTTGATAAGGGGATCCTTATATAAAATCACTTGTTTCCTTGATTTTTTTTTGGTAAGAAATTTGGAAGAACGGAAAACAAGACAAGCTCTTTCTAGGTCTGAAAAAGCATTTTTTGTACTTTTTCTTCTTGACTAGGACTTAGCTTTGGATGAACAGACACATGAATACAAAGTAAACATGGCTGAGATTCCTTCCTGTAGCCCTAATCTACAAGCAGAGTTTAGGAAAGATGTCACTGAAGCCTGAATGGGATAGTGGTTATCAACAACATTTATTATTTATTTAAAGAGTTCCTGAGACTTGTTCAGGAGAAGGCTGGGAGACCATCACTGCAATGCCTCAATCCCACAGGTAAACAGCAGAAAAAGATAAACCACACCTGTCTGAAAGTAGAAAAGGGCAGATATCAGGAACTGGTGGTGTGGAAGGCCTTAGTTTGGCCAGAGCCATAATGTGCTCAAAAGTGATGTCAGTCTGAGTGCTGGCATCCATAAGCCCAACATCCTGAGAGCTACTGTGAGCTTTGGTAGCTGGGGCTCGTCGCAAAACCTGAACCACAATGGGCTCCTTGGCATTGCGGAAAGCTTCCACTGCTTCTTCGTGAGTGGCCTTGGAGAGGTCCTTCCCATTGACCTAGAGAAAAACAGAAGAATATGGCAAAGGTTAGAGAAAAGGCAGCTTGAAAACATGGGTGTAAAATATAGGGGGATTAATTTGTGCAGTACATCAAGCCACCTGATGACATTGACGACCTTATTTTGGTATCCAAGAGGGAATATACAGCTGGGAGCAGAAATAAGTCCTTTAATCTTTGCCAGAAATTAGAAATGGTTTGAACTCTTCCATAACTGTCCCACCCAATGAAATCCAAACACAGCAAAGAAACTACAATATTTAGAAAGTAATTTAAAATTATTTTTCTTATCCTGTTCTATTAACTTCGTAAAATACAACTAAAATAGGAGGGGTGCCTTTAATTGTGGATTTCAGCATTTTCTGTGGCATGGAATTGTTTTAAAGGATTCCTGGCATAGTGTTGTTATTAATGCAGATGTCAATAAACATGTCTCTCATGTCTAAAGAGAAACAAGGCAAATTTTCAGTGTTTTGTCACTTATCTGCTATGGCTATTATACAACCATTAAGACCAAAGATAGGAAGATTTGACCAGCGCAGTCAGCTGCTGCTCTTTCAAGGAAAGAGAACTCAATAAATAATTTGCTATGAACAGACAAATAATCAACCAGAGAAAATTACATTGCAAATGCAGCGTAGCTTGGCAAAACTAATAGACTGTGCCAAGGTTTCTCTCTGCTACAGGCAAAGCAACAAATTCCTCCTGGTCTAGATGAGGCATTAGGGTATTAAAAAATGTAACCGCAAGGTTGGATTATGCTAAATTGATATGAATTCAGGTGTTTGGGGCAAGATCTGCAAGCATCAGCCCTCTACAAAATGTGAAGACTAATTGATCAATGGCAGTAGGTAGCTAAGCCCTTGAACACAGGGCTGGGCAACATCCTTACACAGAAAATACTATTCCACTCTTTCCAGAGAAATGGGCCCACTGTTGGCTGCTACACAGGACCTAACTGTTGTGAGCTGCCATGGAAACGAGATGATCCTCTGCTGGGGTAGAAAGACAGGGTTTTCTAGTAAGAAGTATAAATATCTGAAGGTACCAAACCTGATTAAAATTTATGTTCCTGGGAAAACTTCTACACTGGTGGCAAATCAGAAATAGGATTCTGCTGCAAGGTCATGCTCAAATTTTCTTTGTTGTATAGACAATGAGTCATAAAACTTCATAAAATTTAATGAACTAAGTCTAAACCCTCCCCAGAAGTGGGACAGACCCCATAATTGACTTTTTCCCCAATATTTGTAAATACTGGTTGAAATGAAAATTTCTTTGCCACATCACTCCTTCATTCAATAAATTCTTTGAAATGTGTTGTCAAAAAGGAAAAAGGCAAACAAGAACAATGTTAGGAAACTTAAAAGACTCTCAGTAACTCCGCAGCCTTCAGTAACATTTTGAAGCAACTTGTGCAACCATAGTCCTGTCATATTTATGTGCATGTGTTTACCATTAATTTGATGTATATATCAACTCAATATATTTCCTGGGAAAAGGAATGTGTGTGTGTATTTTCAGAGTGTACAGGGAAGCATCATCTTTCCTCTGACTTAACTTCCAAAGAATCAGCACTTTCATGCCCATGTCACTCATGAGGACATGCAAAATAACCATACTATAATGTAGCCACCAATGTAAAGGTCAGCTGATCTTTCTAGCTAGCCCTGATGCTGGATGCAGTGATGAGAAGGCTACAGATTTTGAACAAATTTCTATACATATAGAAGCTCAAAACTCCTTGTAGTGAATGCTGGACACCCAAAAGTACCACACTACTGCAGCCTAGACCGTGACCAGGTAATTCAAAAGGCAGCTAGCTTGGTCTCCTAAATTCAATGCATATCTATGGTCAGGTTGAAGCCAAAAATATTAAGATTTAATGTAACAATTTTATAATTTAAAATATCATCCATCAAATTATAACATAATTATAATCTGATTTTTATGGAAAAATATCAGCAATATATCTGAGAGGAAGAGCCAGAGCAGTCAAAGAACAAATTATATTATTAGAAAACCAAAGAAATTTCCCCAAGGAGAGAGCTTCTGCAAACCCTCTCTGATAACATAAGTCACACTGCCAGGGTGTTCAGGCTCAGCCCCATCTAATGGAGGCAATTAGAGATAAAGCTTCAAGCCGGGGTCTTCTAGCCACACTTCAGTTCCAGTCCCTGCTTCATTCTTGCTTCTAACTCAGATCCTATCAAGGACACAGTTTTTCAGTTTCTGTGATTTTTGTAACAAGAGTGTCCTGTAGGCTGTCTGAGGGACTCTCATTCCTAAGGTCCTAAGAACAGAAAAATTACTTTCCTGACTCCCCAGTCCCTTTCAATACTTCTTAAGCTTCAGATAACTATATGGTGTTTCTCCTGAAAGTAAATGCTTGGGAATAAATACTACATAGAAACATATAATTTTTTTCCTCTATTCAAGTATAAAACACACAATCCTTCTGTAACCCAGCTGAACCACATGGATTTTGGCACAAGATAACCATTTTATTACAGATCCACATCAGCAAATCTAAAAGATGTTGGGATAACATACAAAATCCTTTTTTTTTTGAAAACCAGAAGCTCTGTCTATTCACATCAGTCAATACTTATCACATATTCTGAGGAAATAGACATAAATTCACAATAATGCCATTTACATGCAAATTTTATTCCTAAAGAATAATAATATTTTAAAATCACATGAATGTGAAAAATCACAAAAGATACACATTTTCATTTATCCTGGGAACCTATGGCTGACCTCTATTTTCATCTAAATGCCTATTTAATTTGATGACTTTAAACACATTCTCTTCTTTATTTGGTTTCTTATGAAATACAAGCACATTGGACCCAATAGTTGTTTAAATTGTCACTTGAAGTTCATCAACACACTGTCGATCTGCATAAAGGTCACCTAATTTACAAATGCCTCCTTTCTCAGAAGAAAATCTATAGCTGAATTACACTATGCTGGCAGCTGTCCTGCCCACTTGGGCCTGAGAAGAGAGAATTTTTAAAAAAACCTAAAGCCAGTACTACAGATGGGGTTGGAAGCTCTCTTCATGCAGGTTCTTATAAGGATTTTCTTCCTCCTTCATTATCCCCCAACTTAACACTCACATATAGTTACCCTGGGAGTCGAAGACAGCTGAACACTTATTTACAGCAAGCCATTTACAGGTTCTTAGTGGATGATTAAATAAATTCCTTGCCTCAGAAAGGTTACATTCAGTGGAATCCAGGGTACTATTTTAAGTGGATAGAGAAATCAGTCACTTTTAACAGTCAACACAAAGACAAGGGAATACATTTGTTGTAGCAGATGGGCTAATTAATCCACAAGCAAGTTGTGAATGTTAAGTAAAGAATATATCTTTTCTCATGTAAACCATCCTCCTGCCCTCTTTGATTAAGCTTTTGTTTAATGAATGTTCTCTCCCCCTGTCCCCGGCTATTGGACACACTGCAAAGTCTGGGCCACTTGTCAACATTTCCCCCTGAGTGACTAGTGGCCACTGCCTGGATCCTTGCCAACCCCTTTGGATTCTTGCTCTAAACCCAGCCACATGCAAAACTTCATCAGCATCAGTAGATAAACAAGGAAATGGGCTTTGTCTTTCATGCAAACATCAATTGACATTGGCCAACTGCCACGTGTAATGCCAGCACCAGTGTACACAGGCTTATTCCCACCCAGAATAAGTGATACCACTGATATTTTCCACCACAGAGGTGGACAGCAGTGAAGTAAGGACAGGACTAAATAAAAAAACAGTGACTATAAAAAAATGTAGACAAGTTGTTGTTAAGTTGTCTTCATGTTACGAGTTCTACAGAAAAGGTGAAGAAAAATCAGTCCTTCTATGAAGAATGCTTCCAAAATTTAAGCGCCTGTGACTAAAAATTTGAACTGCTTTGTCTGTCTGCTAACACTTTTCTGCTCTTTATCATTTGATGCTGGCCATAATTTTTGAAACAAAAGAGCCAGAAATGTTGATATGTTTCCTGTAGTCTACTTTTTCCATATTAAGAGAAAAAGGAAAATAGAAGAAAAAAAGGAAAAAAGTGGAAAAAGTAAGCGTAGTCATGTGAATGCAATCATCACAAAAGGTGTTGCATTAGCAGCTCATGAGATAACCTCCTATCAGCAGCAAATATCTGGCATTTGCAAGTTTAAATTTAAGATCAGCTCTGCTGAAGTAAAATCCTTTGAGATGCTTCATTTATTCAGTAAAGGCAAAGGGAAGAATAACTGAAGTGTTCTGCAAGAGCAGAGATGTCTAGACACACAGCTTTCCTAGCAAAATGACAGAGATGCTGTCCGACATGATTGTGGAGTTCACACAAGGCTCACTGTCCTAGGAGATTTCAACACCCATACAGAAGATGCCCCTGACCTGACAGGTGCTAAATCTGCTCTCATCACAGCAGTCTCTTCACCTTCAATCTCTCACCCTAAATACACCCCAGCTACCATTCCCTAGGTGCATCCTTGGACAGCAGACTGGCACAAAGATCAAACACTGTCCTTAAGTTTGACCAGTCCTTCTTTAGGACAGAAATTTGAGCCCTTCCTAACTGCAGGCAACAGGGAGAAAAGAACAAAAACATACCACCTTCCTCCCAGACTTAGAGCTCTTGTCATATAGAGACTCTAGAAAACTTCCACTGCTGAGGGCCAACAGCTGTGAGGCTCTCTGGGCAGCACAGGGTGGCACTGCACATGGGAGCTCTCAGTGACACATAAGCCAGAGAGGACACTGCGAGTCTTCTGCCAACACAAATGTGCCAATTCATCTACAGAAAAGGCATTTGACACACTGACATTTTAGGTTACAGTTTAGTACTAAGCCACATTTCTTCAGCAAGTTAATCTGAAAGAGAGCAAATTTAGCCATTATCCAACACCACTATCTCAGTCAGGGTTCACGCAAGTTCAGTAAAGGGACAACTTCTATTATGCTGGCTAATGATGTTTCCTCTTCCTTGGCCAGATGAGTTAAGTGACTCTTGTTCCAATTTCATCCTTTCCTGCCCTGACTAAGAAATCGTCATCTCTCTATACAACCTGCTGAACATGCAGGCTCTGGGTGCTTCCCTCAAGCTGAACCACAGGCTTACAAGAAGAATTACATCTCTATTATCCGTAGAGTTGAGGTTTGTGCTGTTTGATAGCTGGTTTGTGTAGTTGATTCAACAATACTGGGTAGGCTGAGGCAACGCCCAGTACTGCTGCCTTCTGTGCATCTCCATGCATAACCAGCACACCATTTCTATTTCCCAGTATTTTGCAGAATTCTACTGTGGCTGAAAAGCCTATGGGTAAGCCTTTATCTAAGCAAGACAAAATAAATACTACAAAACCTAGAAAACCATAAAAATATATCTATTTCCACTCTGTAAAATTTCCTCTCAGGGGGAGACAACCCAATGACTTCTTGGCAATTTTGATAATTTAAACGGCAGTTGTCAGAAAAAAGGCACCCTACTTTCAACTGACCACAAGATGATGCTTCATTTTGTTGGAGCTCACTGAGAAAACTCCATCTGTGGGCAGGTCTGAAAACTACAGCTTCTCTCTATGAAGGACATGACACATTCCCAAAAGACCCTGGAAAAGAGCTGGATGCTGCCTGGAAGTATTGCCTAACATGCTATCCTAGGGAATTCAGAAAGTTAAACTGGAATGGAAAAAATGTCTCAGGTAGAGGTACTGGGAATGGACAAATAGTTCTCATCACATCTGCAGTTACAACAGCAAACTAGTGAGCAAGGTAACCAATAAGGATGTGCTTGTACAGCTTTGGTTCTCCAGCAAATAGAAACTCAATACCTTTTTTCTCCATGATTTTGCCTTCTCTGCCCAGTCATCTCTAAATAAAACAAAACCACTGCTAGAAGCATCTCCCAAAATTCTGTGTGCAGAATCATGCTCCATGTTTTGAAAAAACATTCAAGTCTGTTGTAAGCAAAGCAATTGCTGAAGATCCCTCCCACCTTCAGGAGGAGGTTTAGGGTATTAAATACCAAATGTATTGACTACCTAGTTGCATTTATGGTATTGAGTATAGGAAATGGACTGTGTTTTAGATGCATGCCTGTGGCCTGCTTCCAACTTGCTGGGTGAGGTACAGTGATCACTCACTACAAATGCCTGTGAGCATTTCAATCTCCTTAATGTTGTATGGGATATTTCTGTACCTAAAGACTCTGTGGATCTGGGCCCTCACCTTGGGACCTCTCTTAAAAAAAACACTTGGATGCTACAATTCACATCTACAGGATAACTATCATAGCTCCCACAAGTTTTAAATCATTACTGAGTTAGCATCTTTAATTTGTAGCCCAAAGGCAAACTTAATTTCTGCACTTCATAACATGAGGCTTGGTAGTCGGTGTAACTGGACAATATTTCCTCCAACTCATCACTGTGTTTTAGAGCAATACACATCTCACAAAGATCCTTTTAAGTCTTTGAATGCTTATGTCCAACATCAAAACAGCTCAGAAAGTTCATCTCAGAAACAGTTAAGAAAAGATTCACTTAAGTTTTGAAAGAGACAATATACTATTATTTGCAGTTCTCTCGGTTTGTGTTATCTGCATGAGTGAAAAGAAATCACCAAATTAAATGCAAGAATTACGGCATTAGTTTCAGACTGAGCTGCCTGGAGACAACTGCTGGTTAACATGTATTTGTGATCAGCTGCTGTTGTCTTTTTCCAGCTCCCTCTATCTGCCCAGTAGACCTGTGACTAATTGCAATCAACATCTTTCTTGCATCCTCTTCCAGCTTGTGTTCCCAGTCTCGTTCCTCCTTCCCTTGCTTTGCTTTCTCTCTGTTCTCCCTCTTAAGCTGTTGGCTTTTCTCGCTCTGCCCTTTACTTTCTTTACTCCCTTGGACTCTTTACTCCCTTTACTCTGCCCTTCTTTACTCCCTAGGACTCTCATGCCTGCTGATTTCAGAGCCTTCCATCTTTCCTTTCTTGAACTCTTCTCTACAAAGACCTCCCACTGCCCTGTCACTGAACCTGTCCCCTCCCCGCAGGCTGGGAACCCTGGCACTTGTCATCCTCCCAGGGTGACAGCTGGAGAGCTGAACACCCATGAGGTCTGCCTTCACCAACACCTCCTGGTACCAACATGAGTGCTCAGCTAACCCAGATGGTAATGTTGCAAGGCTGGGGTGTATTTACTATGCAAATTGCTTTTAATATTGACAAACAGTTTTTCTGATGATATTAAGATTCTGCCTGAGGGCAATAAAGACTAAACTAGCTGTGGCGTGCATAAAATACATTGTGTTACTTCTTGATATAATTAGAACATCATTTATTACATTAATCATTGCAAACTTTTTCTCTTTGGGGATAGGGCATTAAATAAATCTCTCATGAGATCTACCACATGCAGTAATCCTTTGATGGTGGGGAAAAATACAATCAAAGGCTGGAGTGTGTGCTCAGAACAAACACTTTTTATCTCTAAGCCTTTGCACTGAATGCTATAGTCTCTTGTGAACTTCATGGTGTCTCAGCTCTACCACAAGCTCACGCTCCAATTTCTTTTACTGGGTATGTACTTTTCTCAGAGAAGAGGCTCTTCAAAAGGTAATTGCCATTAAAGTTTTAGGAGATCAAATTAATGACATTGTTTAATCACCTGCAGTTCCCAAAGAATAATGGAAGAGGCTGAATGGCAGATTTTGGGACTCTAAATAATGTGTAGTCACTTTTTTCCTTTTCAGGGAATCATACATACAGTTCACTAACAGAAAAGTTTCTTTTTCACATCTAAAAAAAACCAAACCACCCTTCCATGAACTCAGTCACGGCTGGCATTGCCACATGAATGTTACACTTATCACTGTCATAACAATTCATCCACATCCAGACGACTGAAACTCCTGGTCTCCTCTGAACTGAGTAGTTTAAAAAGATAGATGGCTGCCTTCTGGCTAATTGTGGGAGTTCTTTCATTACTATAAAAAGACTTATTATATCTCAAGTGACTTTATAAGCAGTGAATAATGAGACTTAAAGTCTTTGGAAAAGAGTCCACTGATCAAATGCTGGGATAACTTATGGGCACAGTGACCTTTTCTTCAGTAAGATACTTCAAACTGCTTCTGTTGGCCCATTATTAAAATTCCCTGTTTAAAGCATGTAGTTAAGCAAAAGGCAGACTTTATTTTTTTTTCTTTAAATTCAATTTAAGGTAGCACAGCAAGACCTAGATCTCTCCCAGCGTGGAGCACTAACTCCTGGCCGCTCCAGCTGTGCAGGAGCAGGACAGATGGCTGTGGAAGTGCAGGCAGCTGGCTGGGTCTCACCACCCTGCTTCTGACAGCCCTGCTGGCACCAGGAGCCTGCGTCTGCTGTGCCACAGTGCTCCTCACCCCAGCAAGGGAGCTCCTTCCTGCCAGCATGGCCCCCAGCAAGCACCACTACGCTGGGCTGGCTCCCACGAAGCTGCAGAGAAGAGCAGCCGATGGCACATTGCCTCCAGCCTGTCTGGTAAGCTGAGTTTGGCCCTGGCCAGGAGAGTGCTCCCTGTGCCAGCATTTCACCCTGCAAAACTGCAGAGACGTTAAACCCAACATCAGAGCCCTGAGCCAGGTCTTGACCCTGGCTGACGCCCTGGTCAGTTCCTGGGTTCTGCCACACAGCTAGCACAACCCAATGTCCTGCTGGGGTGCCACACACATGAAGTGTTGAGGTTAGAGTGGTACTGAAATGCACCTGCACTTGCTTTTTTAACAAATGTATAACAGACTGGCTCTGCTTTAATATGTATTTCTTACTGTGCATCCGTTTTAATTTTATCTTGAAGGAATAGAAAAAGTTCTTCCTCTTTGGAAGCAAAACTTGGAGGGTGTCTTTCATTATTTTTCCATTATTCTCTCATGCTGCCTTGAAAATAATTTGACACTGTTGTTCTCCATTGATTTTAATGGCTTTACTCCAGAATAAGCATATTGGCAATTTTTTTTGGCATAATAGTGCTTTCAAAGATTCATTCCAGGGTTTTACAGGACTAAATATTTAAAAAATACTTGTGACAAGCTCACATGTAATTAGATTTTCTCAGTCATATGGGCTGACAAAACAATAGCTACATTAACTTCATCCTGCCTCTGGAACATGGCAACTTCCTTGATCTCTTCTTCAAAGAAGAAAATGAATTCAGAGGAACCACTCATTTGATAAAACAATGCAAGTAATGGGGCCTTACCTGCCATTCAAAAGTTTATTAGATGCTTTTGTGCCAGAAAGTTCCCTGTAGCTTTTAGGAAAGCTTAGCAACAATTTTTATTGAACATCAAGAGCGCAGCTGTAAACTTGTAGTTACACACAATGAACACAAAAGAAACTACATGTAGAGGCATAGAAAAGAAATCTGATGAAACATAATTGTGACTGTTTCATCCCTTTTGTTTCTCTCTCTCCTACTTTGATCCTCTTTTAAAGACTATTTATTCATGTAGGATTACTTAGTTTTCTACTGAGTGATGGCTTGCTGCGCTGACAGAGAAATATTTTAAGCTGCTTCTTTCTAAAGTTTATTTGCCACATTCCTTCTTAGCAGAAAAAATGGTAAAGGATGTGAATATTAGTACCAGTTTAATTCTATGTTATTTATACAGCACCGTGACTGTGTACACATCTTCTGTACTCAGAGCCGCATCTCCTTTCTGGCTAAAAATCAATTACAGCTGCTATTTCTGCCTCTGTGTTTCCAGCTCTATTCTTCCTTCTAGAATTTTTTCCCTTCCCTATCTCTGCCTCCCTTCACCACTTCCTTCCTGTGTTTTATTCCAGTTGCCTCTTTGGCTTCCCTCCTATATCTTTCACTTGCTCCTTTGACTCCCTTTATCTTCTTGGATTTGGTCTCTGCAGTGTTAGAAGCAGCAGCCACCACTTCTGTATGGCTTGAGTATTTAACACCTGCAAAGGGAATCTCTCTCTGAATGAAGTCTACACAGGAAGTACCTTCATACAGGCTTTAGGAGAGAATGAAGTAGCTGACTCATTTCTCCAATGGACTCTCAAAAAATCAGCAAAGGGCAATTTCTGAGGAAGTTCATGAAATGCTTATCAGTTTCTTTTTCCCAGGCAATTCCAGGTGTATTGCAAGGCTATCAGAGCTGCTGTTACAAGGCATATGAAGGCTGTTAAGAAGGCTCAAATGGCTGAAAAATACTTCAGTGAGTTTACACACTGCTGGTAGCCAAGGCTGTGCTATCAACTGGTCACAGTTGCACCATTGCCTTGCAATACCACAAATATCACTGAAATACAAACATATTTTGAAGAATCTCTTGTGTTAACTCTCCAGGAAAAAACCTGACCTTTGGATACATGTGGGCAGTTTTTGCTGCTTTCAATTGCCATGCACCAACATCAGATGGTGCAGTTTGGCATACAGAAAAGACCTTTAATTATCAGGAACAGAGTAATTCTTTCTGCTCAGAAAAACAGGATTTTACTCTAATATGAGACAAAATTATCAGACAGGCTTTTGATTATCTTTAAAGTAGCACTAAGAACTTAATTAAAACACTGAAAAGAATATTACAATCCATACTTCATAGCTACTATACATATGTATTTGGAAAAAAATGCCTAGGCAAGGACTGTCTTTTTGGTCGCATAGTATCAAGCATCACAGAGACCCAAAGTAAGTAGGGCTGGCTATATATTGTGGCAGTAAAAATAATGATTATACATCTGTGCTGAGAATTTAGACAATTAATTATAAGGGGACATGAATTAAAATAGATGTGCTTTAAAATAAAGTTTATGGCCTAGACAATGAAAATACTTTAACCATGGCACACTGGGGGATATCAAGACAAGGGCAATGTTGTCTTTGTTTTGTCTCAGGAAGAAAGTCCTTTGAAAAATGAGGTTTTCTTTTTCAATTTATATGACATTTCATAACATAAAAAGATAGATACCAGTGAAAGCAGAAATAAGGCCCCTTTTTTTTATGTTATATATGAGAAAAGAAGTGCTAGGCGCACATGAATTCCTGATGGCAATATACAGATTATATACACAGGATTATTTTATAAAGGGAGATGTAAATTCTATATGTACTTACAATAAAATTATTAAGAGTAGACTATCTAGAAAAGCTTATAATAAGTTATAAAAATAACATAGTGTTTGTAAAAACAAAGTTCCTGAACAAATGAATACATTTCATCAAAATCAACAACACTGAAATGCTTCTCAGCTGAAATTCTTAACTAAACCTCACAGACTTTAAGATGTCTTATTTTTCATCTTCCCATGACCCGTGCATTGAAGTGTTTATTTACACAACCTTCTGCAATGTCCTTCAGCAGGTGCAATATAAAATATCTATCAGGTGGTACAATATAAAATATCTACACTGTGCACAAGTATAGACTAGAGAGGAGTGGCTGGGGAGCAGTCCAGCAGAAGGGGATTTGGGCATGCTGGCTGGCAGCAGGCTCAGCAGGAGGCAGTACTGTGCCAGGAGGGGAACCCCATCCCGGGGTGCAGCAAACACAGCATCGCCAGCCTGTCAAGGAAGGCACTTATCCTGCTGTATTCAGGGCTGGTGCAGCCTCACCTCACCTCACTGTGTGCAGTTCAGGGCATTTGAAAAGGATGTGGAGGTACTTAGTGTGTTGCAGGATGGCAACAAAGCTGTTAAAAGTTCTGGGAGAAATGCTGTGTGACAAGCAGTCCAGTACTGTGTTTGTCTAGTTCGGAGAAAAGGAGGATCAGGGCCAGCCCCAGTGCCCTCTACAGCTTCCTGAGAAGGGGAAGCAGAGAGGGCAGCACTGATCTCCCTCGTGTGCAGTCACAGGACACACAGAAATCGTGCAAAGCTGCACCAGGGGAGGTTTCTTTCTTGAGATGGAGGTCAGACACTGGAACAGTCTTCCTAAAGAGGTGGGCCCATGCCCCACATCTATCAGCATTTAGGAGGCATTTGAGCAATGCCCTTAACAACATGCTTAAATTTTTGGTCAGCCCTGTAGTGATCAGGCAGTTGGACTAGGTGATCATACTAGTTCCCTTCCAACTGTAAATATTTTATTCTAGTCTATTCTATTCTCACAGAAACCAATGGTGTTGCAACATCACAGCTTGTAAAATTTTTGTTTGTTCTTTAAATAGGAGGCAGGCAGGGAGCAGCAGCGTAAGCTTGCAACTGGAACAATAAATTGTAGCAAAGTGGAAATTTCAGCGAAATCCTGTGTGTTCTAACGGCTCAGATGTACCTGGATTCAAAGGCTTCTTCCTGGCTTTTTTGTTGAAAAGGTCATGTTTTAGAATGACTCAGTTGAAGGAAAGTGTATTTTTCCCCTTGAGCTTAAAGTCAAGTGGGCTCCTATTTCAAACCCCACATCATGTAGGACTTGAGAATAGCTTTCTTGTTACTGATGATAGATATATCCTTTAAGAAAGCCATGTTGCTTTAAACTTTCATGGTAAGCTGGCTTTACAAGCCAGTAAAGTAAATGTCATAGCATAAAGTTATTGGTGAAAAGAACAGCATCTGAAAAGCAGAGACTTCCAATAAATTGAGAAATGTCTGAAGCCAGCTCAAAATGGCAGGGCAAAATTTAAACAAACCTTCCCCACCCAAGGAGAGGCAGACAGGCATAAATCATTCCCAACAATCAATTCTGCTATTTGAATTCGTCCTGACACTTGTTGGGCTCGGTTGCTGATGTGGAACCATGGCAGAAAGGCCAGGCCACCGGGGAAATTTGGCCAGCCTCCACATCTGAGAGTGAACCACCCGACTGCAGGTCTCCAACCCTTGTATTGCTTTTCTTTGTTCCAAGCATAAACTGTTTTGTCCACTGTGTTTCAGGTCTGCCAGGATAAAGAAAATCCTTTGATTACTCTTCGTATAAGAGAAGGGAAACACTGGAATGGTAAGGTTGTTTATCAGGTAGACAGTTTAAAAATAAACCTGCCAAGTTAATATTCATGTTTCTGTTTCTCACTGTGGCTACTTTGCAATTAATTACTGATATTGTTAGACAACAAAGAAAACATCTGAGAAAAAAAGAGACTGCAGGTTTCTAATTTGTGAAAATTCAGTATTTACATACATTGGAGACAATTCTGCTCTTAGTAGGGATTCCTGGAGATTTTTGTGGGAAAGAATTTGCATACTGGCCTTGAGTGCCTACGTTAATATCAAATGGAAATATCATCACACTCTCACAGTTGTCAGTGTGTAAGTCTCACTAAAACACCAGGTAGCCAGTGCTCACAGATATTAAGAACATGCATTTTTTTCCCCTCCTAGCCCTCCAAACCCTAGCCTTAGAAAAATCCAGAAACTGAGAGGTCAGGTACCCAGCCGTGCAATCTTAATCTCCAGCTTCTCCCGACCGCCCGTGGCAGTCAGTGGAAAAAAGCTGCAGCCATCACATCCTGTACGTCACACAGCTCTACTGAGCCAGAGAGGGATTACCTGGAGCAGATTGTGATACTGTCATCTCAGAGAGGGCAATGCCATCCCATCTGACATCCCCATGCGTGATCAGCAGCCAAGGTGCACGGGTACCACAAGGTATCAGTATCCTCATTTCACCCTGAATTATTAGGGTAGGAGAAGCACAGGGTCCCTCAAGGCCAGGAGATGAATGTGGTCCATGGGGCAAGCAAAGAGCCACTGTGCACAACAGGTTGGAAGCAAACCCAAAAGGCACTTTTAGAGCTGCCATCAAAGCCTTGCAGTCAAGCAGACATGTCTCCCCATTAGGTCTGCACTTCTACTCCAGGCCCAGAACAGTCAGCCAGACTTCTTAAAAAGTTAAGTCAACTAATGGAACACGAGACTTTCCCTTAAAAAATGAGGACAGTATGGACTGGGAGCAGTAGCAGCTGCATCTTGACACACTAGCCTAACAAATATGTTATTTGTCTAGAAATTGAAAAAGCTGAACTGAGCATAACTGTATGAAGTCACACCTTTCACTCTGCAAGGCAGTCTTCCCATCAGGTTACTGGACATTTTGGACTGCAAGAAATTACACACGGCTTTCTGAAGCTTTAATGTAAAGTAATAAAATATAATCTAACCACCTATAAAATAGGGCTGGATTTAAGGAGTTAGGTATGTGGTTAGATGGAGGCTACTCTTCTGAAATGCTTACTCCATCCCAGTCAAATGGGTACAACAGCTATGTGTAGAAATCTCCCAGTAGTGGAGCAAACAGGAAAAATAACAGATCTAGTCTCAGCCTCTGCTGTCTACTCATTATTCCACTCCGATTACTGTACTTTCATAAAACATGACTCATAGCATGTCTCTTTTCTCCACCTTCTCACCTCACCATTTAGCCTTCTCTCCTCTCCTCCCTTTTCCCCCTGGGGTTCCCAGGTAAATCTCCCAGTCCTGCTGAAGCCATTGATATTTTAAAAGACACTAAGCATGTCATTCGGAATTGGCAGGTGAAGTTTGCTGATATTTATGCAAATGTCATTAATAAAAATATTAAGTTAAGATCACTGCAAAGACAAAGTCTTCTGGAGTTCTAGCAGTAACCTCTCCCCAGCCTTTCACTTTCCTTTTTAGCACAACATGTAGATAGATACACCTCCAGAGTCAACTCCAGGTCCTCCTTAAGACCTCTTATCTAAGAGCTTCTGTTCCAATTTAGCTAGTATTTTCCTTTATAGTACCAGATCAGATATTTTTGAGTATCTGAAGTCCAGATAAAGAGGACCTACCACATATTCTTCGTGAAGACCAGGCATTTGCTAATCAAAAAGACTATCAGGTTAGCCTGGGTTTGCAACCATCCACTCCTGCTTAGTCTGTGATTCATTATGCTGCACTTACCCTTTGCCTTCCCTAAGTGTAATCATCCTTATCTTTGAATTGTACTTTAACACCTTCATGCTGTGTATTCTGAACCTGAAGGCTGGCAAATCCCATAATGATCCTAAGCATAGGTACACCATTTAATTTTATTCCACAAACTCCTCCATACTAAACTAGATTAACAAATCTCCCAATTCATCCTGGGTACTGCTTCTCTCAACAATTGAGAGTCCCTTGCCTTGTAGTTTTGCCGGTGTAACTGCTTCTGGAGGTTATCCTAAAAATTGAATCACTGAAAGATCCTGCTTTGGAAATAATCTTTATTAAAATGTTAGGGTTATTTACCCTACAGACAATTGCCTTCTCCCTCCACATTACCCATGTCCCCCTCAAATCCCCTCCCCTACCCCTTCACTCTTCAGGTGCTTTTCCCATCCTCTCAAAACATGTACCTGTGCAAATCGTAGTGATCGGTTTTAAACCTTTTTAAACCTTTCTGCTTGACACATATTGTAACTCCCCAAAAGGTAGAAAATCTTCAAAATGGTCAGACTGTGATAAAATGACTATTTTCCTGGACACAAGGCACAGGCAATGTACAGTAGAGCCAGCCAGATCTTCAGGTTGAAGAGGTAGACGGGAGCAGATCTTTAGTATTAAATACCTCACATTTGTGTGAATATTCTTTCAATTTACCAAAAGACATAACCTAGGTTTTGGAGGTCTCTAAAAGGCAAAAAAATTAGGTATTAAAATAAAATCGGTGAAAGACAGGAAGAGAACAATTCAAAATGCTGAAAAATTATAAAGATTTATTATTGTGGCATTTGTTAATCCAAGGAGAATATCTCTATTAATAGATTGTAATAGTCAAGGGTGTTGTAAACCTATTTCCCAGGATGAGGTCTGATTTATAGCCTTGGACAGAAATTATTCTTCCCATGTCTTACAAAAGCAGAAAAAAAGCTTTCACTCAGCATGGTTTCAAGCTACACAAGTACAACACAGCAGAAACTCTGCTGCCTCTTGATGCCTTCTGTATTGGTGTAAGTTAGCTCAAAGATGGCTTTATTTTTTAGAGCAATATTTTACAGGCTGTTAATCCAGAAAGTGGATTATTGCCTTTGGGTATTTCATGAAAAAATAAAATTTAAAAAAAGGGAGGTATTTCATATATTATAGCTGTTGCTGTGCATGGGCAATAGTTTATTTTTCTTCCATAATATATTAGGTTTCTCTACACTAGAACTTCCAGCTTCACCAACACAGCTGGCTCTAAGCCCCTTAGAGCCTGTCTTGTCAATTATCTGTGAATTTAGAAAGACTTACACAAAAGATCATAATGAGCTGGGTTTGAAAGAGATTGTAAAGGTGTAAGGTATTTATACTGAAGCTTGGAACAGCTGTGGTGGAGATATATATTGTGCCAGGTCTTGCACTCAGACAATAAATGTTTTTTCATTTAAAAGTTATGTTAAAAAAAAGATGGAAGCAGAGCTGTGAATTGGACAGGCAGAACTGGAAATGCCTTTATCACTGGCATAGCCCTGCCATGTTTGCACAGTAACTTAACTGTGTTTTAATACTTCAATGTATTTTAACTTTTTCCCAGCCTGCTGTTATGCTGAAGATAGTCAACTTCTACTCTGACTTCAATAATAAACTGTTGATTTCTTAAAAAAATATAAAACAATTCTTTTTTCATTTTTTCAGACAACCATTCCCAAACATGATGCATGCTTGTTGCACCACACCTCAGAGATGCTGTGTGGCTGAGTTCATGTTTGCAAAGCATTTATGGACCACAAAAAAGAGCATATTCATAAAGCAAATTTTAATAAGGACAGATGTTGAAGTTTGATAAAAGCTGCAGCAATAGCAGAAAGCAAAACCAGGCAAAACTCATGATTGATATCTGACTCTCATTCATGTATCTCCAAATGTCACCAACGTTTAAGATTGGTATTGGATGAGTTACCGAGAGGGGAATGACAGCACAGTGTTAGGAGAAATAGGACAGTTCTCGTGCCAGCATATCTGCATTTCCAATCTATCTGACAGCTGAAGCACTCCATTTAAGGTCTGCACATTAGTTGGCAGATACAGATGTAAATGGCTTGCAGGTACAGCTCCTGGAAAATATGATGACTGCAAAGAACAACTCCCATTGTGAGCATTTTGCATGGCTCCATCCAGTTCTGCCTCTGGCACATTCCTTTGGCAGAAGGCTGGGACCAAAACCAGATCTGCCCTCAGGTTTCTGACTCCCAGCTTCAGTAACACTGTGGATACAGGCCTACTTAACCAGAAAACTGGGGTCTCTGTGTACAGCTGGGTCAGGACACTGCTACACTGGTTTGCTTTTAGCTTGTGACATGTAGCATATGCCTCTTTGCGCCTGGAGTCTGTTCTTTCTCACATGGCAGGAGACAGGCTTTTAAACCACCATTCACAGGATGTTTGACACATTCAGAAATTCCCTTCTATGTCAAAATAATAAAGTGGAGAAGTCCTCAGGAAAAACAGAAAAAGCTAGAATATATGTACTTGTATATACTGATTAGCCCCTGGAATGCACATGTAAAACAAGGCTTGTAAATGCAAAATTAATCTTAATAATTAAAAAAAAAAATCATGAAAAAAATTAGAAGCATATTTGATAGGAGGGCAGAGTGTTGCTGCCTGAAGTAGAATGATATTTATAGACAAAAATGTGCAAAACTGGAACATTGTTTTTGTCAAGTACAAATTAAGCTAATGTACCATTAAAAGCTAGAGGCTCATATACATTAAAATCATGAGATTAGGATACAGACTGTGCAATGACAAACTAACTGTGCAGATATGATAGGGATGATCCAGCATCCAGCTAGGAACTTGAAAAGCAACTTGATGCTTCTCCTGTGGCATATTTAGGATGAACCTTCTGAATACTAATATTACTCCAAGCCAAGGTGCTTTTTCATTTTTGTTAAAAGAATTAACAGTTGGTAAAAAGAACAAAAAGATATGAAGCCTAATGAGAGGTGAGGCACTACTTCTGGAGACAGTATATATCATTTTGTTGTGATGCACAGCTCTTCCTTAAGTCGGATCTTACATTTCTAACCCTGCAGCAACTTCTTGAAGCCATAGAAAAGAATTTTGCTGTTCTCAGGAGGAGAAGAAAAAAGAGAGTAAGACAGGAAAGAAGCTTATATCCCAGAATCATAAACTCAACTTCAGTCAGAGGACATTGGAGATTATCTTTACACTGTTTTTCTCCACCTTCAGCTACAAAATAAAATTTCCTTCCATGCTGACTTTGCCTACCTCCCCTGTAGTGTCTCTCGGACTTTTTTGGTAATAGATATTTTTAATATTAAAAAATCCCTTGCAGCTTTGCCCCATCTCGTTCATGGGAAACCACAAAGAAAAAAAAGACAAAAAACAACAAATGAGAATTCAAAAAACCCACAAACAACAAAGCAAAAGACTGTTAACTGTGGCTCACACATCTTGTGAAAAGTGAGCACACCGACCTGAGGCTCACAGTCTGACTCAATGACATCCTCACAGCTGGAATGGCGAGCAGGAAACAGACAACCTGATTCCAAGGCCCTCCAGACCCTGGAGGGTTCAAGCCTTTGGGGGACTTTGCTCTAACCATAGGGCCATAAAGTAAAGTGCTCTGGGTAGCTCTGCTGCCATCAGAGGAAAAGGACAAATGACTGACAAGGGACATGAGACGTAGAAAGATGATGTTGTTGTTGACCCTAGCTAGGGCCTGGTTCTTCCACAAAAGACTCAGAGTTCATGGATTGATGATCAGAAGGCTTTATTTATAGATAGATATATAGATAGATATTATTAAAAAGATGATTGAGAGAGAGAGAGTTCAAGCAGCTTCCTACAGCAGGTTCAGAAGCTGCAATCACCTCTGTGTCTCTGTGTGTCTGTGTGTGTCCAGCACCAGAGTGAAATGCACAACAAAAACAGAGAGGAGACCTTCGATTGGTCAGGCAAACACCTTACCATAAACATTTCTCATATTTACATTCTTTTCTCCTGGGAATTACAGAGAGGTCCCTTTAGAAATGGAGTTAACTATTTAGAATTGAAGACAGGTTAGAATGGAATTGCTTTCTTCAGCTTGTCTCTGAAATTTCTCAAAAACCCACTGCCAAGTCGTGACCACATCGAGATGAGACACCTCTCTGAGCGGAGTGCACTTGGACATGCGTGCTCTAATTCCCTCCTGGTTCACCACCACGACTGTGGGACTGCCTTTCCTGTCTCTGGAATGACAGGTGCTCCAGCCAGTGACAGTGCATCCCTGACCCAAACCCAGTCTTCACTTGTTTAACTTATCACCACTGTGACATAAAGGGTCTGTGACCTCCATGCATGACCAAGCAAATGCATGGAAATGCCAAAAATCATAGGCACTTATACTTTAAAAGACAGTCTGCCCCTGATGCCTTAAATGGCTACCTGGAAACAGAGACTAGACAGAAATAAGGGAATAAAGGAGGTATTTATTTGAAAGGCCTTCAAAGGTACCCCCTGGGGGTCCAGAGGCTCCTAACCCAGTGGATCTCAAGATGGACGACAGGTCACGAGTTCTTCACCCTTTTATAGGTTTTGGTCCATTTGCACATCAGCATAAATTCGCCAGTTAAAACTTCAGCCAATGCTGTAATTTCCCCAAGCTTGCCCCCCTCTGCCCAAGATGAAGGTTTACACTCTTTGGGCCTGGGATGGTCTGGGTGTCCTTAAAGAGCAAGTTAGAGAGGTTTGTTATGTCTGTCTTAGCATTAGAGAACAGCAGCCAACAAGCTACAGGAAACTTCAGAGTTACTCTAGCAGTACATGATTTGAAAAAATATAAAAGTTAAAACCCAAGGAATCACCCCCTCCAAGGGATGTTTCACTATCTACAAACCAATCTCAAAGATTTTTGCTGAGAACAGTTCAGCAGGAATGAGAAAGAGCGATTTCAAGAATACTAACGGCAGAGAGAAAAACAAACCCTGTGGATTTTTGTAGTAGCTCTTTGCTTTCTCAGTCCCATTTGAAAACTCAGCCCGAACTTTATTCATAAATCATGAAAGAAAACATAGCCCCAAGCCACCTCCTAGCCACACCACAGTCAGTTCAAAAAAACAGGAGTGGGATGCAAACTGCCAGACAGCATAGAGAGATTTCCAAACTTTTGAGGACAGCCAACAAGAAGCCTGCACCTCTGGAAACAAAGGCAAGCTGCACACTGAAAAGCAAAGACCTCCATCTCAGTAAGTCTCTGCTGCTGCTTTTTTTTGCCATGTGTGGTTACTATGCTGTTTTCCACGTTTGCTTCATCAAAACAATTATCATCTGCAGCCTTCTGAAATTATTTTCCAAAGATAAAACAATTATGTCAAGGACTAGTAAAAGCTCTTCACTGTTCCGTAACTGCACAAATTACCTTGTATTTCAGATGATTTTATGTACATTTAATCACTACAGATTAATTAGATGGCATACAGCAACCAGCAAAACTGAAGAGCTAACTTCAGTTTAAGTACACATGCAGCTAACTTGTGGCTTTTTAGAACAATTTTAATTAAAAGTTCTAGAAAAACCATCCAGCTGAAAATATTGGGAGCTTTGGGATGGGCTTAGCATAGCTAATAATTTTATATTTAATCAAAGCAGCCTTTGGCTGTAATAAAAATCTATTTTCCTCTGGTAATAAATACAGTAATTCTGTGAAACAGAATACATAATTTGCAAAATTTCATATGTACAGAAGATCCATGCTGAAAAGAGATCATTGCTATCCCAGCCTTCAGAGAGCAGGTTGTTTTCCTTTTAAGTATGTAAGACTATTTTGAAATCAGCTTTAAATATCATACCACAGCAGCAATTTCTGAAAAAGATGACCAAAAGTGCCTTGGATTCCTTCAAAATAGGAAAAATAATCTAAAGTGACAGTAATTTTGAATGAGACTGACTTTTCCAGTGAACCATGGAGAGAATGTAAGAAATGTCCCACAGGCTCAGACCAACCACCTCTACCTAGGTAGCTTGCTTCCAGAAATGGCAATGTCAAATGCTGTTCAGAGTGAGCACATGAGGCCAGCTACTTTTGGCAATCCATTCCCATGTACCCTCCCAGGTGCTCACAGAATTTTACAGACCAGCCTTTAAAAATGTCAGTTGAACAGCGAACCTGAAAAACAGACTTTTTCACTTTGTTTCTGCATAGTAGAGTATAATAGCTGGCAGATTTCCAGCTCTAGCCAGCCTGGCCAAATGCTGGATTTGATCCAGGCAATCAGATTAAAACAGCCCCATTAATACAGTATAAACCTTCCAGCTTTGCAAGTCACAAAAACACTCATCCGTCTACTTACACAGTGACAGCCAAGAGCTGCTATAGCAGCTTTTCTACTAGAGAATTCCTTTCATTTATATGACACAAATTCCCAGTTGTGCTGCTGTAACATGTTTTTCATGTGGTCCTGCACTGAATTATCTCCCCTCCTTTATAGTGCGTAGATGCAAATTTAAATAAAATAGCTACATTAATATATGATGCATCTTTGCTTATAAAATGTCTAATGTTCTAATATAAATAACAGCTTTGACTCTTTGTTTTCTTAGATGGGTCAGAATGCAAAGCATTTTTGCTGCATTGAAATATTTTATTCATTTGTAGTTTTTGGAATACTTTCTTACTCTCTTTTTTTCAGTTAACACAAGAGACTGACTAGAAAATTGTTGGTCTGGTGCACCCTCCTGATACAATTAAATTGGCAAACAGATTAGGTATTGATCTGCTAGCAAACGTGTATTGATGAATACCAGCTTATTGGGAATTAGTGTTGAAATGAAAATGGATGTTTCATTTATAATATACATTATGTGTATATGCATGCACTGCAACCTTTGGTCATTATGAGTGAATTGCAGTAAATGTATAGATCCTTGCTTTACTATAAACACTTGCCAGTACAGCTGATCTGCAGAGATTTTGGGAGAGATGTTATAGGGAGACTAGCTGTAAGTGCTTTTCCTGCAGTAAAACCTAATGCTGCAGTTCTCTCTTGCTGTCTTCTTTTCTACTTTCTGTGTGTTACAAGTATATTCTCTCCCTTTGGTATCTAAGAATCAAAATCTGCTCTTGCTGATACTCATGCAAATGCTGTCTTTATCATCATGTTGCACAGATTTAAGGTTGTCAAGTTGGCAGGAGAAAGTTTCTTGAAAGCCTTCTCCAAGGACCTCACTTTCATGGCCTTCTCTTCCAGCAGGACACCAAAAAACCTTGATGCTGCAGTCATGTATTTGAAACACATCTTTACTTCTCAGCTGTACTTTGTCTAAAGTACCTATTGCAAAGGTAAAGCATTTAAATGACTTTTCAGTAAAAGTGTGAAGCACGTTTAAATATAAATGCTCTTATTTCCTTCCAAGATTTACAGTTAGGCCTTTTCTTCCATAGCAAAGAGGTCCCAGTTATAATCAGCTAGTTCATTGGTTTTGTTCTTGCCCATGTAGAAATGTCTCTGGAACAAGATTCTTCAAACTAATTACAAAGGGGCTTACTCCATATATTTACTTTGTAACCAGCATTTCCTCATAGCAAGCTATTCTCATTATTCAACCACAGGTTTCTTCATTCTGTTGGATCTCGCTCTTGCTAGTTGCACTTCATTTGGGATACTTTCCATTGTCCAACATGTCATCAATGTTTTTCAAGACTTTGTCCAATTATATGATAGCGGATATTTTTGGAATAAAGACATAAATATATGTCTGTTCTCTGCACCAAGAAGATGAAGAGAAAAGCACAAGTCAACAATTCATATTTGGGCTCCATCTTGATGACAGGCTTTCCTAGTGTTTTCCATCCAGCCCTGTTTTCAGATGTCACCCCAAGGATATGTTAGCCTTACTCAGGCAGTTTGTTCTATAAACAGTAAAGGCCAGAAACATCTTTGTAGAAAAAACAGATGTTAAAGAAGAATCAATCAAATCATAACCACTGAATTTGAGGTCTAAAACCCTTTATTCCCACCAGAGAATCTTTCAGAGCAAGGCACATATGCTACCTTAGAACCGACCAGAAGACAAGGATGATATTTTAAATTAGTTAAAATTAGCTGTATTGATCAAGAACCATGCATTTAAGAGGAGCAATAAAGACAGATGAGGCAGTATGTTCACCTACACATGGTACAAATAACAATTCATATAGCACCTCCTGAAATGATAGAAATCTTCATATCTGTAACACTTTCTCTGTATGTCCTTGAGCTTTGCCTTCTGTTCCTTTACACAATTGTTTCCCTCGGCATATTTCATGGGAAGGAGACTGGAAAGAGGTGTGCTTAATAAACAGAACCATTAAAAAGATTGGATTGCTCTTGCTTTCACAGGCATTACTGCAGCAGAAATAATTTCTCTGTTCTGCTCTGAGTACATTCTGTACCCAACTCTTAGTAAAAATAAAAGTGCATCAAGACAGTAAAAATGGTAATCTGATTGATGACCAAAACCAATCAAAATGCTGCTTTAAAGGTGTGCTGATACATACCTTCAGGATCTGCTTTAAGAAAATACTAGAGCAACTGAACATCAGAAAAAAAACTCAAAACAAAACATATATGCAGAACATGCAGTGTGTCTCTGGAAGAGAGTAAGTTGTACTTGATCTCATCTCCATTGTTTTCAATAAATGATCTAATAAGAGAACATTTTTCTGTTTCAGTGACACACAACACAGTGCTAGTCATGGTGTTATTGCTACTATTATCTAAACACATCAGAGTAAAGTACATAGAATGTGATAATGTATCTCACACAAGAAAAGGTCATGCAGCAGTTCCACAATTTGCTGATCCTAAATATATGTACAGTTGTATCACTCTGCATTATAATCACATTTCTGACATATTGCCGGTGTGCATGATAGCAAGTTTATGGGACAGTGCCAATTACATGACATTGTGGGAGAATAGACAACTGTTGAACCAGCATAAAGTTAGGATGGTGCAGACAGATGATATCTGATTTGGTATTAAGCATAAGCCCACTGTTAGGAAATTAGCCAATCAACATTTTTTCCACAAAACCAAAAGATGAATTTTAACATGGTCAATGTTATGTCAGATGCAGTCACAGAATTTGCTCTCTTGTATTTGTGAGCCTTAGAGCAGCATTTACAGCATCACTGAATGTCAGCCCAAGAGAGATAGGGAATATACATGGAATTTAGCCAAGAAAGCCTTTCTTCTCATCCAAAACAGTCACAGCAACTTTAAATGAAATGAGGACGGCAGGTGTTGGTCTCATTTAAACACAGACGTATTAACTATACAAAGGCTAACAAAAGTGTAGTTAGCACATGTAGAGCAAGAGGTGGTGTAAGCAAGGAGAAAGAACCCAGAGAGAAGAACAAGGAATCAGGAGGTTGGAACAGTGAAGGGCTACCTTAGCCAGATGTAGGTTATGAGATAATAATATAATATTCTCAAATGTCTCTATCTAATTAATGACTTGGGGTATGACTGACGTTTGTCTGTCTCCCACATAGAGCGTCCTGTTTTCCAGGTCCAGTTATACAATGGATTTTATTACATTTGCAGAACAAGTTGTCATAGTAGATGCTTTCTATTAATTGATGGAGATTGGCTCCATCATTAAAATGGAAAAAAATTAGATACTGTTGCTCTAAGACTTTGAAAGTGAAGTTTCTGTGTGAATGAAATTGAAAAAAAGAATCTGTTGCTATTACAGGACAATACCAACTAAAGCTGGATTTAACAAATTCTAAAATAATATTGACTATATTGGCACAAGGTAATGTCAAACCACATCACCGATTAAGAACAGGGAAAATAACTGCAAAACTTGAAAAAAGTATACAGGGATAATTAATCCTCTAATTAGGATGTTAAAATTAGATCAGGAATTGATGAGAGAAATTCTTTGATCTTCACTTATCTATGCAGAAGAGTTTCCATCTTTTATTTTTAAGAGGTTATTAATCTTTCCCATTCTAGTGTATTTTTTCCACTGGTATATGACAAAGATGGTAAATCACAGGTGAATGCCTGATTTTGAGAAATTTACTGTCTTAGTTTAGGAATGTACCCACTCAGATAAACTGGAGAATCAAACACATCACAAACGTGCTTTGGATTTAGAGCTGAACTGAGTTTCCTGAACTTATAAGGAATTTAAAGCTTTTTAGGATATGTGTGAAAATCAAACCCTTTACAACTTTTCTGCTCAGGAAGCATTAGCTTTTCAGCACCAGTTATGCAGAAGTCTTGCACATGGAAGCTTGTGTTCCATACCCAGATATCTTCTGCCAAAGACAGAAATTCACTATTGAGATTACTGGGCATAACCAATCTTTTGTCATTCTTAAAAAAATGTTTTAAAAATAATGAACTGTGAACCCAGGCCTTGAAATCATCCAGAATTGACCAAGAGTAGATCCAGTAATGTTAGTCAAGGCTAGAAGTACCATCATGTTGCTGGAGAAGAATTAGTGTGAAGAGAAACAGAAAGGAACGAGACGAAAACAGCCAGAGTATCTGCTACAACTTCATGACAGTCTTGCACCAGGGAAAAGGTTTCAAGTCAATTTTATCTGTCCCTCAGGGCCACAGTGAGCCCATTTTTCAGTCAAGGAGAAAAGACAAGGAATTTGCTGCATCAGTTTTACAATAAGTCACAGTTGAAAAAGAAGGCTAAGTATCCCAAACTTCAAACCTGCCATGACCGGTTTTGATCAAGACAGAGCAATAAAAATGCAGGGCATACCACATGTTACAAAAAGATCTGCTTCCAGCCCCTGCTAGCACCTGCCCTGGTGGCTATGTCCTGGCTGGTATACAGGCAGGGTAATCGAGACCAATGGGAACCAAACTTTTAGGTTTCCTTCTTCAAACCAAATCCAGGAATAAATGCGTTTCAGCTTTTAACTCCCACAAGTTTAAAGCACATCTGTAGTTATTTTCTAAATTAGATAAGGCACCAAGATCAGATACAGTACAATAAAAAAGAAACCCTGTAGAGAAAGGCAAAGCTTGTTCATTCTTGTTATGGACCACTTATAAGTCCTTTTTTTGCTGTTCACATCTTTGATAAGAGTTATTTAATTTTTTTTTTTTTTTAAGTTGCACAACTTTTATTGGTGAGTAAAATAGGAACAGCAGGATCCAGCTCCTATCTCTTCAACTCTTTCATCTGCTTAGCTGACTGTATTAGCCACTTTCCCTGAATGGAGAATGGGGGAAAGTTCAACAGCAGGCTGACATAATAATGAAGGCACAAAATATAGATGAAAAGAATACATGCCTAAATGTCTGATGAACTGATATTAGCATATAAATGCAATATATGTACAACAGCAGCCTTTGAATTAAACCACAAAGAACACTGTCTACTTGATTAGTTGTTTATTTTTTCTTTTGAGGGAACACATCAGAGCCACAGATTGATACTTTAATAAGGAACATGAGAACCTTTAGTCAAGATTAAAAGGACTAGTAGTTAGATGTCATAATTCATGGATACTGATTGTACAGGACTTTGACAAGAACCATTAATTGTCACTGTGTAGCTTCCTTCTGAAGTCACATACTCAATTTAGTTCTAGTTCTTACAAGATGTGGTAGGATCATTAAAGGAAGCTTGGGGCTAAGCACTGATAATAGGACTATTTTAATATTCTCTGTACTTTCACAAAGGAACAGCATGTCATACATCTGTTTGGTGTATTGCAACTAAACTCTCTAAAGGAAAAAAGTCTTTTTGTTGTCTCCACTGTTACCTAAGACAGTGAGGTGTTAGGGTTTCTCCACTCTTTTGTAAGCTTGTGGTACAGTAGAAATCTGAAAAAAAAACCACAAAAAGGCCAAACTCACAGAGGGCTTTTATATTTCCTTTGTACCTTTTGGACTAATCTTACAGACTGACTATTTTTTCACAGTGAAATGAAGAAAAATGAAAACAAATGGTGTCTTCTTTCTTTCTCTGAAGGTTTCATGAGTTCTAGAAGGTAAGATCATTTTTTTCTCCAATGAGAGTCAGAATGGATGAACCCTCAGATTAATATAAAATTAAACAGAAACTTTCTCATTCTTCTTTATTTCTTCTCTGCAGTTTCTTCAGAGTAGTAAAACAGAAACATGGCAGCATAAACAGAGGTTAAATGTACCATGCAGGCACAAAAGCAGAGGAAAAATTCGACATGAGCACAGGTCTCAGTGCTCATTATTAAGGCAATAGTAGGGTTTAGGTCAAATAAATGAGCATAAGAAAGGCACGGAGGCAAAGAAGGTTCCCTCAGGCCACTGTGTCCCTCCTGCCTGAAGGACTGGCAGGTTTATTCCACTACAGGCTTATACTACCATAAAACCACAAGGCAGCATCCACCTCACCTGCCTTTTGGATATGTGAAGCTGTTTGTCTAACTGGCTGCAGGCTTCCTTTGAAGTCCGTGGGGAAGAGGGCAGCTTCCAGCCAATGCATCTGATCTATTTAAGCTCTGCTAAGGAGCAGCTTAGCTGCTCTCTCATGGTGCTTGTTTCTTATCCTGTTTTCCCCAAGTCCAGACACACGGTTGAAATAGGGCAGATGAATCTTGTTCAAGAATCATTCATTTCTTGACAGCTTGGCTGTTGACCTCAATGAGTTACTATTGCATCTAGGAGCAAATGGGCATCAGCCTCCATGGAGAGGAAAACATACAAATAAAAAAACCAACAGGTGTATAATTAAAAAAAAAATAGCTTAACTATCAATCCACCACAAGTTTTTATTCAGATAGCCTGACTTTCACTTATATTTTGCTGACTAAATGCAAATGTTTGCTAAGATCACCTTTCAGTGTTTTAATGGCTTAATTTAAATACTGTCACTGTTCACACAGGACCACTTCCAGTCTTGCTTCAGACAGATATTGAGCTCAGGATCTGGCTCTATGCCTCAGTCACAGGGGGTTTTGCTTTTTCTTTTATTTTTCCTTTTCTTTTTTGAGAATGAGTGTGAGCTATTTCTCAAAGTGAGACAACAAAACTGCTATTATTTCAGTATGCTTTAAAACGGAAACTAATTCACTCTTCATAGAAAAGGAAACAAAGCTCTAGAAGAAGGTTCAGCACTACAACATCCCCTGAGGATGGCCAATTACTTTTGGTTGATTTGGAAGATTCAAATCCTGCTTTGTTTACAATTCATTCTATATTATTTAACACATTATTACTGTTGACACCACATTAATTAAATAAGCACAGAGACAGATTGTTCCAGCTCTTGAAAACAGAATGAATAAAAGACCCCACAAGAACAGATTTCTCTTCCTCACACATTGCAAACACCAGATCAGAGCTAGAAGTATTTCCTGTCACAAATTAAATTATTACCTACCAATCTTTCAGCATCTGAGCGATTTCTGTTTTGATTACATGCAGCACATGATAAATTAAAAACTGCCAGAAGTTTCATGAAGGCATTCCTGGAGCTAGTACCCCACTTTCTGTGTCTCTCTCTCTCAGATCACAAGCACCGCCAGGGGAATTAAGTGGACTCAAAGGTCACAGAAACCTTGCATATGAAGAAGGAGTTCACTCTCAGCAGCCCCTGAGGAGTCCTGATTCCAGACTGGAGTCATGTCCTCCTTCCTGTGCCCTGAGGAGTTGATTTAGAGCAGCAAAGAAGAAATGTGTTTGGGGAAAAATCGGAGAAACCAGTTTCTATAAATTGAAAACCATCCAATTTAAGTGCTTACACATAGATACCCTGGCAGGATGTCCTAGGACAGCTAATCTAGCTACACTTACCATTCAAAGGCTACTCACTCATCAATATGTTCTGGATGCCACCAATGGAAAAGGGAGTATTTCCTTTGGTTCCTGCAGACTGTGAAGGCTGCTGCTGAAAGAACATTCTATTTGGGATCAACATCAAAGCAAATACCTTGTTGGAATACACTGTTCTTAATCCTTCGCAATCAGCACAATCCACCCAGAGTAGGACTGCCAATGTTGTGTCTCCTGCTGAAAAACTACAATTTCTCTCCTCAGTATTCTCATAATGAAGATTTTCTCTTCCACATCCTGATTGCAAGAATCAGAATAACTGCAGAGGTTTCTGTTGCACACCTTTTTCCTACTTCCTTTATGTACCTTTCTGTCCTAACTCCATCACCTTGTCCCAAGCCAACAAACCATCTCTTGTCCAAGGAACTCCCTCCATGACCTCTGTATCTCCAGATGTTCGATCGTAATTGATGTACTACAGAGAGTTCATTTGTTTCATATAAATGGACTATGGGAGCACCTTGGAATGACCACACATATTTCAGGTGTGCTATTAATATCAAATAAACTATTTTAACACTTCCTTAATCTTTCTTTAATAATTCATTCTAAGTAAATTATCTTGAAGCAATGCTGGACTATGATTAATGGGTCACTCTGTAAGATCTCACTCTTGGCTCAGCACAAAAGAAATACCCTAACAATCACAGAAAGCTCACCCTGGATATTCAAACCAGCTTCTTGAAGAAATAACAGGTTGGAAGAGAGACTGACTAAAACTAGTTCAGCGAGTCTTGCATTGTCAGTGAAACAAGATGGATGCCTTCCTCTGGTTGCTCACAGCACTAACATCTCTCCCTGTATATGCATCACCAGAGTTATCACCAAGTGCAGCATCACTGTACATGAAGTACCAGCACTCCTATGCAAACATCCCTTATCAGAATTGTATTTGCACATCCATACAAGGTGACTGCTTTAAAGGCATGGACATTTACTGGAAGAGTCGGTGCCCTGTGCTACTTGAATTATTGATCAATTACAAACAGATTACTAACAACTCTGAATCGTTAAAACCTTATAATAAATCATGTAGATAAATAAAACATGCCTAGGGTGAATAATCTTCTTTCTCTCTTCCTCTTTCTGAATTCACTACCAGAAGCATGGCACTTATTATAGTAAGGCTACCCTCTAAAAGCCCAGAGTCAATGTTTAAAAAGGTGGGTGGTCCTTTGAAGTAAAAAAAGCACTTCCTTATGCTTTATTATCTCTGCCGACAAAATAGACACTTCTAATAAGTTTACCCTAAAATATCTATGCCTCTGAAAAAACTCATCATAAATAACTGGCAAATATGATAACAAACTAGTTTTTGTTTCTTTTAAAGTATTTTCTTCCAGCAATTTTAACAAACACAGAATCCTTGAAAAATACAATTTTATTATCTAGCAATACAAATTACAGTGCCCTAATTCAGCAAAGACAACTGAATAGTAAAAAGAAATAAATTTTGTTGATCATGTAAGGTAAGTCACAGTACCTGAGAAATCAGCTTTGCTGACCTATATTTCAGCAATAATATATTTTTTTTTCACAAGGAATTTCTGTGCTTAATTGTAGCTTAATTAGTAAACAAAACCCTTTTTCCTTCCCCAGAAGGAAAACACTTAGATTCTGATTCAAAGGCTCCCAATGCATAAAAGAAATAGAAAATGGGAAGTTTAAAAAATATTTAAGATCCTAAAGGGTTTGCTGGATCTAGGCCCTATTGCTCATGCCATAGGGCATTACTTTATGTATCAGTTTTCTCGTACTGCTGCTTTACTTTGCTATACTAAGGGGTAAGCTGAATTCTACTCACTGAATAAGTCATCAAATTTGGGGTAGACTTGGGTGGTCCATAAATTTTGCCAGAGCCATTGTCTATAGAAAAAGGAATGTGTAGAACATAAAAAAAAAGACTAATAGTCCAGATTTCCCTAGGTCACGATGTTGGTTGCTTAGAAACTCAACAGAGTATTTCCAGTTGCATTTTACTGTTTATTTTATTTTCTCCAGAGCATAACCCAGGCTGAGCAAGCTTCACATTCTTTCACCTCACATAGAGGTCTCTTCAATGGAAGATACCTTTGTCTTTATTCTACATATCTCTGAGCCTACAAATAAGTGCCAGTGTGGATCCCACTACAGAGATGGACCACCACATTATCACCACCCACATTGCTACAGATGCTTCTACAGTACAGAAGAACTGTAGTAGGACAACAGTATTTACAAATCTCTGGCACAGAAACTGCCCTAATTTCACAGTCTTCCTAGATGTTTCAGGGCTCTGCCCTTACAGAAGTAACATAATTCATCCCAAATTATACAGCATTTTTAAACTCAGCATTATGTATGCTGTAATCCAAGCAAATATTTAGGCAGGTGTGACTTTCACTACTTATTCTGCAGTTGTTCATGCAAGAGGCAGACTCAGAGCTGGAGCTGTCAATATTGTGACTGTCAGTGCCAAGAAAAAAACACACCAAGGCTGCTGGGAATATCAAAATAAAAGAAGACTTTGAGCCTTCAGCAGGACAAGTAAAGCCATAACAGAAGCCTTCCCCAGCACTGCTGCAGACATCCTCTCTTGCTGATAAAAGTCCTTCTTGCCTGATCTTTGAAGGGTTTTGATGAAACACTGGGCAGTGATAATTTATCTTGTCTTATTCTAGTCATGATCATCACTTCTCTATCCAAGCTCATCTGTATGGGATGGTTAAATAGACACAGCTTAAGCTAAGTGGCCCTTTTGGCTCTTAAAAGAGAAAGATTTGTACAGTGGAGCATCTTGCAGGCAGGAGCAGAGCAGTCTGCTAAGAGCAGCATGAGTGGGAGGTTTGATGGCAAGGCGTGCGGCAGAGCAGGGAGGCAGGGGCTTGCTAAGGAGGTCCCTTCCAAAAACTGGAATAGGTTAAAGGAGCATAAAGCATGCTTTCCTCTTCATGCCATAGATAGTAAGATAATACTGGGTTGCTACAAACACTTTGGGTTTTATCCTGTTCTCAGGGAATGCAGAAAACCCAAAAGTGCTTGCGCAGCGACTCAGAAACTACTGCCCAAAAGTGTTTGCTTTCTTGTACATGCACAGGGAGGGACTTCCTGTTTCATAAGGAAGGACAGACGAGTACTATCAATGTATGTTAACATGTTGACAGCTATACAATGTGGAGGATTTATCAGGAAACTGAGGTACTCTCTTTGTATGAATGCATAACCAACTGTCTGTGCCTAGAAGAGTTTGTATATCTGTATATAAGCAAAATAAACAAAAAATAAACTAGAAGGGTGAACACAGATTGACAAGACTGTGGAATTTGCTCTATCAGCATATTACTTATGTCATCATCTCATTCTCTAACCTACTACCAATGCTGAATCATATCTCTTTATTTAAGGCTGTAATTAGTGCCCCCTTAATGATTTATGGAATTATGTGCAACTTCAAGGATGCAACAAAAGGTGAAAAAGCTTCTAAACACTGGAGGAAACTGGACCTTATTTTCAAACAATAGTTTCTGACTCTTCAGCTAATGGAAAACAAACAAAATCCCAAATACTGCACATCTTTGAAGATGTCAGCACTTTGATTTTAATTACATGAAACTCTGTCAAACTGAGTCAAACACACATCAGTAATCCCCAAAGGGATTCCCTTTGTTACATTTCAGTAAACCCCATGTGGATTCCTTCATTTACCTGGGAAAAGAAGGAAATACTTTATATTGCTTTTTCAAAAAAAGAAAGATTTTAAATTTAGGATTACTAGTTAGTCTCAAAATAGCATAAATTATCCTGAAAACACTATTTACACAGAAGGAATATGAAGTTCTGTCACTTAAGATTAGTGGCTTCCACTAAGATTTATAAAAGCTATGCAAGGCATGTCTTGCTGTTTTAACCAAAACTTTAACAAAAGCTGTTTTAACCAAACTTAGTTGAAATAATTTGTAACTTCAGTGCTTTGTTCTACATTCAGAAGCCAGAAAGTCAGTCCAATCTGTCAAGACAGGTTACAGCACTGTGAGAAGACTAAGGGTTACTTTACTGATACCACCAACAGGACAGAGAGGACAGAGCCAGGCGGTCCTCAGTGGGCACAAGTCAAACCAAGTAAAATCGCAGTCAGACATCAGGTAAAAGGCTTTGCCACTAGGATGGTGGAACGCCAGGACAGGTTCCACGGGGAGGCTGTGCAGATTCAATCCTTGGAGCAAGTCCTGAGCAACCTAAACTAAACTGGCTCTGCTGTGGGAGGGAGCTGTAGCTCCTAGCTGTAGGTGGCCTCTAGTCATCCCCTTCAACACAAATAGTCCATGAATCTGTTCACAGCATGTGAATACGGGAAGAGAAATGTAGAGATATAAACAACTTACCAGTCAGCTTGTCATTTTAAGGGAAATAAAAGTGGCCTTACCTGAAAAACATAAGCGAAAGCAAAATGTTAACAATTCATCAGAATCGGCAGGGTAATAAATTGTAGTAACTCTTGGTACATAAACAACATACACTATTATGCATTCACAACATTGCAAACATTTCCCCTAATATGTTCAAACTCTGTAAAAGAAGACACAGCTATGCCGAAATGCATACCAGGGTCTCCCCACATCTGCATCTCCTGTAGCTTATGCCCACAGCTCAGGGAAAATAAGTTTGTCATCTGTAGGCTCTGTGACCTGAACGTTTTCATACTCACTTCCTCACTATTTCAATTTCATCAGACATGTGCCAACATTTCTTGTAGACAATTTTACCTTCAGTCCCTGCTGAGGATCTGTCCACTAATGACCATAATGAAACATGCTTTGTGTGAGAGCCTGTTCATTTATTTTCATTCCCGTGAGTGCCTTCAGAGACCAGTGTTGCAATCACGGCTACTTACTATTTAATTCCCAGCCAAATTTATGGCCAAATTGAAAAATGGATGCAGGCTGCCTGATGCAAGATGCTTTTGTCTGAAGTGTCCTCATGGAATCATTATACTTGCATTAATCTTTAATCTGCAATTAAACAATCAGTTCTATGTAAAAGATAGCTGCAAACAGATCTCCTGAATGTGTACTAGGCAATATATCTTAATGGATGTATGCGTGCTGTCGAGGGTCTGCAATTAGGACAGCATCTATCACTGGGCCCCAGGTCAGCAAAAGGTTAGGGGAGAACCAAACCTCCCCGAGGTGCTGAGCATCCGTCCATGGTACCTGTCCTGCTCTAGGGCTGTGCCTGCAGCAGTAGAGAACATCGAGAGAAAAGCCAGGTGGGGGTGGGAAAGGAGATACAATGGATTAAGGCATGGCCTCGCCGATAAATCTGTCGCGGCAGAAAATGCAACCTGCTTTGAATCTGTTTCTTTCCAATTAAAAGCCCTGCTTCCAGCTTGGGCAGATGCTTAATTGGAGACTGAGGCTGCCAGGCAGGCACCAGCTCCATGATCATTAACAGGTAGTTTGAAGCCATTAAGGTGCTCCTGCTTGTCAATTCCCCTCTCATATACCACTGACATAAATAAATGCATCTTCTTCCCTGCAGCAGCAAGCTCACCTTGTAGGGAGATTTGCACTCATGTGTCCTGCAAAAACGCCTTTGGTTTCTGGGACTGTGAAGTTATTACATTAGCACCCAAGGCATGTGATTCAGCAGGGAATAAAAGGGGCCTTCCTGCCTGGTGTCAGTGTAATATTAGAATAGTACCAAATGGCTTCAACAATAGGTAAGCAGAAGGGCATCTGTTTCAGATCTGACTAAAATTGTATAATTAGATCTTGGTAAGAGATCCGTCTGCTCACATGTGGTCTCAACCAATGCTCTTGGCAACTCCATGTAAGGAACCAGTTTTCAGACCTCGGTGGACACTGTTTCTGAAGCAAACGTGGGCACAACCCTAAGAAACTCTACACCTGTGCAGAGCATTCTGTATGAACAGATGACTGCACCGATACAGTAGGTTTTTAATCACAAACATGGGGAAACAAAGCTACAATGATACTCATGAATGCTGTCTCATTACAGGACATTCGTCTCTTGCCAGTTTTAGTCTAAATAATTCCCTCACTGGTTTAGTGTAAATAAAAAAAAAAAAAAAAGCCCACTGGATTAATGTCAAGCACTGAGATTCATTTTGTTTTATCTTACAAGGGTATCCTGACAAAAATTCACAACTGTTTCATTTAATGATGTAAAGAATTCACTGCCATGTACCATTTGCAGCTTACAAATTAGCCAATCTCGACAAATATACACTAATTAAGGCCAAGAAAGTAAAAGGCACTTATTGATTGCAAGGTCTGAAGCACCAGGAAACTGATTATATATATGTTGTTAAGGAGCTAATAAACGAATTAACTTTGCTATGCCATGCTCTATGTACACACAAGGCTATGGTAGCTAAATTGCAATTCAATGCTATAGTCTTCCATTATTTCCAGTGGGCTAATAAGACAAGCAATTAGACCATTGCCTTCACTTCAAACCACAGCATTGACATACCCATTTGTGCAAAGGAATAAATGATACCCATCAGATGAGGACAAAACTACCCGATATAAAATATTTTTCCAATAGAAGACCCATTTGTTTAAGGAGAAGCCTCAGTCAGCTTCTACATTAAAATAATAGAATTTTACAGCTGCACAGTGATCAGAGGAACTTCAAAGCTAAGGTCCAAAATGAGAGAGAAAGTTCCTACTTAAATATATTACCTTTATAATGGATTCTATCCCCAAGGTAATACAGACCACAACAGACTATGACAACTGTAAAATTATTAATCAAGACCCCCTTTTTTCTGCCAAACTGACTCTTCAACAATATTCTGCTCATGGTTTGGTGAGCAGGGTCATCATCCTGACACAGGGCCAAGTACCCCTGGAGAAGTTACAGGTGGGACACATAGGATGTTGCCTTTGCAAGGACATGTAGATGCTGACATGTTTGCTCCCTGCCCTGGATGGTGTGTGGGTACTCTTGGGCAAGTAGGAAGAAAGGCAGCCTAGCACCCTGCACCCACACACCAAGGGCAGAGCAGTGGTCCCTGCCTGAGGAGCTTGCTACCCCAGAACGATGCGGCTGGATAGGAAATCACAGGGTGACCTATGAACCATGGGATGGGGCTGCCTGAGGCTTGGTCACCATATCAGAATTGATGCTCAGGTTGAGTAAAAATAATCCCATAAATGAAGCCATATAGGGCAATGAAGCAAGCAATGCTATACTGCACTTTGCCTTATCGCACTTCTGTGCTGCTTTATAGAACACCAAAAGAAGATACAGTTTTCACAAAAACTTTTTAAAACTGCCCATTTTTTTCCTTTGTTTCTAGAATACATGCTATTGCAGAAAGGAATCAGAGAATGGAGGGATGTTATGCAACTTTCCTATGATGCAAAAATAATCATCCCTCCTCTTTTTCCTTTCCTTACACATACACACAAGCACAGCACACACACTCATGATGTAAAGTCATGGAACAACAGGCCTTGGGAAATCACCTAACTCACCCCAGCCCATGGATTTACCTGAGAGGAGTTTATTATGCCCACTAGCACTCCCAGTAATCCTTCTTAATCTTGTAAGGGTATTCTTGGATTGTGGTGGTGCGTCTGATATCCCTGTCCTTGGATCATCCTCAGACCTCATCTCAGAAGCTTCTGATAAGCTGTGACCAAACCATCTGATTGGGGAAGCATCCCTTGACTGTGCCAGCTCTGGGGCACTCCCTGATCATACCAAGAGTTCTTGCATGGCAGAGGTGGGAACAATCAGAAACACCAGCTCCAAGCAAAGTGGGATAAAAAGGATAAACAATTATCCTTTGCAGTCTTGGTAAACCATTTACTTGAACCCTAGTTCAAGTGGAGTAGCACCATTGTGAATTGTAGGTCAAGTGGAACGGTACCATCCTACTGCATTTTGGGGAAAAATCCCAGTGGTCACCGACTTGGATTATGGCCAGAATGGAAACTTACTGGATCCAGTAATCTTGCAACCCTATAAACAGTGGTCCTAAGAGAGGCCCCTTGAGCTCTCCTGAACTGCAGCAGGCTAGGCCAGCACCTTCCTTTGAGCGGGACACCTCTCAGAGCTCATGAACCCTCCAGCTTCTGATACTCAAACTGCCACTGATGATGAGGTGTAGGCTAATACTGCTCCCAACACACAATCCCATGCTCCTCAGGGTGCAACCCTTGCCTGTTGGGAAACGCAAAGGAATTTGATGTGACTATTTCACTGAACCTGAGGGAAATTTTTGTTAGGTACCTTTATATGCAGAGATATAGGTGTACACTTCATTTTACCTGTGTGTATATGAATTGATTATAGTATGAATGTTACTATTTTAAATCTATATTTGAGTCACTGTTACAGTTGGTAGTGAGCCCTATCACATTGCTTTGTAAAGGGTAAAGTACTCAATGATTAAGTGCCACTAAACTCTTTTGCACCCCTATCTGTGCATCCATATCCTTTGCACCTTTACCCCCTTTTGCATTTCCAGATTCCATATAAATCATTGCAAATTGCTTCTAATTTGATCTTCCTTTGTATGCTTTAACCTGTGTAGTAATAGAGTGAACCTTGCAATCAAATCTGTAAAGCTGCATTTTCAAAAATATATGTTAAACCCTATAATTCTCAGTTACTTGCACGTTTATTCTTCCTCCTCCCTTTTTCCTCTTCACATAAATTACAAAGCTTTACACACTGAGCCATGCTGCATATCCTTAGCAATAATGGGCTTGATCCAAAAGTACTTCGCTATTTTGACAATACCAAATTTAAAACAAAGCACATGTTGCTTTTCATCTGTCAGTAGTATTCTCCTTTGAGGTCTATCAATAAGCACAAAGTGATGGGTGGTCATCTGAACAACACTTTGTGCTTCCGTATTTAGCTCAGCAGTCTACACAATTGTAACCAGGGAGCTGCAACAAGAGGAGATTTTTTTTTTTTCAGTCAGGTTAAAATGTTTCAAGTGGCCCATTTTCACTTTCTGTATACTTCTGAATGATGACTAGGAGTCAGTATGAGAGATTAAGCTCTGCTGGAGGTGCACTGTATTCATAATATATTAATAACCAAGAATGACTCAATTTTGGTTTTACACTGGCAGTAGGCTAAACTACAAACAGACACAGAGGTGAGAATGAAATATGAAGGTATTGACAATGGATTACCCTCCAGTAGTAGAGGACCTTGGAAAACTGTAAGAATGAGGTTCTGTTTGCAAAAATACTGTAAACCAGTTGTTGCTGAACAAATTTCCACAATGAAAAACTTCCTCTATGCACTCCACAAAAGCCTGTGAATAAGTTAGAGCAATGGAAGGAAAGAGGTGACGTGCTGTTGAGATCTCACAGTTTTGTTATGTTGTTATAGTTACATTCACGTTTTGGAGACAACCCCATTGCACCAAACCAGTGGGATTTCCTCACCAGTCAGCTTACAAGGAGGTTAAGCCTCTTCAGATAAATGAGTTGATCCTACCTAGCTATTAATATTAGCTATTAATAAATACTTTCTCCAATTGAGGGCAAACTTTCTACTCTGAACACACTTTCAGAAATCATGCATAATTGTATTTATTTATTTATGTATTTATTTACATAAATACAATTATTTACATAATTGAATTTATGGTAATAAAGCTATACATATCACAGGCTATTAAATGAAGAAGGCATACAACATGTAACAGCTCACATGAATACTGGCAACTGGAAGTCAGACTCTTCAGACTCCAGCCAAGGAGCCTTTGAGACCCCACCAGATTGGAAACTCAGTATCTCAGTTGGGAAAATGTTTTGTTAGTTAAGATGTTTCTTTCATCGCTTCTGGAAACAGAACGTTTTAAGTCTGGTTTTTAACTAAAATCCTTCCTACTAATGAGCAACCTTCTTACTGGACTATGTCAAAGAAAAGATGTTTCTTAAAGGATTGTGCTTATTCAGATTTTTTTAGTTGCTTTATTATTATTTCCTTACTGTGCTCCAATCTGAGATTGGGACACTCACTGAACTGAAAATATATGCAAGATGCACTTTCAAAAATCTGAAGACATAACATTACTATGAAACACTGGCTTGAAGCATATCCTGCTTCCTTACTGAGGCTTCTGATTTCCTTTACCAGGTACTGAAATTCTACAGCAACTACCTCCTTTAAGTATTTCTGCAGGCTAATCCAATACCCACCAAATTTTGAAACTGACTTAATCTGGATTCAGATATTATTTTCCACATATTAGCTGAATATCCAAACCATAAACTATATGCTCAATGACCAGAAAAAATCCAACCCAAAGGAACCAAAAAAACTAAACCTCAAACCTCCTTGCTCTTCCGTACCTTTATTTTGCAACTGCAGGTGAAGAGGAGAAAATTATTAATTAACTTTTATAGCAGCAATAACAAAACACAATCACAGAATTGTAAAACCGGAATCAGAAAATTTTTGTATTGATCCTGAAATCTGTAAAGGATAGGTCATTGCTGCAGGTTGCCCATAATCTGATGAGGCACTTGCTAATGCAAATTTTGGCCATTTCATCACACAGGCAAAACATGTCTTACATGCTGCTGGGAATTGTCTGCAATGACCAGCTTTCAAGGAATAATGAAACCCTCAAAATTCTTAGGTCTAAGGCTCTCAGTGCTTCACAGCTCTCTTCAAATGTTGTTCTCTTGTCTCTCAACTTCCATTTGTAATTTTTCAGAAATACTCCAGCAACAAAGTGCCCCCAGCCAAATAAGAAATTAAGGACCTCTTGTAACAGTTACACAGGTGCTTTGCTAATATTTACGACCTTTCCACTTTCCGACACTTACTACATAATTTTTTGTCCTGCCATCAGCTATTACCAGCTAGTGGAAATACAGAGCATATAAACATATATGAACCACAGACACATAAAAAGTGCCTTACGCATGAGTTCAGGAAACTTAATGTCCAAGGAAAATGATCAGGGAAATAAACACTAGGAAGGGAAAAGGGTACTAAAGAAGGCAAAGGCTATTTATTAATTGAGGGTATTCTTGTCTTCTGTGTCTGAAGATCAAGATTGTGCATTGTAAATAGAACTAACATTCAGATATATTCCACAAGTCTTGTATGTTCTGTGGTTTTTTTCCATTGCGAACATAGATGATCTATAGATGGGGGATCTGGTGGTAGATCATAACTTCAGAGGAAGGTGAAGCCTGTATTTGTCTGTGGGTCATGGATTTTTATACTCTTTGCTTGCGGTAAGTAAAGAATGAAATATGCTTTACCTGTATGATCTCTCTCTGACATTAGAAGTAATGGTTTTTTTTCCTGGGGAATGAAGCGTGAAGAACAAAACATAGCACAACGTGTATTCACTTATATTTCACTGGAAAATATTATGAGTGTGAGTGAAAGAGAAAACTACAAAAAGCAGACACAGGAAAATCTGTGATTTGGGCTAACTTTTTATATTGCATCTTCAAGAATGTCAGGACGATTGATCTGTTGATGTAGATGCTGTACTTGCAGGCATTACCTATGCAGAGAAGCCATCAATTACCATGCATTTCATTTGGCATTTGAAGGAAGTCACAAAATGTAAATAGGAAGGCATGATATATACCAAGATGTTGGGTCTGTCTTGTATTTTTCCTTTACTTGTATACACATGTTAAAACTAAAAGAAGCCTATTTTAGCAATCTTGCTATTAACTTCCCTAAACAAAAGAAAAGTGAGGGATGCACAGCTCACTATTCTTTAGACTTTCTTTTCTTCTGCAAAATTTCCAAGTTCCTAACAACCTTTCCCCCCATACAGTCTACTGTCACCCTTAGATGTCATTGAAACAATGCTAATATTTGTAGCTGGGTATGACACTCAGCCACCAGGAGCAAAGCTATTTGGCACTGTAATGCAAATGACTGCATTCATCAAATGAGCTTTGTTAGTTATTCATTGTGTTCCTTATCATTCCTTTCCCAAACCCCAGTGCTTCTGCAGTGCGCACAGAGGTGTGTCTGCAGCAGTATCCCCGCTGTAAAACCCACCCTTATCAGGCAGAGCAGGGTGCCACAGGAGTGACCTGCCAAGTCACTGTGTCCCCTCTCCTCTCCCTCACCCTTTTGTGCCCAGTGTTGCTCTTTGTCCTCATCCATAGGATCTGTCTCCCCTTGCTCAGCTCACTGTGCCAGACCCTTTCCCACAGCTGAAAGAATGATTTGCAATGAAAGAGACTCTAGAGGGATGGGTAATTCCCTCCTTCTTTTACCCCATCTCCTCATTTCCCTCTGAAATTGACTGCACCAACCAACTTTCTGCAGGGTTGGGCTTTTAAAAACAACTACAGCAAGGAAACTGCCCAAGCCCTTGTGTGTATTGCGGCAGCCCAACAGGCTTGCACAGACGGAAAATGGTATTGACAGGTTTGGAAAGGGACGGACACGGAGTCTGATGCAGGCAGGCACTTGGGGCTTTTTTTTCATTAAATCTTTCACTGCTTAACACAGTTCAACATACCATTCTGTACCTCCAGAGAAAAGCTTTTGGGGGGATGGAGCCAGAGCTTAATCCCTCTGTAATTCTACTGCTGCTGGCAATACTAACTGCCAAGGGATTCTGGGGAAAGATAATGGCACTGTTAACTTGCAACCTAGGTGTAAAAGTGGCCTTAATAAAACTGATGGTTGAGGCCCCATCAATAACCACCACATACCAATTTTATTGGATGTAACAGATGCAATCTCTTTGATGTGGTACAGGAGGCTCATCCCAATATGATAATTAACAGAGGTTGGGGAGCCACTCAAAAAATTATCTACCACAACAGGGAAGCATCTGGGACAATTCAGTCAGTTTAACCTCTAAAGCAAAGTAAGGATATAAAAAGAGCTTATGTGTAAAATTGCATTTTACACTGAAGAGAGATCCAGACCAGTAAGAGGACTGATTAAGCAGCAAATAAAAACCTGTGTATAATTAAACTAGTTTGGAATGATTCTGCAGATATTTTGTAATTAGTGTTTCTATAAGAACAGATTTTCTGTTTTGCAATGATCAGCAGATAATCAGCAGTTGATTGTTAACCTGAAAAGATGCTGATCCCTGCATAATTATTTTTACATATACCTACCCTTCCACGAAAACATAAGACACAATTTCTCTAGCCAAAGAATAGGTGTAACAATAGGAGGCATAATAAGTTGTTCCCAAACAAATCCACTTTTATTTTTCTGTTTATCGTCAGCAGAGATGTTATTTTTCATTTTATGGGGTATGGAAGGGAAGAGATAGAAGCACTAATTTAATGTTCTTGGCACTATACATTATCTTAAGCAAAACTTTCCTATACTTTTTTTCCTGGTATTTTGTTGTCTCAGATCAAGGTTACTCTATTAGACTGATGGATGCTTTGATACTATGGTTAGGGTAAATAGGGTAATAGACTAGAGTAGTACTATTACACACCCTGTGTAATGTACTTACAGATGCTTTAAGAACCACATGCAAGCTTCCTAAATCTTCTTGTTGAAAAAGAAGAATACACAAAGATTTGTAGAAGTTAAAGGCTAAAACGGGAACAGAATACTAGAAATTTATCAGTGTGATAAAGAAAATGAGAGCTATTTAATACCCTGAGATAGGTTGTTGTCACTGGAATCTCTAATGTTTCTTGTCATCTGTTCTCTCAAATTTTTATGAGCCCTCTCACCTTCTTGAATCTTCAATCTGTTTTGCACTAATGGAGCAAGAGTCTTCATCAATGGTAACTCTAATTAGATTTATCCTAGCTTCTGTTAAACTTACCTATGCATTTTCTGTGGCCAGGTTTTCAAGAAGGCCAACGGCATCCCGGCCTGTTTCAGCAATAGCGTGGCCAGCAGGACTTAGGGCAGTGACCATCCCCCTGTTCCCAGAGCTGCTGAGGCTGCATGTCAAATCCTGTGATTAGGTTTGGGCCCTTTGCTGTAAGAAAGACATTGAGGTGCTTTTTCCAGAGAAGGGTAATGAGGCAGAGAAGGGCCTGGGAAGGGAGCACAAGTGCTGTGTGGAGTGACTGAGGTAGCTGGGGGTGTTTAGCCTAGAGGAAATGAGGCTGAGAGGGGACCTCTTGCTCTCTACAGCTACCTAAAAGGAGTTTGTAGTGAGGTGAGGGTCAGTCTCTTCATCCTGGTAACAAGTGATATCTTGCACCGGGGGGGTTTAGATTGGATATTAGGAAAGTGTCTTCACAGAAAAGGTTATTGGACACTGGAATAAGCTGCTGAGGAAAGTGATGGAGTCGCTGTCCCTGGAGGTATTTAAAAGAGGTGTAGATACATCATTCAGGGACATGGTTTAGCGATGGGACTTGGCAGTGTTAGGCTTTCAGTTGGATTCAATGATCTTAAAGATCTTTTCCAACCTAAATGATTCTATGAATCTATGAATAGTCAATATTAAGGAATCAGCAAGTAGTTTCTAAAAGTGTCCCCTAGACTTTGATAATATCTGTTGTTATTACTAAGTTTGTTCCCATTTATGATCTTATCTTATTGTGATTAGGAGAGCAGTTCTAATATAGCAGAGAATTGATTTACAATAATGATAAAAAATACAGCCTTTAAGGCAAGCCTGTGTTAGCTCTGCTATGTATTATTAGTAACTATAATTTACAGAGTTTCTTTCCTCTTCTTCTCATCTTTTTCCAATCACGTAAAATTCACCACTACGTAGAACACCATCTAAAGCTCAGACCTTTTCAGGCTCTTTGTCTAGGACATACAGACCATTATCAGAAAATAAATGCCAAAAGCCTCCTGTCATCTTCAGCCAGCTGCCAGGAGCTGGAGATGTAACAAGCTTCATTCCTACAACTGGTTGTGATGCGATAGGACGAGTAGAGCATTTTGGGAAAGATTGCTCAGGTGTATCTCAAAGATACCACTTTCCAATTAAATTTGGTTGGCTCCATCTAACAAGGTTTAAGACTGAAGTGTCCATAGAACACTAAGAAAATTGCTGAAACTGCTTGAAATTCAGTGGTGACAAATATCTAACTCTGGATAAGGGTAATTTAAAATCCTGGACAAAAAGACCTGAAAACAGGAAAAGCAATAATATAGAGGTATAGAAACAAAACTAAAACTTACTCTATCCAAAGCCAATAACATAAGTTGCATTTGTATAAAAAAGACTGAGTAGAACAAATTACTTATCAACTTGTATGATATTCATCATGTTTGTACCAGCTCTAGTGACTTATTTAAAAGCACATTCTACACAAAACATCACCACTGGAGAAACATCTAGGAAAAAGGAAATGTTGTTTATAACCCTGGTATGCTGAATTAGTAAATGATATAGAAAACAACTTAGCTGCACATTTTTTACCCTTAAAAGAAGATACAAATGTATGATAATGCAGAAAAATCTAAAGGTGTACTTACTGCAATGGGAAGTAAAAACCTGAAGCATTAGATATGCTCTTAGCAGAGGAAAAAATCTTTCAATTGGCCACAAACGCCACAGCACAGAAGATTAAATTTCAGTAGAAAATTATCAAATCAGCAGAAAATAAAATTGATCGTTCCCATGCATACTGCAAAAGCAGTATGCTACTGAAAAGACTGAATACCTCAAATACAACATAAAAGCTTGCCATAATGACAGATAGTTCTATTAGAAAAGGTACTGAGTGCATAATTAACCACTGCTAATACCTATCTGAATATCTGAAAAGAAGAAAAATTTATTCAAGTGAAATATAAACTATTCATCAAAGCTGAAAAAAAAAAAAAAGAAGAAAAAGAAATTGCTGCACTGAAAACATGCACTAGTCAGGCTATGTTTATGATCCCCTGACAGAAATGTATAAATAGGAAAAATTTACCACTCATTCGCTAGGGGCTAATGAAGCAGAACTAAGATCACACGTACACCATCACTCAAGTGCAGAACATTTGCAGCTTCTCAATTTTATATGGAACTGCCTGCTCAAGTCACATATTCTGTAACAAAGGTCATATTTTTTGTTTCAGTCTAAACAGTAAACTGTAATTGGCTCAGAAGTTTCATTTTTCTTAAACTAATGTTAATTTAATGAGCATTTTCTCCACATTCCTGGATATAGGTGATGGAGGACTTCGCTTTCTCAGTTTTGTGGTATCAATCTGATACTTACATATAGCAAAGTAAGTATCAATATGATACTTATATATAGCACTTATATATAGCAAAGGCATATAATGCAATATTATACATATATACATATATATATATATGTGCGCCTTCTATATAGCAAGGCATAAAATGGAGTATTTAATTGAAGTTTCCTGTTCTGTAAAATGATTTATACTCTTGGATAAACAACCACAGCTCTAAAATTTTGGATTTTTGGTAGCAGTTTGCAAAAATGAGGAAAATCAACCCTGCTATGTCTGTATTATTTAAGCTACTGCAACTATTTAGCTGCAAATGTGGAAACAGTATGCATCTGTAATTTTAAAAAATGTTTCTTGGAGCTAAAATATTTTTAAAGGATAATCAGAAGTCTATACTGTGCAGGCAGGTGTAAGTAAGGTCTAAATTCTCAAACAGTGGCAAGTTTCCAATCCCTGAATGTTCATTTAGAGTAATGCAAGCTGCATTACTTTGCAGCCAATAGAGGCATATAGACAATATTCCTGAATATACTCTCAGCTCTGTAAGTTAAAACATTTGCCACTTGAAAATGTAAACATATTTCTGAATTTTTAGCATAATCTTATTCTGATCTGTGTCAAGTAGTGTTTTCTAGAAGCTGTTTGTGAATGAAATATAAACTGGGGAGATTTGAAGTATTTTCCATGAATTTACTTTCTCAGAAGTCCTAGCAAAAATGCTGCCCTGCAATTTTAGTCAGGTGATTATCCCTGATACATTATTTTCATCCTGATTTATTTACACCACCTATAATTCACTTAACAAAGATTTTAGTGTGTGAGGTATTCTATGAATATTAAATAGATAAAAACTAAGGGCCTGTTTCTAAGAAGAGGAAACAAATTTTACCTTGTGCTTCCACCAGCATGTTAGGAAATAATTCTCTGGAGTTCTGCCTCTGTTCTTCAAATGGGCCCAACATACTGCCAATCTATAAGAAGTATAACCTTTTTCCTGCTCTAAATATAAACCTCTACTACACTTATAGAAGTGTCCTTACTGGAAGGTTTAAGTCTGCATATTTTTTTCTGTAAGCATACAGACAGCTGAAAGAACAAAGAGAAAAATATCTTACAGCATCTGTTCAAGTATCTTTAACTTCACTCTGCCTACAGTTACACATCTGGAAAGGGATGACCAATACTGACTTATTGAACAAAGGTAACCATTAGACTTGCTTATGGATCATCCTTTGATCCCTCAAGAAAAAAGAGAGCATCCTGTCATTACTGCAACCAGTGTCACATCCTGTTCAGTGGAGACTGGGGTTATCCTATCTTTCTTCTGCATGGGCTGAACAAAAATCATGCAAGCTGAGGCAAGGTAGAGCTGTATTTTCTTCTTTAAGAGCAAGGTAAATGACCTAACTGCCCACTAGGAAAAAACAACGTACCCCTGGAACAATATTCATGGTGCTTTAATTGAGGATAGTAAAGTTTTTTATTACAGAATGTTGTACATATTACTAATATCAGTGTAATTTGTATTATTCAAATGACTATATGTGTCCTGTGGAGTAGAAAGAAAGCCAGTCAATCAGAATTCAATAGTATTGAACACATCCATACCAAACATACCAAATGTCTCACTAGAGGAAGAAAAATAGGAACTATAAAAGACCTTTTGGTTGACATGTCTTGAGGAACATCTGCACAAAATTTTGTACAGTTGGCACATTCACTGTGGATGAACTTGTAAACAAATCTTATAGAATGGCTCGTGTCTCTAATTCATTCACATCTTTTAGTTGTTGCAGAGGCACAAGCAACACTTGTGAAACTCTAATTCTGTTTCACCAATGAATAAAGATTGATACGGTGGTCAGAGAATCAAATTAGAAGGAAGAGACAGGAGTAAATATTCTGTCAGTGTTGTTCAGTGTTCCTGTGCAATAAAAGGAAATCCAATTTTCTCATCCCTCCTCTTGCATTCAGATTTTCTCACTACAACAAAAAGCTAAGCAATTCTCAGTGTCTTCAAAATAGAAGTGTGGGAACAGCAGCTTTTCTGAAAATCTGTTACCACAGGCTTAGATTAGATTCCAACTAAAATCTCTTGAGGTATGGGGAGGCAGAAGGCTGAGACCTATTCCTTCTCAAGTTCTACTAGAAATTAACAGCGCTATTATTTTTACAGACCTTTCTGTATACTGCTAAGAACTGGTTTTCTTTGGCAACAGAATCAATTCATTGAAACCTAGTCCCAGCAGCAGCTGCAGTCATTACAATACAGAAGGTAAACTGAAATTTCTCTCCCACTTCCCGCCTTTTTCATATCCCACTGAAGACATATGCATGGAAAAGAATTATCATTGCAGGGGTGCAAATTTCAAAGCATCAGCCATGCGCTGCATATTTTTGCCCTACATAAAATACAGCATTCTTCCACCAATCCCTTTTCTATAAGTCATTTTAGCACAGAGTAAAAGAGTGGAAATATGAAGTTTGTTCCCCTGGGGTTACTTGTTCAAGTGCCTCTAATGCTAAGGGTGAGAACGTGCTTGAATAGCCCAAAGCTGTCCTGTTAAAATTAGAGTACTAAGTAGGATCTGACTACAGGTCCATTATATTTTTGCTTAACTTCCACTCATTTCAGGAGTTAATTACCTGTAAGAAGGTTATTGTAAAATCAGGAATACACTCTCAGCTGGAGGTTAAGTAAGTAACTAAAGAGAGAAGTGACCTCACAGAGAAATTACTAAATTAAGATTCTTAAAATCTTATTTGCCTGTTTTAATCTCAATCAAATTCCTCTTCACAAATTCTAGATGGGAACAACGGTCTTTATAGCAGCTCAAGTGAATCCACTCCCAACCTAAAAGTATTATCTGCTTCACAGTACAACATCTCCAGAATGAGAAAAATGTTGGACAAAGCAACAGCCCTTCAACAACAACAACAGCAACAGCAATCTTAAATAACTTCAGATAATGGTGTAAGAAACAGTCTTTCAAGACTCAGAGCTCTCTGAAGCATTTCCCAGCCCACAAGCCAAAAACACTATGAACTTCAGACAGAGACTTACTAATCCTGAATTACCAAGACAAAGGATTAACATCAAGATAAAGTCTAAGAAACCCACATTCCTTCCACAGAGATACACAAATCCAGAACATTTTTGAACTTTTCATGTAAATAAACTTTAATGCTTCTGAGAACTACTAGGTAAGGGAACAGAGCTGCCTGCATACACCACTTGCTGAAATCTCTACAAGAACATCAGGGAGCCTAAAGGGGGCCATTATGCATCACTTTGGGGGCATGCAAATGCCCATATTCAAAATTCAATCTTTTTATTATGCACAAATGGGAAAGAACTGTTGACTGCTATGTTGAGAAGGCTGTCATAAATCTATAAATTATCAGACATATGATCACTTGGGAGCTTTTACTTCTGAATTCCCTCAGTGTTTTGTCTTCAGTTGTCAGTAAATATGACACCTGTCCTCTCCATCGAGGTGGCTAATGGCCCTTGTCTAACTCTGAAACATTGGACTAGCACTTTGTGAAGCCATCTCTATCCAGGAAGTAAAGATAAAGCCAATACTACAAAGTCTTTTGAATTTCTTGTCTACCATTAATTGCCCTGAAGAACTTAATGCAAGGTAAGCAAGCACTTATCACCAAGCAGAACCTTGTGACATCCCACAAAAGTGCTCTCCCAGCATACAGGAACTGTGGCCATGCAAAAGGGTCCTCGGAGGAAAGGCCTGGTCTAGTCAAATATGCCTCCGTCCTTCCCTGAGAGGTAATTCAGGGATGCTAGCAGTATCTCACAGGTAAGATTACCAGAGGCAGTTGATAAATCTAAGAGAGTTTGTATGTTCACTTATTGTCACAAAATTAAAGGAGAAAATATTGATGCAAACTTATTGTTCTCAATATAATATTGAAAAAGCAAAATAAGGGATCTACTGATAATATTAAAGTAATGTAGATAAACCCAAAAATAACTGTTCAATTTACTCTAAACAGCAGTAGAGTCTTATTTGCTCTTTCAAAGGCATAATCAGTTGAAGGACACATTTTTCTTCTTTGTTCTTTCCCATCAATTTTAATAGGTGCAGAACATCAGTCACATGAAATGTAATGGGACAAGAAGATGGATGAGTACATTTGAAGCCACTAGTCACAGGACAGAAAGCATCCTGACAAAGTGACACTGGCAGCATAGGGTTCAACAATAGAGCCTGGACAATATTTAGTAAGTGAAACTACAGTGCTACATGATTTGCTATTTTCTCACTGGGCAAAATCCTTCCCCTGTCACTATTCATCATATTCTTACAGGTCAGACTTTCAAAGACATTCTCCTACTGAACATGACCAAATGACATTTTTAAATCAGGGAAATACATAAATCTGGGGACAAAGAGGTCATTTTGAGATAAATTGGGATGACCTCCTGTGTTAAGAACTTCAAACTACTTCATCGAGAAGATTTTAAATGGTTTAGATTCACACCTGAGATAGGAAATATATTATGGTTATAGGAGAGAGGAAATTTGGTATCTATGTTGAACTGACAGCAACAGGACTCCACTGCTGATGAACAAATATCAAAAATCCCTTATTTCTACTAGGATCTGAAGAAAGCAATACCAAAAAATTAATGATTAGAAATTCCTTCACACTAAAAAGTCTCTGTTGTGCACAATACAATGAAATATATGAATTAAAAAGCAGCATGTCCCATTAGCTGCCTGAGTAGTAGTACTGAGGAAACCGTAATGAAAATTCCTGTCAAAACTGACATTTAGTGTACAGTGAAGGAAAAAACAGTCATCCAACAAACTGAATGAAACCCTTTCTGTATGCTGAGGAAGTGCTGAAAATGCAGGCAGGCCTACACTCTACTGTAATGATCCACTTGTGTTAAAACTGTACCAACAAATGCTAAGTGGCTCCATCTAGCACTTTATGATGGTTATTGTGATCACTATCATCATTATTAGGCAATGTTAATTCAGTTTCTTCATCAGCCATTTGCTGAGATCTCTACAGGTAATCTTTAAAGCTTTAAATAAAACCAAACTTTATACAACAACAGGAAAAGAGAAACCAGAACCTCTTAAAATATACCCACAAGAGCAGGAACTAGAGCCAGACCTCCAAGTTCTACTGCTGCACAAAATAGGCCCTATACCTCAGCCTACTCCAATCACCCACCCACTGGTGTGCAATATCCAGAAAGCAAAAACATTTTTTCTTTCGGCAAATTCTCTTAAATAGGGCAACATTCCTCTCTGGCATCACAACATGCACTGCAGATGTGATGGTGTATTTTTTTTTTTTGTGTCAGGTACGTTATTGGAAGCTGTTTACAGCTAGTACAGCTGTTCTTGCTACCTCCCTTCTCTCCCACAAGATACATACTGCTTTCAAACAAAATCTCTACAAGTGTATGCTGATAAATGCAATTGCACATAGACACGAATTTCCCACTGTAAGTCACATATTTCGGAATGAGAAATACAGAGAGAATGGAAATTCCACATTAAGAGAAGTTAAGAGATTTCTCAGACAGTACACCTAACTCTGGAAAGACCAAAACACTTTTAGACAAAGGAAAACTTGACTCACTTTTGGCTTCCAAAATAACACACTGTTTCAAAAACTACTGACTATGTTTCGAAAGTTAATCAACCTAAATATTTAATTATGATGATATATAAATAACATCCAGGTATTTCTGGAAATCTTTTCCCTAGGTTTTTTCTCTAAGCCCATGTTTTGATGAAATATTTAAATTTTTTATGAAGCATTTTGATTTTGGAATTATATTTCTCAGTGAGAAACAACATAGATACCACACACACTTATTCCCCATTTATAAACTCATGTCTCTGTCTTTCCCAACTGTAATAGTAGACTACACGACAAATTCAAGTGAAAAACTATATTGAAATGAAAGATGTCATTGCCACTTTTAGCAGCCTTGACTTCTGAGAATGCATTCCGAATGCTGAACTTTAACTAATAATCAACCTTTTCTTCCATTAAAATTTATTTTGAGCTGGCAGTTCCTATGACCCCAGATATCATGAGGAATCTGAATATTTCACATTCTAGCCATGGGGAAGTCGAAGACCTGAATAATGACTGTTCCCTGAGCAGCTTTCCCTCCAAATTCATCACTATAATATTCAAAAAGCACATTACAAATACAATCAAACACATAACACAGGTCAGTCAATCACTCTGTTATATTACAGGTAACCGAAAAGAATCCTTCTCTCTGATAATTTCAGTCCTCATAAAGATTTAGCCAAGTTCACCCAATCTCCTGCTCCTCTTGGTCCTCAGGACCCTGGCTCTAGCACAGCAATACATGATCTTTCTGACTCTACCGAGCAAGTGAACACGTAATAGGTTTGTGCCTCTTTCCCAGGAGCTTCAGCACTTTGATGCACATGGATACAGAAGCTGCACTGACATTTGCAAGCAGGACAGTCCCTACAGGTCTTCAGGTCCTCACCAGAAACAGCCTGGGTCTGAGGTGTGCTGAAGCAGCCATGGCTGGCTCCTGTTGGCATTGATATCTCTGGGCAAGCCCAGAAGTCCAGAGCCAAAACATTCGCTCCTTCTCAGGGCCATGCACTGATGCCATGCACACACACCCTCCACACTCTAACCCCCTACCCACCCCCCACCCCTCCCCCAAGAAAAAACCTCTCCAGCTGGGTGAAGAACCCAAATTTAAGTTTTATCTAGACAAATTAAAGACACTGGTAGACTTTTTTCAGACTGAATCCTCTCAGGTTCAACTCTGACATTAATATACCTGAAGCACAAGAATTCTATGTGTGATGTGGTAGTTTGGAAGATTACTTGTTCCACTGTGCTTAGGTTGTTTCAGAGGTCAAATTATTATTTTTTCCACCTGAGAGAAGAATATGTAAAATGTCCTAACCTCCTAAAAGTGAAACAATTAAAGCCAACAACAGTGAGGGTCATAGAAGTCTACATCATCCTATTATGCAGAAATGGCCAAATAGTCACCCTGTTCTCTGCCTTTCCACAGCAATATTTAACCTAAAATACAAACAATCATAGAAGAGACTTTGCAGTGTATTATATAAAGACACTGCAATTTCATTTGTAGGTCCAGTCCTAGAAATGGCATAGAATAATTTTTTAAATTCTCTTTCTGACCCACTGTTTGTTATAATAATATTATAGCTTTGAACTGTTCCTTTGAACAGTAGCTGATTTAATATCAGGACATTTGATATCCTCTCTTAATAGACTAATTTTTATTACAGTCACTGAGAAAAGTAAAACAAATGACAAGTTTCTTACAAGAAAAATAGAAAAGAACTACCTTCGCTGCAATAACAAAGTAAGTATATCAAGAATAATCAGCATAGAATTCTTAAATTCTTCCATGTATTGATATTTTGAGATGATATTTGCAAACCTGGAAATCTTGCACTTGAAAAAAACAATCTACCTAAGACTATCATCAAACTACTGTACATTAAAAGATCAGAAAAGTCTTTGTGATTGAAATTAGCCAGTGGGTTGAAAGTTATGGGGTTGACAGAAAAGCAAATACTATTACAAAAAGCTCATGCCATTTAAAATAACAGGTCAAACATAATCTGAAAGCCAAAGATCCAAGAATTTTTTTTGATTTTTAAAAAATGATTTTTGTAAGATCTCAACAAATCCCTAGGGGTGGAAGAACTGTTACTTATCACCTGCTACTTATACAGCCCTGCTGTATATGTCTCCATTAAACTCAGCTCCTGAGAGGAAACTGGTGAAACAATCTACTGCCAGTTAACTCCACACACATGCTGAAGTGTTTGGCTGACATCTTAGTGCCCTTCCTCTTCACTGAGCCACGGAACAAAAATACTGAACCTCTAAAATATGCTTCTTTTTTGACAGAATGCTCAAGGTAGCAAGACTGGCTTCATCACATTACTGACGTATAGAACTCACATAAAGATACATTTTGCCATAGGCCCAAGGATTATATCCACACCAAATCACGTAAGGAAGCAAGCCTCAAGAAAGGATGACTCTGTAAAAATGTACAAAAATCTGATAATTAGAAGAATCTTTAATCCCTGTTGTCAAATTCAAGATGCAAGGAACAAACAGTAAAATGTCAGAGAAAATCATGCTATTCTGTACCTGAACCACTTTTTAAAAAAATTTTCCTGGCATTGCATACAGAATGATAGAATCACAGGATATCCCTGCAGATTACAGGTCTAATCTCAGTATGGTTTTTTATAGCTGCCTCTGTTGTACTCATCCCCTGAATTCTTATCTCACATATTATTGTCCGCTTTCTTATCTCAGGAGGACTCTATATCTTTCCTCTTGAGGTATGCACAGGAACATATATGCTTTTACAAGACAGTAAACAAGGACAGAAAATGAAAGGCCAGCGCCAGTGGAGCCAGTAGGAACACTTCTGTTTCCTGGATTTTACCAAAAAAAATTGTAAATGCTTTATCAAATTCTGTTGATTTGAGATCAAAAATAACACTTAAGTACTTGGCATATAATTTAGGTGTCATGTTCAAAAGAATGATCACAAAAACTCCTGCTAACTGGTTTAGGTTTTTAGAGAACCAGATGACAACCTCCTTACACGTGTAGATGTATGCATGGATGTCTTCTCTACAGCTACCACACAAGCAGACAGCCAGAGCTGATTACTTCAAGCTGTGTGTTCCCGGACCCAAATACCAATCCTCCAGGACTCCTCAGGGAGTCTTCACACCCAAACAAAGCTCTGTGGTGAGCCTAAAGTCAGCCAAGAGGTGGACTCAAAGATGTCTTCTCTTTTGAGTGATTGGCATGTGGTGGCTCAGAGCCCAGCGCTGAGGAGTGGGAGCCCAGGGCTCTGGGGACAGCTCCAATGCTCCCTGGATCTGTGGCACAGTGAGCTCCTGTGAGGTGAGCTCCTCTGACAGGAACAAGTTGATAGCAATGCTCAGCTGTTAGCAAGGTCATGACAGTGGTGTGTCTTCCTGAGCCTGCAGAAACATTATGGCAACGGGATTACTTATTTCTATGATTTAATTTCTATTGTTTAGTGCTGCTTAATTATCAGTGTGAAGTAAATAATCAAGGAAACAGAAGAACCAGGAAAGCTGTGCCTGCTAACCACAAAGATAATCTCTTATCTATAGGAGAAGTAAGTTTTTGAACACATTTTTCAGTCTTTTCAGTTCAGCAGAGGTTCTTTAAAGAAATTCCAAGAAAGTTTTTAGGACATAGAATCACAGAATCATAGAATCATAGAATCAGACAGGTTGGAAAGGACCTCTGAGATCATCAAGTCCTTGATCCACTACCACCACAGATGCTAGACCATGGCACTAAGTGCCACGTCCAGCTTTGTCTTAAAAACCTCCAGAGACGGAGAATCCACCACTTCCCTGGGCAGCCCATTCCAATGGCAGATTACCCTCTCTGTAAAGAAAAGAAATTCTAATATCTAACCTAAACCTCCCCTGGCACAGCTTGAGGCCATGCCTTCTTGTCTTACTGCTAGTTGCCTGGGAGAAGAGACTGACCCCCACCTGCCTACAACCTCCTCTCAGGTAGTTGTAGAGAGCGATGAGGTCTCCCCTGAGCCTTCTCTTCTCCAGGCTAAACAACCCCAGCTCCCTCAACCTCTCCTCATAGGACTTGTGTTCAAGTCCCTCCACCAGCCTCGTTGCTCTTCTCTGGACCCGCTCCAGGACCTCAACATCTTTCCTGAACTGCGGGGCCCAGAACTGGACACAGTACTCCAGGTGAGGCCTCACCAGAGCTGAGTACAGGGGCAGAATCACTTCCCTGGTCCTGCTGGCCACGCTGTTCCTGATGCAGGCCAGGATGCCATTGGCCTTCTTGGCCACCTGGGCACACTTCTGGCTCACGTTCAGCTTCCTGTCGATCCAAACTCCTAGGTCTTTTTCTACCTGGCTGCTCTCCAGCCACTCTGTCCCCAGCCTGTAGTGATGCAGAGGGTTGTTGTGGCCAAAGTGCAGGACCCAGCACATGGCCTTGTTGAACCTCATCCCATTGGAGCCAGCCCAACTCTCCAGTCTGTCCAGGTCCCTCTGCAGAGCCCTCCTGCCTTCCAGCTGATTGACACTCCCTCCTAACTTAGTGTCGTCTGCAAATTTACTAATGGTGCACTCTATCCCCTCATCTAAATCATCAATAAAGATATTAAACAGGACTGGCTAGAAATGTATGACAAGCTTTACTTGACTACATTTTAATCACAAATACATTACTACTATGAGACTGCATCTTTGAGGGGAATTACATAAAGAAGATCTCTGAAATTGTTCAGTTAAACAGAAACTTTACTCCTGCAAGCTTGTTGATTCTTCTATTTTTGAACTCTTCAAATAGATAAATAAGTATTCAGAAGAGCTACTTAGGAAAAAAAAAAAAGGAATCAGGAGGTTACCACTTGTTTGCTTAAAAAATTTAGAGGAGCAAGAAGAAAAAGATAGGAAATGCAGTAAGATCAAACAAGATCTACTTTTGCTACTGATTTAATTAAACTCAGATAATTCAGCTAATTTCCAGACAATTTAATTCAGATTTCTTTCATATTCTCCAGAGGTAAAAGTGTGCTGCTACAGAATTTCCAATAAAAAGAGAGCTTACATGTAAACCAAAAATATGTTTGTGCTGATCCAACACAAGCTAGTACTTTCCCATTGCTGGAGAAATTCACGAGGGGCATTCGGAAGTGGCAATGATACACAGCAAGCAAAGGTGCACCAAAGTTGTGGCAAAAAAAAAAAGAGAGCTAAAGGCAACCACCACACTGAGGAGTTTTCATGTAAATACCTCACATGGCATAAGTACCAAATGAGAATATTAGTGGCTGAAGATTGGTTCAAGAGGAAAATAAGTATCACATCATCTAGTTACTAAATTAATCTTCTGAAAAAACTCAAACTTCATCAAGGCCAGAGAAGGCAGATCCCAGTGCTGAGGAACACTGCTTGGCCCCTAGTCATCCTTATTCTAATGCCAGCTATAAGCAGCATCTCCTGAGGTGCCTCTGCTGTTTCAGTGGGCAGGCTTGATGCCTCTCTTTTGAGCAGCTTTGAGTTTGAAGAGACATACCACTAGAACTTAGAACTTCAAGTAGCCCAAGGGATATCAAAATGAACATAAAATCAGAACTCTAAACTGGTAAAAATTTGAGCTTTATGGTAATTATGGAAACCAACATGAGAATCAAACTGCATAATAAGTCTTCAGAGGATTTAAAAATGCTGCAAGCAAGCTCTACTATTATCCCAGGTCAAATGTAAAATATAAATACGCAACCTTCCAGTTTTAATCCCAGCTCCACCACTGACTTTGTGAGCCATCCCAGACAGCCTTTGTTTTCCCTTCTGGCTTTTCTTCTTTCTCCCTTTCAATTCTATGCTCCCCTGAGCTAGATCTGCTTCTTAACACATAACTCAAAAAATAAGTTCTCATCATTCTTTGGTTTACCTCTAAAAGCAGTGTTCTCTCTCCCACTTTCCCCTGTTTTTCTCTGGGTTAACTGCACAATTTGGAAACAAAGCACAAAAATTCAAGCAAACATAAATGATTATGTGACAACAACAATGTTCTGAAGAAAACGTTTTCTTGAGTCTCAAACAGGGCTATTGAAGATTACTGCTGATTCCCTTCAATCCTATCCGTATTTCTCTTATCCTTTCTGCTAAATGGGAAGAGTCCTCATCATGCTGCTAACAAAAGACTTTAACTCACTTCTTTCACCCCTGCAATGCAAGGGAAAATCAGTTGAGAATGACAGAGGTCTGCTCCTAATGGACATGAGCATATACCAGATTACCCCCCTCTCTAAGTGACTTGACATAGACTTCCTGGATGCACACTCATTAGCTCAATCCTGCTTATACAGCACAGAGGAAATAATATTAAAGTGCTTCGTGGAGTAGCATGTAGGGCCATAAATTTCAAATTGAGACATCTTTCATTTCTGCACTGGTAGGCATATGGAGAAGAGGAATTGAGGGGAGTAGTATGCTTTATACCTTCCTCCAGCAAAGACAAGAAATGAACTTGAGCCATGCTGAGGACTCATGAAGAGGCACTCAGAAGCACAAGGGTCCTTCACCAATGAGTAGTGGTATCTCAAAAGCTTTCATTCGTAAAATATGACAATTTGGCTTTTTTATTTTGATCCCAATCTGCACGTGCAAAACACAGTTATCAAAATAAATGTATCTGTCACACAAGGTGATTATGCTTTTGGACAGGGGGCCCATGGTCTCTAAACTGCTTACTCAGCAAAAGACAAGTCTGGAGTAAAGGAATGGGGGGGAAGAGTAAGAAATTACACATATTCTAATGATGTCTTCATATTCTAGCAGCTCTACAACAAAAAGCTCTGTGGTGCTGGACCTGACCTCACTAAAAACAGTTGCAGAAAACCTGCCCCACAACGAGCATTTCCGTGGCTTTCCCCTGCAAACATGCTTTCCTTTGTTTACTATTTTTTTAAGTATATAAGTGCACAGGCCACCCACAGTACCAGGTAGTCTAGCATGGGAAAAGTGACAGATAAAGCTAGGATTGCTTCTTTATATGAATATAAATTAATCTATCTGATCCACATATGCTAGTGAGCCACAGCTCATCCTCAGTCAATTCATGTCCCTGACAGGCTAACTTGTCCCAAGCTCTTCAGAAATCATGTAGATGAAAGAGCCAAGCCTGTGGTATAGGAATTACAGGACTGAAGAGTTAAAAAGGGATTTGCAAATCAAGTGGTAATGCCTGCCTTGGCTTAATTTAATTTATCATATTCTACTGCTGCTCCCCCCTCCCAGCGGCAAATCAGAATTGTACACAGAAGGAGTTGTGGTGTGAGACACTACCTGATCGGTACTGCAGCACCTGGTTAAAAATATGCTCAGTATCCTTTGGGCTCTGACCTGCACACGCTGAAACAAAGATAGGGATGAGTTTACAGATGAACACAGGATCTGGCAGCGAGCACACTAAGTCATTTCTCTGCTCTCCTTCTGCACCTTATCAGTGACATTTCCCTAACAGCACAAGATGCAGCACCAGGCTCACTGCATTTCAACTCCCCAAGGAAGCTCCCTGAGATCCTCCCAGGGATAACACTTTATCTGGCAAGCACCAGAGTAAAAAGTGAAAGCATTAGTTAATTCTGCACCTTGGTTGCTCACATCCACAGACACTCCAACTCAACAGCATAGAAGATAACAGCTAGAGGGAAGAATTTCTCTAGAATCTCTTAAAAACCCCACCTTTGGGTTTGCTGATAATTTCAATCACATTTATTACCATGCAACATTACTGCAAGGGATATTTTGATAATGCATTTGCTCTGAACCAGACCCAGCGTTTTTTCCATGCACACATGCAACCCTTTAAGAAATGTCTAATTCCTTTCAAGCAGAACCTGCATTTCTTATTCTCTGGCACAGAAATTCAGACACCGACGTACTCTACTCCATTTTACACCTCCAGATTAGTTTGGCAATTCAGAGTGGGGAGGGGGAAAGGGAAGAGAGGGAAATGTGCTGCTGCTATGCTTTTCCCTGTGCTACTGCTGTCAGAAAAAATGATGATGGGATTACGACTAAATATTGAACTAAAGGGAAGTGTTCCACCTAGAGACCATCTTCACCAGGCAAGGCAATGGGCATGTTACCTGCAAATGGACACTCTTTTAGGATTGAATTCACTTGCTGATTCTGTGGTAAAAAATGATGCAGAGGTATGACCCCCAGTAGTAATTAACAATGTTAATCTTCTTCTTCCTCTCTATGGTGATAAAAAGAGTCATTTTTATATTTAATTAATGCAGAGGATCATTCTGGAAACTGGCTAATGAGGCTCTGATCACATTACCATGAAAATGTGCATTAACACCACAACTGAGGAGGCTGCTTCATGTGTAGAGAATCCACTTTGTAATTAGCCCACTGTGAAATGAATCACGTCAGGAGGAACTCGGAGGGAACCAGTCAGCACTGGGCACTTAGCTGCTGCTGTGCCAATGGACCACCAACATTCTAAGCTGCTTTTTCTCCCCTGCACTGCCTGTCAGCAGCAGTGCAGTCCAAAACTGCCAGTGTTCAGCCTCTGTCAACAGCAGTGTGTCAAAGCCAGAACAAATTATGGGGAGGGAGCAAACAGATGCCGAAAGGCACTAAACTTTAGTATGCGTGAGGCTGTGCTATGCCAAGAGGAAAAAAACAAACAAAAAGCTGCAAATCAAATACTGATTCAATAAGATCCGAGCAAAAATTATGGGCTATTATGGGAAGTACTTGTTTCATCTTTTCTCATTTTATTCTGAGGGAGATGGGAACACAGCAGCAGCAGACTGCTACTCTGCTGTGCACCACACTGTTAGGATGCTGAAAGAGACTCCAAAATATCTAAAAGGGATTATGATCTTTGTCTGGTAGTATACAGAAATAACACACACACAATGAAAGAACAAGCAGCATATCTCACCCATGGAGCCCTGTTGTACTCAGTACGTGTTTAAAGGTGACATGTTTCAGAATTACTTCAATTTTAATTAATTAATCTGAAAATTTAACATACTTCTCAGCCAGCACAGACATGCCATAAAAACTTTGTTCCTTAACTTAAAATACCTGAGATCACAGACCTAAGGCTTTCAGAAGCAGTAGTGCAATTTATTTGAAATCACTCTTATTACCCAAGCCAAGGGCTCCCTTAAAATATCACCGATATGGTTCAACAAGATTGCTGCTATATGACCGATATCTTGGCAGAAGATGCACAAAAATGTTAAAAGAATCCCACAGGAAGTCATCTGAAGGGGGAGTGGCATAGGAGCAGAAAACAACAGGCACCCAAAATACTAATAATTACCAACCTCCCCTCAAACAACTTCACTAGCAATTCGGCAAAGGAAAGGAAAAAGGCAAAGCAAAACAAAAGCATCTCTACTTACTCTGTAAAGCACACACATTTTTACTCTGGAGATGCTGGTAATATCCTCTGCACTCACCTGTGAAACTTCATAGAGCAGTTTGTAGTGCTCCTCTCTCTTCTGAAAAGTGCACAGATTGCAGCCCATCCTAATACGCAACACAAGAGCAAAGCCTCTAATTTCCCCAGCACCGAAAGGCAAATGCACTGACGGGGAATCACCCTCCAGACTTGTCTACTGTTTTTCATCAGTCACTCCAGCCCCGACACACAGGCACGCCACTGTTAGCTGGAAGCACAAGGCAGGGCAGTGTGTAGCAGCATGCTCTTCTTCCCTTTCCCCAACTATCTTACACTCACGTATACACACACAGAGTTTCGACTCAGTTCACGGCAACACTCCCCCTGTCTCTGCATCAGTACACATGACTACACAGATTCCCACTCATGAATATTAATAGCCTCTCATTGATTATTTATGACAGAACGTGGTAGCGGGGAGGGGTGTCATAGCTGCTGCTGATGACAGATGAATATTCACTAATTAAGAAGCAAATGTACTGTGGTTAAACAAAATCCACTTGTGTCAATACCAACTCTGTTTATTAAGGTTAGAGAGACTAAGCTGCGTGCACATTACCCACACTTGCCTCAATTTTTACAGTAATTGTGAGACTAATTCATTAATGGGGGTGGGAAAGGCACAAGTCAAGTCTTATGTTAGTTCTCCACCTTGTGCAACAGGGATCACAGAATACATTTAAAATATTTGCAACCATTTTAGGGGAGCGCTTGTGAAACCTGAGCTGATGTTGCAAAAAATTTAAACTAAAGAAGGAAGGAGAGAAAATTAACCTAAATGGCTATACTGATAGCTCCAAATTTGACACTGCCAAATTTAGCCAAAATTTCACTGTACTCACAAAAGGCATAGTTCCATAACAATTTATCATGCATATTCAGGACATGTGGAGGTGCAAGTGTGCCTGACCTGGTGCTTGTTACATATTTTTATATGTGTAAAAATATATATACACACATTTTACTGTTTATTAAATAATCTCATATTCAAGTCTCTTTCTTGCTTGTGTAACAGATTAATAGTAATTATAGGCCAAATTTCTCAGAAACCCAACAGATACACCCTCTCAGAGTCTCAGGTACCAAACCTATTATTTTAATGTGTCATTACATCCAATTTTACCATTTGTAAATTAGATTTTAACGGTGCTAAAATTCTCAATGTGTGTATAAAGGAGAAAATGCATTTAAAATTAAACTAAACCCACGTTAAATAATAAGGCTAATGGAAATCACACTTAATTCAAGGCTGACATTAATTCCCGTATGCTATATCATGTAATCCAATGGTAATTATGTGAGATTAAAAGCCCAAGCCATAACAAAACAGGGTGGAAAAAACAGAAGTTGCTTTTGTTTTATCTTTACTTTCTCAGCAACTTTGCTCATTAAAGAACTCATATCAAGTGCTTGTTTCAAAACATCTCTAATCTGGAGAGGATAGCAGGTGGGATCCAAAGCAGAATTAATTACTTGGAAACCAATGAAACCAGTTAGTTAAGATTGACACTGGGCCCTAAATAGTTGCATTTACTAAGCAGTGATGTACACTTACTTTTTTTTTTGGGTGCAGTTTCCTAAATGTGCTTTGTCAAACATTTAAAATCGATAACAGGAAATGATTCTAATGAGCACTAATTGATAACAAATTGGCTTTGCATCTAGCAGCACCTCAAACACCAGGAACAGCGGGTAGCAAGCACATCAACAATCATGTGCTGCTTATCAGTTTAGCCCCTTGGGATATAATAATCTGATTTTCTGGGCCCTAATTTTACCTAATAAACAGGATAAGAGCCAAGCAGAGAAACCTACAGGAAAAACTGGACCATTGCTGCAAACTTTGCATAGTAGCAAAGTTTGTTAGAACCTCTAGGTAAATTACAGATAGGTTGAGACTAAATCTTAATTAAATTTCATCTCCTTTAATAAATGAGCATAGTCAGGAAGAATCAAATAATGACCATTAACAGAACAAGCTCTTCACATACCAGCTTCCAGCACTGTTCTGAAACAGAACAGTAAGATTAATTTTTATTTGGCAGAAGAACCTGAGCAGGCAGGTTTGGTTATGAATTTCCTCCAAAGCCCATGGATTTCAAAGATGAACCATGGAGGTAGGCTCATCACTGTTAGAAAGAATCAGCCTCTGTTCCACTCCTGCTCTACTCACATGAAATGTTATTCACGCTGAGAGGTTTAAACCCATGTAGCAAACATCAACTCAATCTTTGAAGATTTCTATATTGTGAGGTGCAGAAAGATTCTCAGATGTGTAAATTTTGAACTTAAGAAAGTCAGATCAATGAACAAGACAACAGTCATGCAAGGACAACCATGCCGTCTTTTGATGAAAGTGTTCTCTTCTTCCACTGACACAACTTCTTCCTCTAACATATACACATTCTTGAAAGGAAACATGATTAACCCTGGTATATTTTTCATAGTATCTTAAAATTAGTTCTTAAAAAATCAGGGAAAAAAAAGGACATATTATTACAGGATTCCAGTTATACACAAGAAACACACAACAACAATAAAACCCAATAAAAATAAGCAATGGAAAGCTACAGTTAAGCTTTCAGCAGTTTCTCCTTACAGTGCCTGTGTTTTTTTGTTCTTTCTCTGGTTCTTTTGTTTACTTCTCTGGAGAATACATAAGCTTCTCCATTAATTTATCAAGTGCTGCCCTCTGCTCATACAGAGTAAAAACATTCTGGCTTCTTCTTCTGCAACCACTAATGGGCACAGTCTGAAGGGCTGAATAGATTTATTTGAGAAGGAAAAGTGTAATTCCAGATTCCTGAGCTCCATCTAAATATGTAACTTTGATCTTACCTGTGGTCAAAGTACTAAACTTTGTGCAGCATACACACATTCAATTTCAAGGAAAAACTTGGTGGAGATATTAACTAAAAACAAATATGTGATGTGCTTTGGTCAAGTTGAATTTTATATTGGGAAGAAAGCAATCTCTTTCTTCCCATCTTCCTCATCTTTATTGCCCTCCAACATTTTGTAGCCAAAGGGATCAAAAAGGTACAAAAACATAATCAGGACATTCTTATTTTATATGTAATTCATAGATATTTCAATAATGCAATACTTTTCTTAATTGTGGAGTTCTCTATGCTCATTGTCTACAATTTAATCTTATTATAAAGATTAAAATTTTAATTTACAGTCAAACCAGTAATCAATAATGCAAAGGAATTGAGATTAATTTTAAGAGAGTTACAACAAAATTTGTTAACATTTTCAAACAATGTGTCCTTGTTTAGGTCTCCTAATTGATTTTAAGTATCTAGGAGATGACTTATATCTGGTATATAGTTACCTCATTGAGCTATAGCAATGTCTAATTATAAGCATCCATGCTTAAAAAATTCAAGACAGTGACATTGCAAATTAAAGATCACCCACTTCTTTATAACTTCTTTATCACACAGCTAAAAGACACAATAAAATAGAACATCCATTTTAAGTGAGGATAGCGAAGCTGTTGGTCCAAACTCAGTGGTGAAGCCCAGTGAAGCATATGTGGAATTCCAAGTTTTCTTTGCAAGACCTTGAATTCACACTCTCCTCCCGATGTACCAACCCTACAGCATTTACTCTATAAATTTTGAGGAATTCCCAGAAATCTGGCTCACAGAATAGATGGCAATGCAAGTTATAGTCTAAGGGCTGCATAGCTGTAAAACCAAAGTATCATAAGAAAAGTGGAGCTGGAGAAAGCTTTTGCATATTCCCACTGTTCTTAACAAAGGCTTGAACTCATAAAGCTTAACCTCAGTCTGGGTAGATCCTCTAGTCTGTTGTGATATTTAGTGTTTTTCATAAAGCCTCAGCTGCTGGAATCAGGTGATCATATGCATCAGTCAGTTTGCATATTAGAAAACCAAGGAATTTTCCAGACTTATGATCACAGAGAAAAACTTAAAAACCTTCAGGAAATATAACCTAGAGACTCAGAATTTGCATATAAGCTAGCCAGCTCGAACTCTAAAATAACATAATGTATATATTAATCAGTAGGCTAAATGAAGGTGCAAACATGATAGAAGTACAAAGTCATTGAAATGGGCTTAGGCTTCAATAAAATGGATTTTTGCAAATGTAATAAACTGGAAAATCTCACCATACTCCCTATGCGATACATGAAAGTCTTATTCAAAGTAAAAATGCTGTGTGTTTTCTACAGTCATCAGAGCACACTTAAAATTCATGAACATAAAAACTAAGAATTTGTATCTAGAACAAAACGCAATACTCTCTGGAATATTAATTTAGGAAAGACCCATTTTTATCTCATATTCTTTACCCCAGCTACCAAGACTTCATGCACTAGTCAAAGTCACAGCAGAAGTAAGGATGGCAAGAGAAAAGGCAGGACATAAAATTCCTGTGTTCTGTATTTCCCAGGAGGACTGTAATTTCTCTGAAGACTATTTAGGCCTGCCTGAGTGTAAATCAAATGGGCTTCATAAGTGGAATTTTCCATTGGGCTCAAATGCCTCCTGGAAGGTAGGGAGCACCCATAACATATTACACAAGTCCATTCTATTGATATCTACTGATTGTTTTTCCCATCCATGACAAAATTCACATGAGATCTACGGGATCTCATGGGATTTATGGGATTCCTTGTCCAAAATGCAAATACCTTTCTAAAGAGAAATGGAAAGCAAGCACATGAGGAATCATCTCTGCCACGATGGCTTACAAGATCTACTTGTTCCTTTTGTTCTAGACAGGAAAAAAAGAAAATAACCCCCTGTTTTAACCCATTTATCTATCAATCCAATGTGAATGAGCTGGCTAGCATTTTTTGGGAAAAGTATGATTCCTTTACCACATCTACTAGCCAAAATCCAGACTGCTCAGAAAATTTTTTGTCTCTTTTTTCTCAAAGTGTCATCCAGGATACTCTTTCCCAAGGTTTTTACTCTTAGTGGCTTCCTTATCACTCTTAAATGGTGCCATAATAATTAGGGAACTGTTGCAGAAAACCAAAGGGTGCCTGTATTGAACTTTAAGGCCTTAGGGATACGTAAAGGTTAGTGTCAAGACTTTGTTAACATATTCTAGAAGGACCTTGACTTTCTCTTGACTTTTTCTACCTCATAAGTTAGTTATAAGGAAATCATCTCACACGACTTCACTCTTTTAAATCATTTGATCATGTGAAACCAAGCTGATGGCTCTTAACTGCGCTAGTTTTAACACTATGGAGTATACGGAGTAGAATTACTCATAAATAAGCTTGAAATGATTTAAAGGAAAAAAGGATTAATCAGGATAGCCAAACCTAAAGCGTATGAACAAAGTTGTGGGAAAAAAACTCTGATTATAGATACATTTACATGTGAAGTCCCTTGTCAATAAACAATAAATAACGCACTTAGGGAACATTGCTAAAATATTCAGTCATGGTCTCTAAAGTAATCATATCTAGTCAGAAAATAGATTTGTAGTTGTGGATTGTTTGCTTGAATTGCCTGAGGAAAAGACTAACAATGGAGCAGGAACTATTGAAACTGCACAAACACCAGAAATACCCATATTTAAATACAACCAGCAGTCCTGGTCTTTCCAACTCTAAATCATTTACAGAAAATGGAAGAGCTATGAAGCAAAAAGTTGAAACATAGATGTGTAATAGTTCACTTTCTCTACATCTTTCATCTTAATCTATATTTATTCTCCTGGTATGGAAGGCATTCCTTCTCACATTACACAATGAAATAATCCAATGATACATTTAAAACAACAAAAGGAAGCCTGGAATTTTTTATTTCCAAGTAATTTGACAGGGGAATGCATTACCAAAACTCAAAGGAAGCAAAAAGCAGAAAAGAGTTCAAATAGGTATTAGACAACTTTACAACAGATAACTGTTCACTAGTCATCTACCTGGCCAGGAAGTTCCTAATTCACCAACGCCTGGGAGCTATGAGAGATAGAACAGCTCTGGGATTTCCCTCCATGCATCCCCTTGCTGGTAGCTTGCTTGTGTCTATTATTTGCCTCTCCAGAAATCTAATATTGGCAATATGATCCCTTTACTATTTCAATTCTAGAGTTCCAAATTTACCAGTTCTTGCACAAAAAAGCTACAATATGTACTTACCTGAAAGTTCCTTAGTTAATGTTAGCTGCTAATACAACATGGAGTCCAACAGCATTAAGGATCACATAATGACTTTGAACTTGAAACACGTTTATAAAAGTACATTTTGTTATTGTCCTAATTGGTCCAAAGCTTTTCAACTGCATCTCCTTAAAAAAAAAAACAAAAGAAACCAACCAAACAAAAAAAACCCCACAACTAAATAAAGACCATTTGGAACCGAGATATGCCAAGTTCAGGCCCAGATCAAACAACAGCAAATGTCAATGAAAAGCCTCAATGAGAAACCGAACTCAAGAGTACAAGACTAATTCAAGTGCTGAAGCAGCAGGAACTTGTTCAGAGGATGAGAACAGTGGTGAGGAACTCCTTGGCTCTCTTTTCTCCTCTGATACCTACGTCATTAGAAAAGCTCTTCCTTTTTACATTCTTATAAAATAAGTAACACCAGTCTTGCAGAGGCATCAATTCAATAAGCCTTTTAAGACTTTACAGAGCTTTTCAGAGAACATATTATGGAGGGCTGTTAAACCCATCCAAGCTCTGCTGAGGCCACCCTTGCAGTCTCCCGCACTCAAATGTAATTAACATGTCTTGTGTGATTTCTCAATTAAAAGTTTTAAGTTTCATATTGCTAATCAGTATAGAAGTACAAAATGAAGAATTACTCATTATTCATGAGGAAGTTCCTTGCTAAGAGTCCCTTTGAGTGCAAGTACCATTAGTTGGATAAATCTACAAGAGTAGTTTTGGTACACCCTAATATTTCAAAAGCGAAGATGCTGAGAAGAACAGTTTGTCATGAATATGGCACTACCAGTACAGAGACACATTTACCAATATGGACACTCCACTGTTCACTTTCAAAGCTCTCAGAAGTGACAATCTGGAAAAACTGTTGAGGGATACAGCAATAAAATAGATAATTCTGTCTTACCCCATATAAATGGCCTACTGTGCCCTAGAAAAACACACCAGGATTAGGGAAGTTTTCATAGCCTTGAATGGAGAACTGTACTGAATAAGGCCATAAAAGCAGCTGCTTTTCTCCTCTGCCAAAGTATAAAGATGTTGTAATGTAACTGTCAGAAGTTAACATTTAACAGCAAAAAATAATTTTGTAACATGGGTATGACGATATCTCTAAAGAAGTAGTTAGGCAGAGTGGAATTGGATGCCTTTGTGTAACTAATCATGACTTCATCACTAGGTGGTGAATGTGACTGAATCTCAAACCTGGCTTCCAACACACACCTGATAAAATGATGGATGCAGGAGTGCATCACACAGTGCTGCAGGAGGAACTGTTCACACTACTCCCAAGCCCATCAGCTATTCAGGCTACCTGAGTTTGGTTAGGCTGGTTATTTTGATTTAAAATAACAATGTGAACTGAAATCAGCTCTGTTTGTTGACAGTCACTAACTGACAGCCATAAAAGCACCATTAATTCTGTTGTTGTCAGCAAATGCTTTAAAATGATCTAAAAGGAATGCAGCTTCCTCTACATTAAAATCCCCACACCATCAAAGGTTTACTTTGTACATTGTTTGGGCTTTCTAAAGCTTAAAATCACTGCCAGTGCACCTGCCTTCTAGAAGATCATTAGGTAAATGTCCCAGTAAAGCCCAATCAACCTGGCTTTAGTTACCTTACCGTCTGCTCTAGAAGAAAATTAATGTCATTAGATGTGCCTTTGACTGAAAAGTGCTGGTGTTTGGTTACTGTGGCAGCTGTCAGGGAGGTGCAAGGGTCTTTCTGCTGGATGCTGACCCAGCAGGCTGCCTGGGCACAGCCTGGTCCCAGCCCCCTGCCAGCCACCCCACCCATGTCAGGGTGCCCTGAGCCCTTGCAGCACACCAGAGCTCAACCTTGCCAGTGTGCCCTGCCAAACCCCAGATCCCTGCAACACTCACCCATCAAGAAACAGAAATTTCAGGTCTGAACTCAGGTATAATGACTTAAAGGAAGGAAGAAAAATGTAGAAAAAGTTAAAAAAATCCTGCAGAGCTACATGGATGGAGACAAATTAAATCCGATTAATGACGCCTCTTTTCCTTCTATTTTGATGTTCTGTGGAAAAGAAATTAGCATAGCAAATCCTGCTTTATCTCTGAATAAAATTTCAGATCCTTAGTCTGAACCCCTCTCTTTTTTCCTGGAATAAAAAGGCAAAATGAAGATCTTGTCAGCTTCAGAGGGGAGATTTTTCACACATCAGCAGTTTCCAGGGGTGGGTGCCCACCCTTGCTGCCTGGCCGCAGGGACACCAGTGCCACCCAGCCTCTGTGCAGCTGCTGCCACCCCTGAACTCTGCTTCAGCCTTACTGCAGCTTGCCAGGACTCCTGGATCATCTGAGCCCTCTGGACAGAGGCATTAAATACTCTTTTTGAACACAGCTTCCTAAAAACGCCAAAGGATAATGTACAGCAGAGGAAAAGAATGCAATCACATTACAGTTAAAGAATGGTGCAAATTACAGTGAAGTACTTAACTTGTATTTAGCATAAAAACATGATAAATGCTTTTTATGCTCAACAATATGAATAAAACAATACAAACATCAAGATTATGCAAAAGAAACCTTCAGGTGGGAAGCCTGAATTGTAGAGGCAGTGGTCTCATTCATTTTACCAAGACTGAAGCAGATAAAAACCATCACTGTGTTCTGAAGAAGAGTCACTTAGCACCCTTCTTCACCGATAAGTATCAATAGATGAAATAGTAGCAACACCAGTGCAATTCATCTGGGATGAAAATCCTTCCCAATTAAACTTTCACACAGTGAAAACATGCTCTCCCAGATGATTTGAGTTTTGGATTTCAAAATATGCCCTTCTTGAAATACATGCCCAAGCAACCTAATGTATTTTGGTTGTCCATATCAGTCATAAATAAAGATAAAGCAGAGTATCAACCAGGGAAATGTGGTGAGAAACAAAACAAAAAAATCCTGTTCCAAGGATCTTTGCTTTGTAATTCTCCACTGATGTTCTCTCCAATGCTAGTGCTGTGAAAAGCATGATCTTTAAGAGTCCCTTCCAAGCCAAAGCAGATGATGATTCTGTGGTTTATAAAAACTTCCCTTACTAGGAAATGTCCGCCATGCTTTATCCAACAGTGCAGTAAGTGCTCTTGGTACTCTTACACATTACAAAAAGCAAAAAATGTTATTTCTTAAAAATAGTGAAAAAAAATTGAATCTTTGCAGGGTAGATATTTTAGGGGACACTGTTTGGAGTTCAAAAGGTTCAAGACCACTTGTACAGTCTTTGTCAGCTCCTTCAGTCAGGCAGGTCTTGTACTTATATTTGTAAGAGTGTAAAGATGGTGACAGCAGACACATACCTTCCCTGTGTCTCCACAAGTACACATCAACTTGTCTGCCCAGAATAAAGCAGCCTGCTGCAATATAAAAATGGAGAAAGGTAATCTCATATACTCCAGAGCCAATTTCTGTACTAATCAATCATTTAATTTCAAAAGGAAAATAAGGGGCCTCAGGCCAGGTAGGCAACACCTGTGGCTAAATGTTCACATTTGTATTTGCCCAAAAGAAGTCAGACCCCACATTTTCAACTTGTCTTCAGAGAGGAGAATGAGATGCTTCCATTTCCTACCGTGAGGAAGTAACATCTCTGAAAAAGGAATTTGTTTATAAAACTTCAAACTACAGGCAGCATGTATGTGAGCGTTCACACTGGACGCAAAAGCAGTGTATTTCCAAAACTCACTCGTGTTTTTTACAGAATTAAACCTTGCATCTTATAAAACAGAAAGGTTTTTTAATAAAAGAGGAAATATTTAACCCTCTCAAGGTCAATGTCTATTCTCTTCTCTATGATTTCTCCTGCAAAGATATGAAACAAATCAGAGGAAAGAAAGAAAAAAAAAATGGGAAAAAAAATCAAAGAGAATAACTGATTGGGAAAGGGTGAGTGTTCCTTCTGCATGACCTTTGCATATAGTCTGAATATATTTAATTTCTATTCAGTTCTTGTGCAGGACACTAGGATTATGTGTATCAACTTAATTCAGTGATAAGAAAATCCTTACTATAAATCCTACCGTGTGGGACAAATCTGTCAAGATCTTGATTATCAAAACAAATGAACAGACAGTAAAATGTGACATACATAGCATACACTTTACATGATAAATTAGCCCTAGCACAAATGACAGACATACTGTAAGGGGATGTTAAGGTTGCTATGGCAAGAAATGTCTTTCCTTCCCCAGCACCTGAATCACAAGTTTTCCGAGTCAATGACTTCTAGTAAAAGACAACAAATTTCCTGTAGTTAAACACTATCTGCATATAACATAACATATTTCTCTGTCCCAATGTGGTTGCCTTTAAAAGTTACTGCCTTTGAGAGTGTCCTCACCCTGTCACTGGAGTGACTAGCCAGAAGCCCTAAGGTTGTTCTTTGTCCCTTCAGCAGATGTGTTATGGATTTATTGTAATGCTTTAGGGACCTGATAGTGATGGTCAAATAAATTAGGAAGCTCATGCAGTGAGCAACAACATTGTCAGCTTGGGGATAACAAGAGCCCTGCCTCAAGCTAGAAATCTGAACTGAAATGCCTGTATTTTAGCTGCCCAAAATCATGGATGTTATACATTCCTCAGAAATGGGTTGTCATGTAAGAACTGAGGTTTTATCAGAAACATTCCCACTTTTTGTTGAAATTAAAATTGTAGGAAAAAACCCCAAACCAACGTGATTTCAGCATACTTCTTATCCAAAATTGTATTTGGAACTCCTAAGGCAGAAAATCACTGATACATTTAAAGAAATGGAGCAAACCCCAGTGCGAATTTAGGAAAACATCCATTACAGCTATTTCTGTTAACAAGATATAACAATGCACTAAGAGTTCTCCTGCACAGAGACCAAAACACTGGAGAGGGAGAGTACAGCCCTAACACAAGGTGTTCAGAGCCTACATCAGGACAGGCTCACCCTTGCTGCAAAAAAATACACTAGTCTTATGCAGTAAGCCAGCTGACAGCTTCACTGATTACTCCTCCCAGAAACCCACCAGAAATTCAAATTAGATTAGCTTCTCCCAGCTTTCTAAACAAAACTCATAAACAAAGCTGTGTTCTCACTGACCTCAGAGGATGTGTCAGATAATCAAAAACTCTTGTTTAGCTGTTAATTTCTGTGATTACAAAGTGTCATTTTTTTTCAAGTTATGACATACATATACTGATCACCAGCAGAACCACATCAAAATCACCATGGGAAATGCTCACATTTCTGTATGTCTAGGAAGGACTGCAGAAGGCACTAGTGTCATCTTTCTACTGCCTCCTGTAGTTCATTATACAAGCATTTTGGAAAGGTTACAATTCAACCGACAAAATTAATCATTTAGGTGCTTTTCTGAACATATGCTATCCTAATGGCAAGTTAAGTGATAAAATAAGGATGAGAAGCAAAGGTCTTGAAAAACTGCCATCCTCAGCTGGTTTGCCTAACCCCTCTCTGTACTGTTGGTGAGGTTGACACCACTTTTATATAAAGATCTATTTTCTGTTTGAAAATACTTTTTATCCCTTCAGGTACAAGCAGAAGAGCAAACAATTCTATGCACGTAAAAGAGATTATTTTAAAATAATTAAATTTAACTTGTACCAAAAAACCCCTGGCCACAAAATACTTACATAACAACAGAAGTCAAGTTTCACACAGAATTTTTCATACAGAGGTATCAAAGCACCTCATAAAATCAGGTAAAGCTATCACCATTTTACAATATCTGAATAATGAAGAAATCTAGCAACACATAACACGGAAATATGACAAAAAATTTTCAAAATTCAGTACCAATGCAGAAAGTACCAAGAAACCCCATGGTGAGGGAGCTGCCCAGCACCCGGCAGGCTACGGCACACACACCAGAGGATGGCATCTAATGAACTGTTTGGGATAACAAAACCGTTTTGAGATTTTCATAAAATTTACAAAGAAACAAAACCAGTATGATACCAAACCCGATCTTTAAGGGGGTCTAGAGAGTTTAGAAAACTCTTTAAGGGGAGCTCTTACAATAAGCTGCAATGAACACATATAAAATTCATATCAACTTCCAGCCAGCAACACAAGCCTATGCAGTTTTATCACATTTTTTTCTTTCCTTTCCATCCTTTACTGTATGGTGAGATTTTAGTTTTGCATATTCTGCTCTGTATCTCCTTTTTCCTACACCTCGCACAAATCCTGTGCCTTGCCACAATTCTGCATTTATCTCCCAATTCATCCAAAAAGGTCTCTGCTGATATGCACTGCTTTTGTCCGTCTCATCCTGCTCCTCCCCAGTTTTTTCTACTTTATTTCCCTTTACCCTTGGCTTCAAAACTTCCCCAGCATTATCCCTCCTGTGCATCCTCTGAAGAGCTGAACTCTAAAATAACCCCTCTGGCTGGTAGAAGGCAGTGAAGGAGAGGAGTCCTCCTCAGGCTGCCCGAGGCTGGCAGATGGGAGAGCCCACCGAAGCCTTTGGAGCAGCCTAGGCTCAGCCACATGTGCCCCCGGGGCTGATCCCCACGACAGTGCCAGCTTGGGTATTACAACAAGCAACAGCTACACACCTGCTTTCCCTGTGCACAGCAAAATAAACCAGGATGCCTGGGCCACAGGTTTAATTGATTCTTTTTGTCTTTCACCCTGCTTCAGAAGTCAGTCTGATCAATGCTATTTCACACTCTCCAGTGCAAGCTTTACTGATCTAACCTCTGACTAAACACAGATTCATCAAAGCAGCACCAGGGGAGGCAATATTTATCCTTTGCAACACACAGGGAATGTCATGTTACAACTTCCTCCTGGCTTTCCTCTTCTATTAGGAGAGGAGGGGAAGGAGGGCTTGCACAGCTGAAGTGAGCGCCAGCACTGGAAACTAATGTCGTGTATTTATCCATTCACATTAAGTATGGAAGAGGCAGTCACAGTTCGTGTTCCCTCGGCGCTCTTGAAACTCTTTTCCTTTCCATCTTCCAGAGGGTGACAGAAAATAGCAGTTACTGACAAATGCTGGGGGAAAGCATAAGATCTAAACAATAAATATTATATGCATCCATATCTCTAACACTCTCCTTCGAGTCTAAATAAAGTAAATATGAGAATCCCCATAAGAAGTCATGAAAGATGCCAAATCCTTTCTGAAAGACAAAGAAACAAATTTTCTTAACGCTTTCCTACATTTCTTTAATAATCTAAATAGAAGTTGCCAGCTAGTGACACAGCAAAATATGTTCATTTGTCCACACAAGACAGCCTTTCCCTTGTCAAATGCCCAGGTGTGAAGGGAGGTAATCGCTGAGGCTGCGAGGGCATTGCCCTGGCAGTGCCCACACTGGAGGTACCCAGCAGACACGCTCACGAAGAAACAAGGCTTTGTCATTTTGTCACATAGGAGAGAAGATTTCTTCTTATATGACATCTAGAACGATTCCTGTGCGAACCTGGTGTGAAAAGTTACTTGCACCGCTTCAAGTGCCTACTTGTTTCCTCTCCAGCCATCTGCTCTTACTCTTTCTTAGCTTGTTATCTGGATGTACTTTTCTCAAGGACAGTTTCTCAGTTCTATTCAATGGTAGGTCTATTGCTGACTCCTTTAGTGCCTTCTCCATATAGACCAGATTGTTTTTCCATACGAAGTCAAAGAAAGATTGAGTCACATCGCAGCTTGGCTATTGTCAATCCTGCCTGCTGTTGATTGAATATTTCAATTTTGAGCAGTTTTGCTGAGATAACATATTTTTAATCACTTTCTATTCAAGGTTCTCACCTTCATCATTACAGACTCAGACATTAAAAGCTCATCTGTCACTCTCTCCTATCATTGTCCCTGCTTCCTTAACCCTTACCTTAACTTCCTTAACTTCTTTTTTTTTAACTTATCTTTACTTATTTTTTTTTTAAAGAAGAATGTAACATTCGTCCCCTTACATCTCTGTTCTGCTCTTTATGAAGCTCTTTTACTTGGGGATAACTACTCTCTTTTTTTCTATGCCAAAATTCTTGTGGGATCTCATTCTTCTAACTCCATAAATCTATTTCTTTCAGGGATTCCTTCTTCATCAGGTCCCTCACAATGAAATCTTGACTCCTCCTCTGCGAAAACTGAGTTCTGGGGTTCTCAACAGATAGGTAGCGAGCAGCAACCTCATGAACCTCTGTCTTCTTCTCTGAATCCAGTGTGCTGGAGAATGTGAAAGAAACAGGCCTCTTCTCTCAAACAGATCTATTCCAGGAAATTTTTTCCCAAACCTGACATATTATTGGAATCCAAGCCAATCTAAACTTAAATAGGAAGTGGACAATTTTAGAGACTTAACTAGAAAAAGTCAGAGCCAGGAATTAGGACTCGCAAGTATTTCTGATGACTATAAAAACTGAAATTGTTTTTGCAGAGAACACACACTGGGCCTGTAACTGAATGTGCTGTAATCAAACAAATTTTTAAAAGCTGAGAGCAAGTGCTTACCCCAAGAAACCATAGCAGGGCATCAAATAATGAAGAGTTTAAACTCACCACCCTGAATACTCACAGTTTGACCTCTGGGTGCAAAACAAGAAGGACAGTGTGCCTTCTCATTTCCCATGCTAATACCTAAGGTATCACTTCACATAATTACTGAGTACTACATTTGCAAAATGAACTACAAATCTCCCTTCAAAAGGCATGTGCTTTTCGCAGAAACACATAAAAATTGACCTGATTATTCATCACATTCCCCACCATAAACTACTCAAAGCTTCAGCCTGTGGCCCTGCATGCATCTGCCCTGCGCTGTGCTAATTGAACCACGGACATGCTGAAACAGTCAGCTGGAAAAGAGCCACCTTATCTTTGTGCTCCAAAAGAATTTTTAAAAGGAAAAGGAAACTCCTGTTGTGAATTATGAGAATGAGCATCGTTCAAACACTGTAAATAGAGTGATAAGAATTACCTTTCATTCATGTCTGTAATACTCCTATCAGCAAGGACTTACCCTCTCTCCCTAAGCTTCAATTTAAGATGTTTTTTTATTTACAGAATTACTTTCCAGAGATATATATTAGCACATTTTTTCAAAACAGACAAACACTGCGAAATTAATTACTAAACACACCTTTCCCTGCAAAGCCAACCAAGGTCTCAGTTCTGAAAACTTGTGTTATTAATGAATGGCACACTGCAGCAAACTAATTGTATGTAAAGTCAATGGGTGCATGTTTAAGAATTTTAATTACTGTTCTGTGATTGCTTTATATTCAATACGTAACATACAGGTAACACAGCCTTTATGATGATAAGCAGTTTAATTAGAAAGCAAAGATAAGAAAAAAATGCCTTTAAGTTACAGCATTTGTTCATGCTGGCCATGTGATAACTTGAGCACAGATTTTTCCTTGGTATTTTAAAATATGAAAAGCTAATTCTACACAAACCTTTGTTCCCTCACACTACTTGAACTGCTTTATCTGCCATTTTCCTCTCTCTCTTATGGGTGTCAACAGCACAGTTTAATTAGATCACAAACCTCAATCTCTGCGCAGGTCCACACGAGCCCCACACTGCATGGCCAGCGCCAGCTTCCCCGCGAGCTGGGAGCAGCCTGGGCTGTGTGCTGGCTGCAGAGCACTTACCCTTTCAGCAAACTGTCTCCGAGGATGGCCATTGATTTCCTAGTTATTATCAACATGAAATTATTGAATGACAGATGATAGAGTGTTAGGTCCTACAAGTATTTTCCCAAATGGGTTATCCAGCCAGTGTTGCCGTGGCAACGAGGCTGTTTGACAGCGCTTATGACAAAGAAGTCTTGGCTTAGAATTCAGCTACAAAAGAGCTCCTTGCTTCCTACCTTATCCTCCCTGGTTTTATCCAGCATCTCCTCAATGCCTCCCCAGCCTGTGCCTCCAGTTGGCAGCTCCAACACCAGCCACAATATGGCATTGCTGCCAGCCTTTAGTCCTTCAGTCCTCCAGGAGAGCACCCTGCCCATGATGGGACATCACACTTTTACCTAAGATAATGTCTATTCTACTAAGATAAAATATTAAGTCTGACAGTGCTGAATCCACTGGCAACACAAGCATCAAGACACACGACTGAAAGCCTAGAAGACATCATGCTCACAAATCAGCCATTACCTTGCACAGATAAAAGTTAAATAATTTCTTCACTTTCAAGCTATGACTCTTTGTTTGCTTGGGGTTTTTTAAAGCCCTTTCTCTACTAGCAGGATATAGCCTGAACACTTTAAAATAAAACTCATCTACCCGCCTTCAAGTGCTGTCGTATTTGCTCAACCTTTCTGATCATTCCAGAAAATGCCTCTCTTTTGACCTTCTGACTCCCAAAGAAAGCTGTTTCACAAATCCAAAATTACATGCAATAACAGGTTATTCCACTTAAATTGACTCACCCACATTTAAATTAACTGGTCGGTTTTCCAGAAAGACAATGGCACGAGAGGGAACTACTGAGGAACAGTGTGAAAAGCTCTGGCTGGTTGCAGCAGACTACCATACATCTGCAGCCAGAAAGGCTCATGTGCTTGGGCTTTGCTGCCCAAGTTGGTAACTACCCTTCACCACACACAGTTACCACCCTTTTCCACTCTGTCTCAGTCCACAATAAATTTTGCTGTATTTATTCCACGCTGAGTGAATGTAGCATCTCAGTTGCCACTGTTTGAGTTGTGATAGGTGAGCAGGAAAAGAGCTCTGAAATCTACTGATATTTTCAACAGGCATCGAGTTACCTTGGCAGATGGCGGAAAAGTACATCTGGGAAAGCCAGAAGCAGGCCCCATTGTGAAAATATAAGCTAAAAATGTGCCCAGATATTCCCTGATATCCTTAAAAAATGAGAAGTTTATTTCTTCCAACCTCCAATAAAAATCTATCCCAAAAGGTGTAGTTTCTGTCAAGATGGAAAAGAACTACTAAAGCACACAGCATTAATGGGGGCAAGTACTGATCAGATTCCCAGGAGAAACTGAGAACTAGTTATGGAGTGAGAAAACTGAGATTATGTGTCTACTACAAAGCTTAAATGCTCAGTCTCTGCCAACTATCTTGTTTCTGTCTGGAAATACTTCAGGTCTTAAAATACTTGTAAGTGCATTAAAAAAAAATATTCCTAGTACAGCCACATCTGCTCATAGCAGCACTTTTATAGGGCAGCTTCAATTAGAGTTGGGTCTTGATGAGCCTCATCTAGGCTGTGCTGCACAAAGCAATAAACAAGGCACTGAAAGCACATGGAAAGCTGCAGCTTCATGCTGCCATCAGCCCCCACTGTCATATTTTCTCTCCTCATACACCCTCCTTCTAGCATAAGCAAAGCTGTAAATGTTTTAGGGCTCTGTGATAGTCCCTGAGAAAAACAGGGAGCATATGTAATGTATTTTCACATGGAAAAAAACCCAGAGATCCTAATTTCTAAAGTGTGCCTTCTGTCCAAAGTGTACCCTTGACGCTAACTCGGCTGTGATGCAAATCACTTTACAGAGATTACTCAGCCATAGATGATTCCAAGGTACCATCAGAAGGGTATTAGTCAACAATTTCTCATGAAGTCCAATTACATGTTTTCTATATGATTCCCTGACTACTCACTAAAATTTTGCTGATATTAGCCCATCTAAAATGCATTCCAGGGACCAGGAGCACAGATAATATCCATTACAAAACCATTCTGTGGTTTCTGTCAAATCTAAGTTAAATGCACTATAGGGACTGGAAAGCTGCTACAAAACTGCAGATTCAGGATCTATACAAAACAAAGACACTACGTCAAGATACTCTTTTTTTAAACAGATAGAGATATTCAAATATGTGAAGACCGAGCTGAAAAGGATGCATCCAAAAGCATAATACTGCACTGTTTCTGAGTACCAGTGTGATGTAACTCTGAGTACTACTGTGATGTAACTCTGGCCCATAATTGATGTCATCTGGATTTTCTCAAATTTCTCATGAAACACAAAATCAGTACCAAATGCACGTTAACTATCAATTAGGAAAAAAAATGATAAGTTTCTCTTTAAAATCCTTTCCCCTTCTCTCTTTTCAACCAAATTGTCAAAACATGTCCCTTCTGAAGACATTTAAATGACTAGATGGTTCAAGGCACAGGTGATGGCTACAAAGCCCCTCACCCACAGGTCACAGGTTTGACTTCAACCTCAGTTGATAGTGACTAAACTTTACTATGACCAGACAGCTGTTCTATCTGAAAAAACCTGGCAGTTTCAGTCAAGTTCCTACTGGGCAGGTGCTTGCACCACTAAAATCACACTTTTTTCAGAAACATTTTTGGCAGCGTCAGCAAACACACCAAGGATGGAGTGGACTTGGGGACTGCATGTGTCCTCCTGAACGAGAATCAAAGAGCTTTGGCTTCCTTAGGATTAATACATAGTGACGAGTAACAGAGAGAAAGAGAAGCTATCATTCATTTCACTGAACTTGTTCTAGGAACAAGATAGGAGTTCTCCACCTTATCATAAGCAGCCACCTCTTTCTTAAAGCTTTCAATTCTTATCAAGAATTGCTTATCTACTATAAATTCTCATATAATGAAAAAATATCTGAAAGACTTCAAGGTGGAAGAAAGTCCCTATAAAAAAAAAAGACCAGTATTTTGGAGGGGAAGAGGGGTGGCAAGGGCATTCATTTTGGGTTTTGTACTGCCTTTATACCCTGTTCGCCAAAAGAGAAGACTCAAACTGTGGTTAAAGAAAAAAAGAAACCGGAAAAGAGCAAAAACTGTGAAGCCTTGATAGAAGTATATTTCTTATTTGTGGGATCTCCAGGGAAACAATCATTGCTTTATTGATTTATGCTACAAAAATAGTAAGAGAGTACAGCATTGAAATGAAACTTATCGTAACAAATCGACCTAACTAGCAGCCTTAACTGCAGTCAGTGCAGGCAGCTCATAGTCAGTGTCCCAGACAGTAGGGATCAGCTCCAGTAGTTTTTGCTACAGTTAAAGAGAACTGCGGCAAACTGCTCATCAGGGTATCCTGAGGGAAAACCCTTCCAAATACTTACAGACTCTTTAATATCTGCCCTTTGACTTCATGCAGCAGGGACCATGTTGCTTCTGTCAAGATGAGAAATTTTGGGACCATTCACGGGCCAAAGGAAGCAGAAAGAATGTTACTGTCTGGATACACACCAATTATCCCTACTTGGCTAAGTTTTTAGAAGTAGGGTTTTCAAGAATGTGAAAGAAAACACTAATTTGATAGTGCTTGGCCAAGTTAGTAGAGAAAAAATTTACAGAGAACAGCTTTCAAAAGAGAGATGTTTGTTCCTGAAGCCATTAATTTGAAAAAAAATTGCACTGCTAAGTTGGGAAAACGGATGCTAAGGAATATCCCATTTTGGCTTCACTGAGAGTCACTTGAAATGATCTCATTTGATTATGACACTGGAAAGTGAATGAAGAAAGTGAAAGGCTAGTTCCCTCAAACCCTTCAATTTTAACATCCTGATTGCAGTCTTAGTACAGTGCAATCCTGTATAAAAACAGTTGTACAAAGATAACACTAGTTAAGCTTATTTTGCTATGGGCAATCCCAGCAAACTTTAAAAATGAAAAGAATACATTTGCTCACGAGGCTGAATTTTCCTACAGCATAAACAGCAAATTCAATCTGCTGTTAAAAAAACTACTCCATTTTAAAAGCAATTAAGAAGGGCATTTTCCCCTCAGCTTGACTTGTCAATCCTATTAGACCAAATTCTAATTAAGGGTGGAAAAGTGACTATTTTATCTGCCAAATGAAAATAATTTAGTGCAAGTTAATGAGGACTGGCTTATAACTGATTAGTCATTTTGATTCTGGCTTGTTACAATGGTAGAAATTACCTTCAAAAGATACAGTAGGATCAGCAGTCATTTTCACACATTTGAAAAACAAACTGAGCTTTCCTTTGTGGCTAGATTAGGCATAAAAATATCTGAAAACAGGAACAAGATAGGGCAACAACTTACAGCTAGTTTTGAAAATATAAACTACTTTGAATGATAACAATATCTAAGCTATTAAGGCCTGGCAATCTCTTCTCCACAGCTTCTCCACATCACACTTGCAACAAGTAGACTTTGACTAACAAAGGCCAAATACCACTATGAAAGAGGGGAGACCAACCTCACAAATCCTTACTCCTTGAGCAGCTTTCCATTACCATTCTACAATGCCACACAGGGATGCTGACATGAAGATTTTTAAAATCAAGTTTATACATGTCATCAGGTACATTTTTTGAAACTAAGTTCATTACAACATGCAATGGTAAATGCTGCACAAGAATAATAAGCCCTGCTAGTCCTTCACAAGTGGGTAAGGAGCTGCTCAGCTGGTTCAGAAGGCATCCCAGGGCAGCTGGCATTCAGTGCATCAGGACGCAGGATTGCATGAAACAAAACTACCTTAAAACAGATCACCTACGCCTGTTTTATTTCTTACATTCTGGATAACTATGAGTAAGAACTATGTGTAAAAATCTGCATTTCTCATTTCAGTATCACTTAAAAACATTCAATTTTTTCATAATGACTGATGTATTCTACTCCTGTGGCACCTCACCTGTCCTCAAGAACCATACAGAAATTGAGTGATGACTTTTCACTCTCAACATTTTGTGTAAAGATAAAAGTAATGTCAAAAAAATTCCTAAAGCCACATTACTGGATGCCTGAAAACTCATCTCGTTTTCTCACATGGACACAGGTACTAAAATGATAAATGATTTCTGTCTTCAGAAAAACAAATTTAAAACAATTAAGTCAAGATTGAAGTGGTCATTTCACTACCTCAAGAAACCAGACTTATGACTGATATAATTCACTTGAAGCAGGTGGGTCTTTTCACATAATTGCCACCATTGCAACAAAGTAGCTCTTCTACTTAACCTGTAAAAGGGACAAAGGCCATAGCATGGTTTACTGTGAACATCAGCCACCACTGAAACATTAGTTGGCTGATATTCTTCACACTTAAGTAATTTTATTTTGGTATTGTGACTTTTAGTAGGTGATCTTCTCCAGAATCCAAAACAAAGCCTGGAGAATAGAGGTAAGAAGAAACTCAAAACTTCTCTGGGTACTAGAAAGACATTTTTTTCAAGAAGTTTAGGTTCTTAAAAGGTCAGAAACATACTTTAAGTTTCTCAGTTTACCAGTGCCTCGTGAACTTTAAATATATCTCCCAGCATCTCAATGACTTTTAAATCAAACCACAACTAGCTGCTTAAAAAATACAATAGCAACCTAGTAAACAACATTACAATACTTTAAACTGACAATTGATATTCTATCTGAAACAAATAGTGTTTACTCTTGTCTCCTCTCAGCAATAATTCCATATTTAGATTTGACATTGAAAAACACAGCATGCACGTAGTGACATATTGTGGCACATAAAACTTAATTTAAGGAAAGTCACATGGACAAAGGGAGTTTGTTGGGCTCTTCATCGTACGTTTCTATATTCACCTAGACTTGAAGTTTAAAGGCAGCCTCCATAATAATACAAAATTCATGAGGGTGTAAAAAAATCAGAAAAAATTTTGGATGTTTCCTGTAGCCTATTTAAATGCAAGTTTCACAAAGACTTAAAATAAAATAATCTAGATCCTTACATAGGATTCCTTTAGGATCCTGGACTGTACTTACACATAATGTTGTAACAAGTTTTTAGAATTAGATACATGCCCACAATCACCATGATAAGACATTCATCAGTCTAATTGTATGCAGGTCACTGCAACCGGAGTGAGGCACACAAGGCTGCTGTGGCACTCCACTGTGTCCCAGTGCAAAGCACTAAGAAGGGACATGCCATGTGCCCTCCTACCTGTCAGAAATCTGCCACCCCATCTGCTCTAGTCCACATGCAAGAGAGAAATAAACTTTCCCACTTCAACCAGGATATTTCTTAAACACCAGCTTTCAATTTCTGTTGAGGAAACAGATACTTCAGTTTTAAAATTGTGCATCATCTTCATTGCTCTTTAATTTCACATAGTCCCCCTGAAGCACTTTGCTGCTGAACAGCCTTTAATATGATTTGAAACAGACACCACTCCAGGGCTTTCTCATCTTCATCACTTGTTTGTTTTGACCTTGACATTTATTCAATTAGAACTGATTTGCCAATCATGCACAACACTTCCTAAAGTCCATTTCCATACACCAGTGAATAGGCCCATCCAGTTAGCAATGATCTTTCCACATGCTCAAAGTAAAAATCTACAAAACCAAAGAGCATACAAAATAGCCAAGGTGTCTGTCACAAGGCATCTGCTATTTTCTTTCCTACCATTTCTCTCAGTAAATGGAAAATAAGAGAAGCTATGAAACCTCTTCTGATGAATAATCAGCTCCAGCATGGCCTAACTGTCAGATTAATAGATTCCTTGAAATTTGCTACACTGGAGGAATGGCTCACATTTAGAAAAGCAGGATTCATCCCCTAAATAACATGGCAGCTCCTCCACAGCTGGGGAAGAGAAGGAAGCACACAGTCCCTATCACGTCTCTGTCACATGCTCAGTGCTGGGAGAGGAAGAATTGTTAAAATTGTCAAGTACCATTCACAAATTTATGCCTGTGGAGTTGTTCCTTCTGGAAGAGAACCAAATAACTCATACTTTTTGAAAATTGCTTATGACAGCTTCTCAGTCTGCTTCAGGCTGGCTCTCAGTGATGATTTGTATTTTCATATACTTCTCATACATTAAGAAATTTCCACCTGTCAGGTCCTGACAGAGTGTCTCCATCTTCAACCTTTTCAGGGAAAATTCTTTGCTTGCAGACATTATCCAAATAAGTTTCTATCAGAAGTCTGGGTGACATAACAGGTGGGGGTCTAAGAAATATGCAGCAGACAAGCAGAGAATTTTAATGAGAGACAGGGTCTTCTGCACTGGCATAAAAGAGATGGAAATTAACATACCGATTCCTGTCACTTTAAACTGCATGTGAAGCCCATGGGTAATTCTTAGGGGAAGTCATAAATGCCCACTACAAAACTTTCTTTACTACCCAGTTTGACACCAGAATGTTTATTTCTATTTATGGAATCATGCTTGGGGTCAAAAAGGCAGCTCAGAGAACAACAGTCTTAAATAAGCAGGAGGATGGTCATTCCTGCTGGTACACTCCTTGATAGCAAAATAAATGCCAGTTTCCCACAGCAAAAGTGGCCAGAAGAGAGGCTAAAGTGTGTGAGGGATGTGAGACATGCTCAGGCATGGGGCTCCTGGTGCATTCAGCCAAGCCCTGACCCGAAAATCCTCCAGAAAGCTGACACCGAGGAAGACACTTGCTACTCACCACAAAAATACTACATTTTTGAGAACCTGTCAGAAAAAATGTGAGCTTTGTGGCTCAGATTCAGTGCTATGTCAAGTAACACAGTCCTCAGCCCCAGTATTTTGGTGAGAAGACCCATAGCAGTATTTCCAGCTCAGACAATGCATGCTTGCCATGTGGCCAGCAGCATCCTGGCACAGCAGCTCCTTCAAAAAGCTCACACTTGTGTCACATGACAAGGGACATCTGTCTGCAAATCCTTCCCATCTCCTCCCTGTTCCTCAGGATGCAGGAGGTTTCACTCCATGACTGCTCCCAATACTTCATCTTCACATGGGAGATGGAATTTGCAAGGAATGCAGGGCGACATGATAGCAAGAGACAGTGAGCAAGAGGTGACATCGTTACTTGTGTAAGAAAAGCTGTGTGGGACGCCTGGTCAAGACCGTACCTCCACTGGCTGGGGGTGCTGTGTGTCACAGGCCAAAATAATTTAGGTCAGAAGCATGAGGAAGGGAAGCAAGCATCCCTCAGCATTTGTTTCTGACCTCTTTGAAGTGCTGCCTGAATGAAGACCTAGTCAGGATGTCCAGAGAGGGCTCCCAGCTTCCCTCACCCTTTGGCACTGGAGGGATGAAGGGGGGTCAGCAGCACTGGCAGTCCTGTTTTGTTCCAATCAGCAGCAAAAGGCAGAACACCCACCCTGTTCCCCTGTCCCTGCCAAGCCCCTTCTCACATCCCTGAAAAATGACTCTGTAGGTAAAAGAAAAGAATATGCTGCAGCTTGGCAAGGACCACATGGCAACACCACACCTCTCCTGCCTTCCTCCCTAGGAGAGCAAACATTTGCATTCTCCCTAATGCTGTAAGGCAAGTTATTTCACACCCATTCCTGCTGTAACTAACCATAGTAACACTGCTGGGCAGTAATACTTAATTGCCATTGCTTTTATAGTTTAATAAATGGTTGGATTACCAATGCTAAAAAGACACAATTTGTCAACTGTAAATTAATGTTATTCAAATTAACTTTGGACCATGAAGAGAGCTTTTAATGTCACTCATCCATTCCACATTTACTGCCCCCATTCTGTAATTGATGTGCAAATTGCTGAATTATTTGATTTCTTCAATCTTTTTTAATTCTTTATTACTCAATACCTTCTGTTGTACTTTAATGATCTGCCATGCTCAGCTCTTCCAAATAAAGGGCTCTGTTAAAAGAAAAGTCCTGATTAATCACTCAACAGATTAATTTTCCTCCTTGTCCAACACCTACTTTAAGCCTCTCTTCTCCCTTTGATTGCAGAAGGAACCAAACCTCTGATATCTATATTAGTTCTTGAGCTATCTTTTTTGCTCAGATGTGCAAGATTGCTTGTTTCCAGCAAGTTTTAAGGGTAAAGGTAACTATAACACACATGCACGTAGTGCTGGAGTTAGAGGAGACACTCACGTACTTGCTTGGAAGTTTCCGAAAAGGTCACTTCAGTCCCAAAGGCAGCGAAACCAACCCCATTAGCAGCACAGTCAGCTGCTTGTTGGCATTACCTTCTTCAAAAGGCCACTTTGAGGTTCAGGCTACGGAATGCAGACTCCAGCTTTACTGCATCTAGTCATGCTTAAAAAATTCAAAACTTTTTTTGAAAATATTTCTGAAGTTAATCGCCACATTTAGACTTTTTATGAAAACACTGCTTTACCTGGCTGAAAAAGTATTTAATCACATGCAGAAGGAAGCATTTATTTCAAATTTTGTTATTTATTTCAGCTTTGTAAAAGCTCCATAGACAGGCATCTTTTTTTTCTTAAAATATGTCAGTTGCCAAGTACTGAAGTAAGGGGTGACTTGTATGTGAATGCTCACAAAAAAATAGAAATTGTATCATCCTGTATCAATTGAATATTTGCAAAGAATTTAATTAAAAATTAACAAATATTTGTAAGTGGAGGCAGACTTTCTATTCAAAGATACAGCAGTCTGTCAGTCACGGCACAGCTGATGAACACCTGCTCTAATTATATATTATATATATACAGCATAAAGCCTAATTGTTTTGTCATTCTTACTTATCTAAGGGAGCCTCAGCACAGGATTTGAAGATATGCCAACATTAAGGCTTGGAATATTTTGAAATTGATCTGAACATCATGTAATGAAAAAACTGTATGAGGGCAAAAAGACATGAAAAGAAAACAAAGCAAGAAATATAATAAATGTGATAAGTACTGTGGGATTTTATCCACTCTTTTTTAATGTAACATCATTATTTCTATTGGGAAGAATGAAACTCCCTTTAAATGTCAAAATAGGCAGAACTGCATTGGGGAAAGTTCAAAATACCATGAAACAGAAAAGAAAAAACCAAACACAAAAATATGCAAGGAAATTGAGTGAAATGAAAAATATGGGAAAAATATAGAGTAAATGAGAGTAAAAGCAGCTATGGTCAAATTAATTGTGGCTGAGAGAAGGAGCCAAATAAAACAGTGCATGAGATGCTTCTGACACAGATGTTAAAAATGAGTGTTGCAAATGAAGTGAGAGTGACAGCAGCAAATTCGGCATGTTTGGTATATAGGAGTAAAAATCCATGTTTGTCACCACTAGTGTTTGACTGGTGGCCATTCACATCACAGCAACCTTCATTTCTTTTTCAATAAACCAATATCTTTCTATTTAAAACACTGAAAACTTCCTTCTGATTCTTCAGTAGAGGAGATGACCTTCCTTTGTCCCCTTAAAATACTTAAACCAAAACCTCTGGAAGAGCTCCAGCACAATAGCTTGAGAGTGATCAGTTCACCCACATAGACTGAGAGGAAGATTGTAAGCCATCAGGGCGAAAGGCAAGACATAAATATGGTTTGCATTTTTACCCTCCATCTACACATATTTAAATCAACCGAGACATTGCAGTAGCTTCATATTTGTCTAGAAATAAATCCTTGTTTTCTCCATTCAAATATCTCCACTATTTTGTTACTCATGTACTCGAGTACTTAATTACATAATATCTGAAACAAGAATGTAAAATTCACAAGCATTAACAGTTTTTTCAGGTACTTTTTTTTTTTATTTTCCAGTTAGATTCCTTCTTAAGTGCTTTGTAGCTTAAAAAAAATGAAGGCAGGGAGAAGTTTAACAGTAGCTGATTATCCCAAATTATTTCACCTTTTTCTATTCAACTGATTCCACCAACCAACAGAGAGTAGCTCAAAATTATCTCAGCACAAGAAATTCACTGCTAAAAATGGAAATGGGAAATAATAATTTAATTCAGCATGATATCATTAATTATCATAAAACAATTCAAAGTGTTGGGGATTATTTTTGTTTAGTTTCTTGCGTTTTGTTGTTTTGTTTAAACCAGCCTACCAGACTGCTAAAAAATAGGTTTGAATAGAATACTGCCCCAAAGCCAAAAATCATGAACGTCTTCTATTGGTGAGCTTATTAGATGGATCACTGAAAGATAAGTGCAATCCAAATCAGTGTAAGCACCCCAATTTAAATTTCTTTCTGTGTCAGAAAGCAACTTGTTTTCTCCCAAAGTCACAAAGGCTCTTCAGGCTGCAGACAGAACAGATGCAAAAGAGTCTGGTGGTACAGTTCCCTCCTCAGCAGCAAAGGCAGCCACGTGCCCTAGTGATTCCTTGATCTCTGCTCAAGCCAAGTAAAGGCTCTTGCACTCATACTTGGACTCTCACAAGTGTACTCTCACAATATAAGGAGCAGCTGGGGGAGCTGGGGTTGTTCAGCCTGAAGAAAAGGCGGGGAAATGCAGCAACGTGGGAGTCGGTCTGTTTTCCCAGGTAACAAGTGACGGGACAAGAAGAAATGGCCTCAAGTTGCATCTCGAGAGGTTTAGATTGGATATTAAGAGAATTTTTTTTTTTACCAAAAGAGTGATTAAGCATTGGAACAGGCTGCTGAGTTCACCACTCCTGGAGGTATTTAAAAGGTGTGTAGATGTGGCACTTTGGGACATGGTTTAGTGGTAGGCTTGGCAGTGCTGGGTTAATGTTTGGACTCCATGATCTTAGAGGTCTTTTCCAATCTAAATAATTATGTGTTTGTATGATTTCCTTGCTGAACTGCCAGCAGGCCTTAAAACCAGATGCTTGAAATCAAGAGATGCTGGTCTTATAATAAGCTCTACATAGATGCTGGTCTTATAATAAGCTCACATAAACCACATGTGACACACACATGCCTCAAAAACATGCTGTGCTGAGGGAGCATTCTCCAGCAAGACTGAGAGTCAGTGCCAGCCTTAGAGCAGAGGTTGCCTCACAGCCACCATCATAGCCCAGCCTCTGAGTGAGCCTGGCCCTGGGAGACACCCTATTGCCCTGACCAGACTTCCTTTCAAAGAAACACCTTTATGGGGCAGAAAAAAGAGTCCCATGCTGTGTTCCTGTAAAATGTGATGCACTAGGCATCAGTGGCAGCAGGTGACTGCTTCACCACAGCTTGGAGTATGCTCAGTTGTAAACCATCAGCGTAATACTTCACACGTAACTGGTTGTGTCTCATTAACATGTTACTGTGGCGCTATACAAACAGAAGGCAGGGGGAAGCTGAGAGACCAGGTGGAATGCACATAAGATGCATGTACTCACAATGGATAACCTCCAAAACTAAGTGGAATATGTGTGTTTTCAATTCACGTGTTGAAAATGAGAAGTCTCATCCTTCACTTTTCAATTCCAGTGTTGTGCCAGTAAGAACTACTGGGAAGTTCTCCTGTATCGCTCTGCCTAAACTCCACTCCAGTACTGCAGTTTCACAAGTTACAAAAATAAATAGACAGTTTTTGGTGAAAGATGAAGGAAAAAGGACCCATATCTGGTTCCACCTTTGTGATACTTTCATCTTTTCAATAAAACTGACACTGTCAAGTCAAAGTTGGATGAAATAAATAAAAACCCAAGAAAGGAAAGAAATAAAACACTATAAATATAAGAGAAGAAACCAGCAGAGGACTACCAGTACTAATTTAGGAGTATGTCTTTAAAGGAACATAAATGCACAGCTCAGGATATTCCACATTTATCCATGTCTAATAGCTTCAGTGTCCATCATTCTCCTCCAGTTGAAAATTTCGAGGGAATTCTTCAAATTTTTTTCTTTAGCATTGGCTGCAGCATTTTGTCTGTTCTTCATGATTTCCTCAGATAGGTTTCTTACAAAACTCGCTCTCTGACAGACATAAAAGTCTTTTCTTTGATGGCAGCTGAGAGTTTTACCAGGAACAAAGGAACTACCTCTGTTTTGTCATACCTGTACATTCATTTCAGAGATATAGAGCCCATTTTTCTTGCCTGGGCCAGAAAGCTAAAAAAAAAAAGAAAAAAACTGATGAGATGATCCCCAACAAAAAAGATCCTAAGCAGCTGGAACAATTCTTGAGATCTCTCTCTCTGCTCTTAACACCAAACGGGACTGCTAACATGGAGCAGTCGTTTTTCCTTTCCTTGAATGCCCTGACATTGGCACTGAAGTCCCACACAGATTTAACAAGTGGAGAAGCAGGAGGATATTTAGCAAAGGCCCTTAAACCCCCAGAGTACTCCAACTACCCATTTGCCAGAGAACACGAAGCTCTTCCTGCTGAGAGCCAGGCCACCAATTTCTGAGGAAAAGCTGCCCCCAGCAAGCCCTACTCTCACGGCTGGGTAGAAAACTTTGCCAATGTGAGGCTCTACTCACCACTGGATCTGCAGTCAGGCAAGTGTGATACCTCTGCTCCCCCTCATAACATCTCAGATGAACAACAGAGTGGAATTCACAAGCAAGGGAATGGCAGAAGGATTGCTCCAATTTGGGGATATCAGTCTTGCTCAATTAAACAATGCTCAGCAGACAGAGTAACTGGGGAAGGACAAATTATTTGGGATATAACACCAGACTGTTTCTCCTCTCACGGCAGCCAAGTAGTTGGAAAGTTAAATATTAGAAGAAAGTAGTTGGACTGAAGGAAAAGAGAAAAGATAAAATAAGTACATTTTCTCACTCTCCAAGGAACCATGGTATGGTTAACTGTCTCAAGTCTGCTAAAAGCATACAAAATCTTTAGCCTTCCAGAGGAGTCCACAAATTAAAATTTAATAGAAACTTGAGAACCCATCTTATTTCTTAAAATGGAAATGAATTATTCAGATTTGGCCTTCCTTAGCAAGCTTTTCCACTGCTTCAGTCATTAGAAACTTCATTTCTTTGCCCAACACATGCCTAATCATTTTTTTAAGCCTCAGGACAGTGCCAATGCCTCTGGTGGAAATCTTCACAAGGTGAGTTATCTCTACTGTCTTTTCAGAAGATAAGCAGTGAGGCTCTCTTTCTCATGCAGAGCACCACACATAAGGGTTTTACAATCAGATGTGCTCAGAAGAAAACACAACATGAAAAATACAAAGAGATAATAGTTTTCCCCTCAGAGTTTCAAGTATAAAGTAAAAAACTAGACATTTTTAAAGGTAATCATGGTCAAATAAAGCAATCATGATCAAAATGCCTGTCTCTTTACTTCACTCTTTTTTTGTAAACTTTGCCCTGATTTAAATGATAATCTTATTTTTGTGGCTGATCTCTGTTTAATATCAAATGAATAAATCTTCTATTCTTTCCATCTAAAATGGACTTGGTAATTGTAAAAAGAAAATTCAAAGGAAAAGAGCAAAATGCCATTTGTCATTCTCTTTTCAGCACCAAACAAGTGACCGGGATCTGAAAAAAACCACAGATTATACTGAGCACCAACACTGGCTTCATTTACACTTCTGGTCTTTACACAATGGTTGCTTTCCAATTACAGAAATAAGGATAAAAGAATTTGCCAACCACCTCTGAAATTCTTCCTCCAAAGCTACTTGCCACTTTTCTTTCCAATATATTTTGAATTAAATATGACAGGTTCTTAATACAATTTAAAATTAAAAAACATATATTTTTGCTAAGAAAGCTAAGAAGCACATGCCTAAAACTTACCCATGAGCATTTCTATCCTGACAAAAAGAAGACATACTATCCCCATTAAGCTAACGATTGACAGCAGACAATTTCACGATAATATTTTCAGATAGATTTTTTTTCCCCCTGTGGCAAGTTTGGGTGGTCACAGAATCTTCCTTTCACCAGACTAATACTTAAGCTTCTATCTTTCTTTGTCTGCTAGTTCTGCTCTGTCAAATCTAGTAATATCCATTATATTGCTAAAGTCTTATAAAAAGAAACAGGTTACCCAAAAAGGAAATATTATGGTCTATTCCATTAAACACAGTAAAACTTTAAATCTCACATAAAAATAGGTCATCCAATTACATGGCAAAAACGACATTTTTTCATTGTCCAGTACACAATATATTTACAGGAAAATTACCAGAAACTCCTCAGCTGTATCAGATCTGAAACTTATATTTAGATGCAGTCATATATTACTGCTGATAATGTGATGCCAGTGAATAGATTGGAATTTTTCACTGTCCTTTATCAAGATAAATTGTTCTGTCAATAGCAAATGGCTGGCAAGTATTAACACTCTGCACACTATATGACTTTTCATTCCAAGTAAAAATTGTATTTAATGCTTTTTCACAAAATCTATGGCCGTGACTGTCCCTATTACCTATTTAACTACCTTTTAAAAGGAGGATTTATTTCTGCAAATTAGGATCTGGGTAACAAGACGGTATCATGCATCATAAACTTTAAGTCAATACAAGCCAGGACACTTGCAGTTCAAATGGGGAAATACCTTTCTCTCATCATTTGGTCCTCCAATAGCATTACCAAGCTGCAGTGGGAGCAGCTGCTCAGAGCAGAACTTTATCTTGGCGTTCTTCCACCTACACTGCCACCACATCCCACAGTAGCCATTTGCTCATTGGCCTATTACTTTCAATAGGTATTCCAGTAATTGGCTATTTCACACTCGTAAGGCTTGAACTGGCAGAGTGCAAAGGGCAGCCAACCAGCCTGTCAGGGTCCTGCACACTGGTCATCCATCAATTATCATCTGCTATTACAAGACAGAGCAAATGCTCTGAAACCTTGTTGGCTTGGATCAGCTTTGCTATGAGCGTAATTTATCCCCAAACCATGTTAAGTTCCTGTCTGAAGAGTGAGGAGGTTGCTATGAAATGAGTAACGTGTTTGTTGGTTGGCACGCGCTGGGGAGGGAGGCAGTGGGGGAGACAGTGTTGATTATCCTGGGGATTGTAGCTTCTTCTGGGTTCTGTGGCCACCTGCCGTCCTACACCCACTCCCTTTGCCAAGAAATACTCAAAACCAGACAAATACAGTTTGTTTTATAAATGATTACTTTAAAGAAAATAAAAGGCCCTGCCTACAGCAGCCCAGAAAGGCTGGGCACACTGCTGGTATTTGTTGTAAATTGTTCTGTATCTGCATTTATGATAGAGAGAAACACATGCGGAAGAAAAAAAGGGTGAAAGCATCATGGAAGTTTAGAAAGTTACTATGGTTGTAACACTAATCCCTTTCCTGCTTTCACCTGACAGTCTGAGAAGGCTCCATTTGCAATGAAGCCAGATTTCTTCTCTCCTACCTCCTACATTTTATTCTTCATCTTATCATGATAGGTTTTTTCATTACCACTATTTAAAATGCAAAAAGGCATACAAAATCTTTTTTATTGTATTGCCCATCTTATTTCCTATTCAGTAGATGTTCCAATTCTAGGTAATATAATTTAGTGGTGGCTGGGGCTTATTATCTACCAGCTTCCTGTAAAAACAGCCCAGAACTTCTTCCCAAAGGCCAAATAGATCTGTTGATCTTCTAATTTAAAAAGTGGTCTCTTATCTTGCAAGTACTTACCTTGAGCAAAGTAAATTATTAAAAACAAAATAAACAAACTCTTCTATTATATGTGCTAATAAAATCCCAAGCACTTAAAAAAGATGAGAAAAAAATCACATACTTGTTAAGAGCAAAGTGATTTAGAAAGCTGCTAAGGATGTTTAAAAATCAATTCTGAACTTTGAGAGGACATGACTAAGGCTCTTAATAAATCCACCTCCAAATAAATCTGAGTTACGCACCCTTACTAGTTGAATAAATGAAGTGACACTGACACATATCTAATTGTAATACATCACAAGATAATCTGTCAAGCCACAAGTGTTCAGGTCCTGTCACCCTTCTTCATCCATTATTTATACATAACCTTCATTGCCAGTGAAATCCCTATGAAGTATAGCTTGGCATCCAAATGCAGCCATTTTAGTTAGTCAGCAGATACAGTCAGGAATCAAACCTGTAAAAACTCTTCAAAATAGCTGTTAGTCTGCCAGAGAGAGAGTTCAGAAAGGAACAAACATGCAGAAGCCACAACTGTTTTCTGCTTTGCTTAATGGACTGAAGAGTGAACAACCCTGTACCTTTGCAGCTGACTTTGGGGCATGCCCTGCTGCCAAAGCTTGCTTTATATTCACTTCAAGATGCTATCTGGAGCCTCTCCAGCCTTTACTTCTTTATCCTATTTCAGACAGGGAGGGTCGCCTAGAAACACATCTCAGTTCTCTTAACAGCATCTGCTGTGGTAATAGGCAAGCAAACTAATGGAGCAGTGCAGTATTTTTTACTCCAAACTTGCCAAAGATGTGTGAAGGGCAAACAGTTGGACATATTTACATACATTCATGATCCAGAAAGTCTCAGTTCAGCAGCTGCTGCTGCAAAGGCAATTCTTCCCCGTTAGCCTGCTCCACGAGCACATTTCTGCTTCACATCCTGCTGAGAGTGATGGGTGGTTTGCAGGGAAAGCCACCAGGGAGATAGCCTGGCTGGGGGGTTTTTGCTGACTGATTTTAGTAACTGAAGTTACAAAATCTTAATCACCACTTTATTGAAGAAGAAACAAGGATTCCTCCCGCAGTTACTCCTCTTCCCCCAAGGCACACAAAGACACTTCTAAATGCGAGAATAAAGATGCACAATTCACAGTACTTCAGCAGTTCAGCCAGGACCTCTGCTTAACTGAGGAGGCTGCAATAACAACCACAATCTGTTTCAGGCATGCAGCACTAGAAAATTAAAGGTTCTGTAAATTACATGGCTATATTCATCCCACAGCCCAATTAAAGGCTTTATTATTTGTCAATAAAGTACCAAATAAAAAAGGTATCCTCCAGATAAGGCAGCTGTTGCTATTTGGCTCTGGTGAACCTTTATTTATGTTCTGTAAGTTTGCAGCATGAAAGTTGCTGATAGGCCATGCATGTTATTACCAGGTGGCCCACGGAAGTGCTTGTGTCCCCAGGGCCGAGTCCTCAATAGCACACATCTTTTCCAGCACACACAGTCTATTCATATGTGGCATGATTCGTGTTATTGCTTTCTGCCTGTGAAGCTCTGAAACACCCAACTCTGCCTCCCTTTTAACACAGCATCCTCCAGGAGCCAATACCTTCTCTGGCTGCCTCTTGGTATGACGTTGGTATGTCCAAGGGTGGCCGAAGACATGAGCAAGAATTTTCCTTGTATACTCAAAAGGAAACAAGATCAGGCCCCTGAGCAATTCCTTCATCCTGCTGAGAGTTATCAATTATTCCTAGGCTAAAAATTTTGGATGCTGTTGTCTCTGATGCCCATATTCTGCTTCCCCCCGCCCCCCCTCCACCTTCCCAGAAGTAACCATGCAGAACTGAAGCTTCTCTCTTCTTCCTTATTACCTCTTTTTTTTTTCACGTAAAGAACAATGGCTTATGGGGTTTTACTACAGCTGTATGTTTTCATCCCTAGGAAATGGTAACAGCACTCAGGAACAGAGACATTAAGACATCAGCACAGCACTCCCGTAGCTTAATGTGCAAGATTCTCTCCCCTTCCCTAGCTTTTTTAATTTCAGGCACTTCGTACTTCTTGTTTGGGCTTCTGAGTGATACAAGTGTGTAATTAGTGAAAAAAGGCATTAACATCTGCAAGGCACTCTTCAAACATCAAAAAATCAAGCTATCCAAGTCTGCTTGCTGTTTCTTGTAATCACAACATTAATTTCTTACTTTTGGAGAAAAATAACATTCCTGTATTTCACAGATGATGGTAGAGCTAAAAAATTAATTTAAGATGATAATGCTACATGAAAATAAAAACCTCCTCTGATTGAATTTCAAGGACTCTTCTGTTTAACTAGCTTCAAGAGTCCTTTTTTTGATCATAATAAAATTATTTGCCATATGGTTCAGATGCTTGTGATCCTCTCTCAATGAGAGGATTATGCATGAGATATAATGCCTACTGTAGCTCCAGCCAAGCACACAGCTGGCTCTGATAATGCCAACAAATGGCTTCATCTATCTCAATGTCACGTAGGAGCTGGTGCGATGTGAATCAGCCTAGAATACAATTAAAATCTACATCATCTGTGAGAAAGGTGATGGAGGTTCTGACATCAGAGCTGTGCCAGATTCATCCTCTTTCTATTGTAACAGAAGAAACATGTTGCCCCTTTCACCCTGTCACACTAATGATGTGCTTTGCCCATGCCTTCCTGTGCACATTAAAGGTAGTAAATCAGGGAGACTCCTATTTAAAGGCTTCGCCTTTATCTGACATTCAGTAACGAGGACAATTTCTAAATTTAAGTGCATTCCTTGTTCCCCTCTCTGTGATGAGATAATGCCACTTGAAATCTACGAGTGAAATATGCGTAAAGGAGTTTATGATCCATATGGATGCAAACTGTGACAGTATGCAAGAATTTCCTTGTTTTAGTTCCACAATATTTAGTCACACTAATAAAACCAAGCTTGCAAATCCATTTCTTCCACCAAACCAAATTTTATTGCAGAAAATGGTCATAATTCACTACAAACAAGCTTGATATCAAGACACTGATGAACCTCCTCTTCCAGGGTTTTAAAGCTAGTGGGAACTTGAGCAATTATTTTGTTTTATTGTTAAACTCATTAAAGGGAAAACACACAAATACGTTTTATTAGCATTTTTGATGCCTTAACGTAAATAAAAGACATAATTACTTATGTCTAGCTCTCAAATTTTATTACAATCCTGGGTTCTATTAAGATATTTTAAACCTTCGGATATCAGAAATATAAAAGCTTGTCTGGTAGAATACAGCAAGACACTAGCTAATGTTGTTTTCTCCTTTCTGTCAATTTAGCTGCATCGGTTTGTGTGGCACATTGCAACTGGTATTGCTAATCAATGCAATGTAGGCACTGGAAAATGAAGATATGCAGTTTTGCACTCACTCGTGATCTTTACTGAGATGTAATCAAAGTCTCTTTAAAAATCTTTAATCATACAATATACCTGCAGACCATTGTCAACTATTTCCTGGTTAGGACATAAGACAAAGTCTCAGTGCTTGCACCTGAATTACAATGATAAATGTGTTTTTAAATGTCCAGGTTTTTACTAAATAAGACAAAATACATCACATTCGGCCTGCCACTGTGTTAGTCTATCTTAACATCATTTGTCATAAATGACAACTACACTAACACTGATATGTGCAAGTATTAAAGTATTATTTTATGCACCAACATTGAAAATTTAAATCTGGGAACATAACACTGAGCCTCTCTTCATATGAAAGACTAGCATCTTGTTGGTTTCTGTTAAGCAGTCAATGGTAATAGGAGGTTTTGCCTACACACCAGCCTGCACATCTGTAATGACACTACTCTTTTAAGTTGATTTAGATAGAATGACAGCAACATCCTCTTCCATGAGAGCTTACATGGTACAAACTTTGGAGAAGCATCCAGGTGGCATAAAAATCTACTGTTTAATACAGCAAAAATTGCAAAATTTTAAAGTTAAAAAACATAAATCAACTCTGAGCTTCTAAGTAACACTTAAGAAAGCAGATGTCTCTAAACTGAACAATGTAATCCTTGCAGTTGATGTAAAACGTTATTGCTCTCAGGGGAAAAAAGAAAATCCAAGGAAAACTTTTACTGCACCTGCTGGGTCTGCCTATATCTAAACTTACTGACTACAGATAAATGAAATGAAAAGCTGTGTGTGAAGTCTTCATGTGTCATTGAATAAATATTTCTTCTCTCAGACCTTACTCTTTTTTTTTTCCCTGCCCAAATAACAACAGTTGGAAACTGCATAACAATGCACTCACTTAAAATTCAGGTATGGGCCCTTCACAACTGTACCAAAGAAAGTTTGCCTTTGAAAATAAGACACCTGTACTTATAACCAAGTAGCACTTCCCTCCTTTACTTGAGTAGGTAAACACACAGTAGCCTATACCCAAGTTTGAAAATAAATTGCAAGACCTCCAAGAAGCAGCCATGCCAAATGACAAATTGTCATTTTCTGTGCATCTTTCAATAGTTCTGACACAAATAAGTAAAACCACAAAAGTGCAATAAATCATAGAGTGAGAATTCATAATATCAGTTAAAGTGGCAGATATACTTCAAACTGGGAAAAAAAACCCCCTCCTTCTATAATGTGAAAATGCCATTGAAAACTATTAACACACTTCCTGTTACAGTCCTGAAAATTGTGCTACAGCTATCCCAAAGCAGCTTTTATATCAACTTTTATATATACCTCTGCAGAGCTCCCACAAATCCAGGAATTAAAGAAAATCTAACATATACAATCTTGAAAAATATGTATCCAGGTAATGTGAAGGTAAAGACACTCTTAAAACAACAGAAATAACAGTTTTAGAAAACTAAATCTAACAGCAACAGAAAATCCTGTTAGATAACTGTAGTACTCTCAAGAAGACAATAAAATTATAATGGAAATAGAAGTAAAACAGAGACACAGAAAGGCCACCATCCTGACACATTAAAATTTGAAGGTTAAAAAGCCATTGATTTCAAGGTTAAAAAGCCAATGACAACCAAATTACAAAATTGCTAAAATATTAATTTGAAAACACAGCGCACAATTTCTAGAAGCAAGACATCAGAAATTTTGTCATCTCTGGTAAAGTGGAAGTTCTTGATGGTATGTGACTTGGCCTGAGCCACCAACATATTTTTTTTATGTTATACTAAAAAGCAACCCATGGTAGAATATTTCCAAGAAAATTAAGGCAGAATTAATCTCAGCATTAGCTACAGGAAGAAAAAATATAATTTAAGAAAAAAAGGAGATGAGATTAATTAAATGAATAAATGTTCTGGTAATCTCATCCTTTAAGACTTTTTTGCTGTTTAAGATCAGAATATAATTCTCCTTAGTACACAAAATACTTCTTGACAGATTATTTCAATCAAAATATCTACAAGTCTGGGTCCTTAAAAGGTACAAGAGGTTGTAATAGAATAATGGGTATGTGTTATTGCTCATCTCCAAAACATGCTTCCTGTTTTAAAGATAATATTAGAATCTCAAAGAGCATGAGAAATGAGAAAGAAGATGAGAAATAAAGAAGTTTACTTTTGAGATAGCTCCAGTGCACCTTCGAGCTTTGATATTTTCTGTTCACCTTCTTCTATATCCCTTTTTTCATTTTCCTAGAACCAGCTGTCTATTCATAAAGCCAGAAATATATTGCTTAATATAGCATCAGTATTCCTAGTATAGCACTGAAAAACTAGAAAAGGTTGTTGAAAAGCAAATGCATATATGTAAATGTTTTTTCTATATTAAATGGAAACATCCCAAACCCTCAAATGATCCATGTGAAATTTTAATTATAACTTAGCAGATGTTTCAGTTAATTGAAGGATATCAGAAAGGTGATTTCCTCTTCATTGTAATTAAAGAGTTAAGCCTAATTTACTGTTGTCAGAATAAGACTAAATGCCAATCTGGTCTGCCTAATTATATAAAAAGGTAAATAGGAGAACTCCAAGACAGACACCAGAATGCTCCCTCCTAACTCAAAAAAAACCCAGCACACACTTCTTTTCTGGCAAGAAGATGGGCAATGACCTTTAATGCAAGCTAACTACTCAGTCTGATTCTGCTTTGTTGCCCTTTTATTAATTTTCCCTGGAAGGTATTTTCATTTCCATTCCCTTGACTTCACAGCTTTATTGTCTAATATTGTGGCTATGCATAAAGGTAAACATATGTTTTGCATTCACTAATGTGGTATTATATAGTTGTCAACAGTGAAAGAAAAATGCAATATAGAAGTAATGCTGAAATACTTGTTTTTCTATGACAATGAAACAGATTTTTCTTCCTATAAATCTGAAAAAAATACAGTGAAAAAAAATCTTTTTGATCTTTATGTGAAATACATATAATATGCATACTTTCTAAATTGCACATTAAATATAATGGTCTTCATAACAAATATAGTCCTTCCAAATGTACCTGAACAAAAAAGTGGAAGCCGTGAGAGTTCAAAGGTTTTGATTTTTAAGTAATCCAGTGATTAGCAGACAACCTGCAGATGAGAACTTTTTACTCCACCTTCTTTCACCTCCCTTGCAACACAGACGCCATTATTGAAGAGAAACTTGTGGGATTGACCAGAGACATAGAACCTGGCTACAAGTGTCAATAATACCCAGTGTGAAGTTAACCGAAGCATGAATTACGTGAAAAATCATGTCTATATGTGTGTGTGTGTACACATATATATGTACAAATTATGAAAGCATATTACCTCCAACGTGTTATATGAAACACCAAAGAACTCCAAGTAGAATTTTGCTCCTATCCAGATACAGGTGCAAAAGTGGTGAGGATGAGTGAAACAGTGCAGCCTGGGAGCAGTATTTCCCTGAAGAAAAGTGCATCTGTATATTTAATTCACATTTGCACCACACCTGAAATTCTGCACTGCTCACATGCAATCAGCATCAGACCCTAGAAAAAAGGAGAACAACAAGCAGTCCCACTATGCTGGATGTCAGCAGTAGATCAGGAAGCCAACTGAAAAATATTAAAATCATCACAGAATGGGGATTTAGGCTGGAAGGGACCTCAAAGATCACATCATTCCAAACCCCCTGACATGGGCAGGGACATCTTCCACTACATCAAATTGCTTGAAGCTGCATCTAACCTGGTCTTGAAGACTTCCAGGGAATTTTCATAGGTTGGACCATGTGAATCAAAGAAGTGCAAATGCAATATGGAAGGCATTTTGGATGCCTTTAACAAAGGCCAGTGCTGGTGGAAATGAAGAGAGGCCAAGCAGTCTCAGATTTGAATAGAACCTACTGTAACAGTAAGGGATCATGCACTGAATATGATCTGTGACCAGACAGTTACTCCTCTCAGTTCAGTTTATTACGGCTATTTTAAACAAACACAAACAAGATACACTGATACAATCATATACTGAAAATACTAGAGACAAGTTTGCAGTGAGCACACTTTCTGCACTTTGCTGATTGAGAATCTTTACATTAATTCCAGTCACACTTTAAACACTAAACACTCTGCTTTTATGCTCAATTAATGTGACTTAATCCAGCCATAAGCAGAATATTTCAGAAAACTAGATTGAGCTGGGATTCCCCTGCCTCCTTGTGCTCTAGTGCTTCTGCTGACCTTGACAAATCTCTTGGTTGTCCTCCATACAACATAATTTCCTACATCTTTTTAAATGGCCAAAAAGAGACAGCGTACAGCAAAAATTTAATGGGGAGTTATAAAAGTGTACTTGAAAACCATCTCTGACTAATTAATTTCAAAGAAGAGAATAAAAAAAAAGCAATTTTATTCTACACAGAATATTACAAACATAAATTGTACACATCTATATCAGCTGCTGTGCCCTCGGTAAAGAGCAGGGCTTAACTCTGAGGTCAGTGGGAAAAGCTAAAGATATTACTCCACCTTCCTTCCACTGCTTTCTCACTCATTCATTGGTGCTTAACCCTCTGCCCAATTGTTGAGAAAAATCTTAACACAGATTTATCTCAGGAACACTTACAGAAATATTTACCTTTACAGGTATCATCCCATTGGTTAACTTCCCCAGATAAGAAGCTACTAGAATCAAATTATTTTACTACTCATCTTTCTCTGTCCTGTCAAAAGTACATTTAACGCAATCTGTGTGATGAATGTGGCCTCATGAGAAGTGGGAGGGAAAATTAATTTGGGGGGGTCTGACAATGAAAAGATCATTTGTCATTACTGGGCTGAGCTCTGCCAGCAAATGACTGTATTGTTAGATCCCAGGGCTGCTACCCATTTTCTGCCCCTTCCCTTAGCAAACTCCTCCTTCCTAAAGCTTTGGTTTGTTCTGAATGAAGGTTATTAGCAATACTAACCAGCCAGAGTGGGGGGCTTGGATGCAGTGGGGGTGGGATGTGAATTTGTAAGAACTAATTTGTCTAATGTTCGGTAACAAAGGCAAAGCGTCTGTGCTGTGAATTAATACAGCATCAATCACTGACTAACTGTTTCAGTACATGTAATGAGAATATTCCCAGGCCAACCCAATGGTTGCACAGGCAGCTGGGGAGATAATACTCCGAACTGGATTTTTATTTTAATGCAACTCCCATCTTTAAAGCAAGGTAGAACCTAGGGAGACTACCCTTGGCATGTATGCATGTGTGTATATATATATTCTTTCAATATATATATTTTTTTTAATCTTAGAAGTACTTATTTTGAAAAATAATGCCTCATAGTTTAGTTGATTGTAAGATTCCTGGTCAAATGGCCCTTTTAATTTTCTTTAAGTTGTTATACCTTCCCTCTAGTAGATTTTTTAACCATACAGTTAGATCATCTTATTATAACTTTAGTTTGTATTTAAAAAAAGAATAATTGGAAGCATTTAATATCCAGAAGTGGGATATTTTTCTCCCCTTAATTTTCTGATCACATTAACGGGAGAGAAAGAAACATGTATTTTAATACTTTTAGATGAAACGCAGTTACACTTGAAAAACACATCTGCTTGCATTTCTTAAATAAGGATATTTACTGTTTGCATAGTCATAACTTCCCATTGTTTTCAAAAAACAGAAGAGCAAATAGAATTTTTGATACTAAAAAAAATTAAAATCACTGTCAATCAAAAAATACATCTAGTTGACAACCAAATGGAACAACCAGTGGGTGCACTGGGCAACTCACTGAACTGTCACCACTGGAAAGAATGAACTGTCTCTGTATAAAAAGATTTATCAGGGAGAGTTAAGGAGTGACAGAGAAGCCTAAAGAAGAAAACAAAAAAAAATTAAGGTGCAGTTCAAGAAAGACCTCTATTAGAAAGGTAAAAATGAATGTGTCACTTAAAACTAAAAGGTTCACTGAAGTCTGCATGCTGATTGCATGCTCCAGCACAACACACCCAAACTACTTGATCTTCAGCCCTGCCAACCTGAGAAGGCTGCAGTGAAGTAATGAAGATATTTTATCCCTTCCCAATTCAGACATGAGAAAGAATGAGAAGTGTTGCAGGTCATTACCAAAGCACTCTCATCACCCTCCCACCACTGCCCATTTATGTTATTACTCTGCTAAATATTTTGCTGCCTTCAGCAGTGTAAGATTGCCTTCAAGACATCTAGAAAGCCTCCGAGATCAAACTGTAGGCTTAGAAAGGTGAAGGATATGTTGCAATACAGTCCAAATGCCTATTCTACAGACTTCACCCATCTTGTACTGCATACACTGTTAGGCCTCAAACAACACACACAAAACACTCCCCAAAAACCAAAACCAAACTAAAACAAAACAAAAAACCCCAACAAACACAAAACAAAGAACCCCCAAAACAAATAACTAACAAACAAAAAACCGCCCAAAACATCACAGCCCAAAAACAACGACGACAACAAAAAGTATTCCACTGAAAAACCCTATCAAATAAACACTTCAAAGTTAAAACCTGTGAGTTCAAGGCAAGTTTAGGACCATACTATCCTCTTTGTCAGATAAGCCCTGCACTGCCACAACCCTGTCTCTAAGCCACTGCGACACCAGTGAAACATCAGGAGGAAGCGAATGGTTGCCTCGTGTTTCCGATCAGGACAGTTTTGCGGAGATACTGTGATGTGATATTTTGGAAAAAAAATATGCTAGAAGATGACTCTAGGAAATAGTACTTAAGAGAAGCCCGAAACAGAAAACAGAATTCCATTTGCCTTTGATTAAGCAACAGAGGGACTGAGAAAGAGCCATGGCTGCCCAAAGCATACAAAGAAAACTCCTCTTTGTTTTTCAGCAAAGAAAGGATGAACTGCAGCCATCCTCCCCCAACAGGCTTCAGAGTAACCCCTGGGAAGGGCTGAGTTTTTTATTCTAGTGGGAGACACTGGAACTAATTGCCACTGCACTTTTATTTAAACTCATGTCCATTTATCAGAACACAAATCATATATTTGTGTTGTTTAGGAATGGTCACACAGCATTCCGACCAAGCAGGACACTACCATACTGGTTAAATTAAACAACGGTTAAATTGAACACAGAGAAGAAAAAAATTTACTTGTATTATTTAGCTGTGGAGCAAAAACTTGACAAGATCAATTGAGAATTATTTAATATGTACCTGAAATGCCCCTTTACCACTTACATGTCACATAAAAACCATTTCCGATAATTTTTATGCACACAAAGTATTAAGCCTTTAATTAGATAATGTACATATGCACTATTTTTATTGCTGGAAAAAGTAGATCCTTTAGCTCCAAAGTAAATTAATGGAGAACTTAAGCCTCTTTTACTCAAGATGTACAATAAACAGTGCATAGCATCATTCCTAGATGAGTCCTAGGAAGGAACTGTGATTCAAATACAGAATTCTTTCCATTACTGTGACAGCGGAAGGAAGTAATTTATTGCAACTAAATAGAGAATGCAGTGTATTTCCCTTTTCTTCTAGTAGCTGGTGGATTGACGCAGGTGCAGGGAATAAAGGCTACATATGACAACAGCCCCTCTTCTTCTGCCCAGCTGGATGGAGAACTACATGCAACCTCTAGCCTCAGACTTCAATTCCCAGGACAAGGAAAAGTATTAGGAATACTCTGCCTCCTTGGCCTTATAAAATGGTGTCCCTGGTGCTCTTTTGCAATATGGTTCCCGATGAAAACAAAAAATTAAATAAATACCAATTTTTCAGTGGAGAAGCTCTGAATCACATACTGAAGGACTTTCCTTACCTGTCCTACTTTGCTTGAATCCTTTTACATTAAAAAAGTAAAATCAAAGGAAATATGAAATATTATTTATTTAAAGGTATAAAAAAGAAGAGCCTCTTACTCATTTAAGGAAGATGGTGATTGAATGGCAGTTATTATTGTCAGTATCACTTTCCCTGTCATTATACCAGAAAGCATGTGCTACTTTTGACATTACCTTCAGAGTATTTCTACAGGCTTACTTATGAAAAATTATAAACCATTAAACACCATGCAGTGAATACATACATATATTTTGTTAATTCATGCCATGTTTCACACATATGAAGGGAATAAAATCAGGAATAATTATTTCTTGATATAAAATAATTGCTGTGTGCAAATGCACACAGATTGTGGTTAGATTCACTACCTGCTTGTGAGAAAATTATAGATAAGATTACACTGTCATAATTTTTATGGAGAAACAGTATTTAACAGCCTTAATCAAAAGTGGGTATGTCAACATTCCTAATGACAATCGATGCAAAAAAGAAAGTCACATATTCAGACAACCTAAATTATCAGTTATCTTCTGCTGTTGTTGAATTTTTTGTTTTGTTTGGAGAGGCTGGGTGATTTGGGGATCAGTTGAGTGCATGGAATTAAATCCAACTCCTAATCTGGTGAGTTATCTATGGTGTGCAAGGCAGACACCATCTATTATGCAGCATTAGTGAGTGACAGTATGAATAGCAGCCTTTGCCAGTTAAAGCTGCGATAAGACCTGGATTCTGAGAGAAGTTCCTGCTCCAGAACAATCTCTATTGTTCCAGCCATCAGTTTGGGCAGAAAGACTGATTCAAAGATAAGACAGCAATGATGCTGGCCTTTTACATAAGAAAAATCACCAAATAATCAATTCTTCTGCATTTAGAAATACATCTATCAAGATTATTTTTATTTTAATAAAATCCAGTGCCACGTTTTTAAAAGTAATAACTTAAATATAAAGAATTTCTTAGAGGTAGGATCTGATCCAAGACAGAATTATTATATATTAAATATTTGCATCCTCAGAACTTATTATTTCCATAACTCTCCGGTAACAGCTTTCATCTCAACCTCACCTTGGCTGTAACTTCACTGCTGGTGATGGACACATTTGCTGAACTTCAAGAAGCACTCTGCTGTTAAGCCAGCTTTCTTCCAGCCTGGACTGGTGTTTCTGTGCAGGAAGGATGCAGGAAGCGCTGAGCAAGAGCGCAGAAGGCCACGCGTGACCGGGACCCCCACGGCTGGGCAGGGGCGGAGCGGCCGTTCAGCACCGCGGACAGCGCCGGTGCCCCGCGGGCCGGGACACACCGGCCACCCGCCCCACGGGAAGATTTGGGGCACACGGTATAACCTGAGTTATCTTCAGGCCGCTCTCAGCAGCAACAACAAAAAAGGGATCGGCTTCCTGAGCTCTTTTGGAAACAGTTGCTGAAATAGCAGATTAAATGACCCAAGGCACTTAATTTTCCTGAGTTTCCAATGAGCTTTTCATAAACTCCCTTCATTAGAGTCTTTTAAGGAAAATAAATAACAGTGGGGCAATGGACAGAGTCATTGAATTGATTGAAAAATTGTTAAGTGATAAGAAACAATGAGTAATGTCAAGTGGCTGTCCCTCAAAATGAAGAAAATGTAGGCATGAATACTCCTGGGGTTGCTCATTGAGATGAGCACTATTTATTAATGACTTGGAAATGGTACTGAACAAGTTAGCAACTGTGGTAGTGTGAGTTTATTGAGGTTTTTTACTAGAAATTCTGGAAAGTGTTTCAATCTTCAAGTAGCCAAAAAACCTCAATGATACTAGAATCGATAAAATGAAAATCCTTTAGGAAAAATAAATAAACAGGTCTCAGAGTATACTATAGGACTGTGAAACAGTTCTTTAAAACAGAAAAAGGCAGTGAGAACCAGCAGAAAGACATCGACAAATTAGAGAACAGGACAATCACCAACCATATGAAGTTCAACAAGGACAAGTACCATATTCTGCACCTGGGACAGCACAACCCTGGATTTACAGACTGGGGAATGAGATGCTGGAAAGCAGCACTGCAGAAAGGGACCTGGAGGTCCTGGTCAATGGCAAGTTGAACATGAGTCAGCAGTGCCCTGGCAGTCAGGGGGGCCAACCCTGTCCTGGAGTGCATCAGGCACAGCATGGCCAGCCAGGCAAGGGAGGGATTGTCCTGCTCTGCTCTGCACTAGGGCAGCCTCACCTCGAGTACTGGGGGCAATATAAGAATGATATAAAGATGTATATAATATAAGAAGGATATAGAGAGTGTCCAAAGGAGGGCCATGAAGCTGGTGAAGGGTCTAGAAGGGAAGCCATATGAGGAGTAACTGAGGTCACCTGGCTTTTTCAGTCTGAAGAAGACAAGATTGAGGGGAGACCTCATAGCTGCTCATAACTTCCTCACAAGGGCAAGTGAAGGGGCAGGCACTGATCTCCTCTCTGGTAGCAGGACCTGAGGGAATGACCTGAAGTTGTGTCAGGATAGGTTTAGGTTGGATATTAGGAAAACATTTTTCACCCAAACGGTGGTTAGGCACTGGAACAGCTCCCCAGGGATGTGGTCACAGTACCAAGCCTGATAGAGTCCAGGAAGAGTTTGGATAACATTCTTGGGTACATGGTGTGACTCTTGGGATTGTCCTGTGCAGGGCCAGGGGTTGGACTCAATGAACTTTGTGGGTCCCTTCCAGTTCAGGATATTCTATGCTTCTATGATAACTCGGCAAAGGGTTTTTTGCATATACTATATAGCAAGCAATTATTCCATTTGCCTCTGGATATATGAAATGATACTTTTTCTAGTAAATATCTAAGAAAAATCATCTGTCACAAGGATTGACTAAAATTAGCTTAAACAGACACAAAGTGATACAAATTAAAAATAAAGTCCATAAACGGTCTACATAATCCCTATAATGTATCACATCCTGATTACTCAGATTCTAAAGATCTGCTAAAAAGACTGAAAGATCATTAATTTCAGCTGCTTAAAATCTATAATTATTCTACAGTCATTAACTTAAAGGTAAAATTCTTTAGTAGACGAACTTTTACTAAATTTCTTCACATCATGAGGGTAAATGAGGGATATAAAATTTAAAAATATAGGCATCAGATCATATACCAAGTACATTTGTATGCCCATTAGTGTGTTCAGGAAAAAAAAAAAAAAAAAAACCACAGGGAAACAACTGACTGGTTCCAAGACTGAACCAGTAAATGGAAGGGAATAAAACAATTAACAAATTTCAGAATTTTATAGCAGCCAAAATTATATGAAACTTAGAGGGAATTTCACGCAGATATTCATAATTAGACAGGATACATTAAAAAACTGATCAGGTTCCTCTCTTATCTCTAATACATAAAATAAAAGGAGTTTTAAATGAAAGAACAGTAAATGCAAAAGCAATACAGAAAAACATTTCTCTTACATAGTCAATGGAACAGGCTGTCAGATCAGGTCGAGATAAAAACCATAGCTACACTTTTAAAAAGAACTGCATAATTTTATCACTGATAATAACATTTGTAGCTATGCAAGGTAAGACAATAAGGGTAATCAAATCTTATGCTTCAGGGTGTAAGACAAAGAATTGCAAGATTTAGAAACAAATGTGCAGTGTCACACAAAGGGGTGAGATGCATTAGCCTTTTGGGAAGAGATTTACCTTCTTTTAAAATATCAAGAAATAGCCACTGCCAGAGGCATGGCACCAGACTACAGAGACCTGGTGTCTGATCTGCTGTGACAAATCCTTCATTATTACGAGTTTGGCTTTGATAGACAATAGATTCTCCTGAGTTTTATGAGCTGAATTCAAATTAAAAGCACATGCTCTATGAAAGCATAGCTTGGAGGAAGGATCTGAAGGACAGAACTGTTAGCCAGTAATTAAGAGTTCTGTACTGTGCTTTCTGGCAGCAATTATTTTAACATAATTCTTAACAGAGTCTATTAAAGAGGAAATGCCAATTAGCAATAGCTTATTGCACAACAAAACAATGACTGCCGATATAATTTACTGCCATAAACTACACAGAGAATTGACTGCTAAAAACAATTGGATGGTTAATTAAAAATGGGGGAGAGGAAGGAGAATCTATGTACATTTAACATTCACAAATCTGATGAAACTTCAGTTCTGATTCAGAAAGCTCAAATCAGATTCATGTTAAACTATCCAGGCTATACATATTATTTGAAGCACCTTTCAAATTAGAGAAATGATGACGTTTTGCATACAAAATTTTTCAGATTACATGTTCATACTTGCCAACCACTCAGTTATCCATTTGAAGAGAGAAAAATTTGTGGGCACACTGTTACCCCCACACTTCACATCAACAAGGAGGAGGACAAAAGAAGAGGCAAAAAGGAGCCTTGATCTTAGCCAAACAATCTGGTTCCATATACAGAAGAAAATTACCTGTTTTAAGGTTGTCTAGGAATGCTGCAAATTACTTCCCCGAATTACTGACCTTGATTTTCTAGTCTAGCCTAAGTCCTGTAATGTCCCTCCTCCAGTTGTTCCATCAAAATGGAATATGAGTGACACAGAAAATATGCAGCTAGTGTTGTGCAAAGAAAATGTAGAGTTAGGAAGGTGTTGATGTGCAAAAAAGTCTCCAAAAAAGTCTAAAGTGTGCTTTTCCAAGCTTATAAAAGTGAAATTAGAACTGCAACCTTAGCATAGATCTGCTAGTGGACATTGCTTCCTAGTTCTGACAAAAAAGAAGCAACCTGTATATCTTCACCTTACAGAGAATGATGGCAGCAAGAGAAGAGAATTACTTTCAGGCTGGAGATTTAGAGGGCCTGCATGACAGTCTGTCCCATTAAGCTGATAAAACAAACCATCAGAGGAACCTGGTATGCAATGGCACTGATATACACAAAAAGACAAGACAGATGGAAAGAGAAATGTGAAGTTTGCAGTCATAAGAGCTGTGCTGTTTTGCAATCAAGATGTTCAGCTACGTGGAAACACAGTTTGGCAGTGTCATCACCTAAAAGACTGTAGTTCCTCGTTAAGACTGAAAGGAAGGAATAAAAAGAAAAATGATGCTCCTGCTTTCCCTCTAGAGAGTGGAAAAAATCGAAATGATATATCCTTCTAAGGTTTTATCTCTTGAATTTTTTTGGTAACCTGATAGTTAGAGACCATCTGCAGCCAGATTTCTCCATGAACTTCCGAATACGTCTGATTTCGTTCACAAAATCCCTCTTACTTTCTAAGTTTCTAGTTTTAAGCATTATTTGGGGATCTAAATACGGAATCTAATTCTTTGGGTCCCTGTATTGAATCTGAGAATTAATGATCTCTTCCCTCAATAAATTGGAATCAATCTTTGCTTTTAAAAAGAGAACATAACTCAAACATGTTTTGTCTACCTCAGAGTGAGCTCATGCTTTCTGTAGTTGCAGGTCACATGCAGCACTGCAGAAGATGGCATATATTTATTGATGTACAACCTGATTGATCTGGTTTAAATTTTAGATGAGGTTTAGCCTTCCTCTGGAAGAAAAAAGACACTTATTTTTCCTTTACATACATTGTCAGTGAACTTTTAGCATAGTTAGTTGCCATAAATAAAAGTGAAAAATCACCAAACCTGAACTTGGAAATAAATAATGGTTATAAAGTATCTCATGGACTTGATTTGATTGTTACAGATATCAAGTAATTACTTACTTGACCTCATCTTCTCAGATGACGTGTTAATCCCTTTCTCATAAATTATTAGGATACTTAGTAGGTTAACTAACATATTACTTAAAAAAGAAAAGCAGAGCCGAAGGATTTTTCAGATTTTTCACTTTTAAAATTGCACTAAAATCTTTCCTCTTGAATTACACATTCATTGGGGTTAAGCTCTAGTAATATGTGTAATAAATAAGTGAAAGTTCTAAGATTTTTTACCAAATATAAGAAATCAGACATTTCTTTCTTAGTAGACTCTATCTCCAGATACATTGAATTTTATCAATTATTTTCATCAAAACTTTCCAAAAGGGTTGCATAACTCTGCTTCAGCTTCAAAACCTACTATTTTTACTGAGAAGATGCATTTTTGGAACATAACACCATCATCATAAACAGTGTTCAGATTCAGCTATTAGACTTTTCATTCTATTAGACTAGAATGTTCCACAACATTCTGTTAAACACATATACATACCTTTTAATTCTTTTGCTACTGTTCTGTAGAAAACATGAGAGGTTTCATAAAAATAGGTATTAGACAGGTACAGATTTGAAGCAAACATCAAGATGTTACCACAGAGAACTAGATATGATATTTCTTTAGCAGTGCACAGCACAGACACCTGTACACTGCTATGACCATCACAAATTCTTAACACAAATGCAGACTTTCTTATTTTGTTTTAAATTGGAGGCTTCCTAGTAAGGTGTAAATTTTACTGAAATGCAGACTACTAACAACTAAACAGAGCGGCAAGCTTTCCTCTAAAAAGAGATGGAGGTCTAAGACAGGATTATTCAAATCATATTATTTTTAAGAGTTCTTATCCAGATTTTCTTTTATACTAGTCTAGAAAAAATATTTTTAAATTTGAGTCAGTAAATCCTAACCTGTGAAATCCAGTTCTCTAGAAGACAAAGAAAACAGGTTTTTTTTCTGGCAGTTTAGTTTGAGTGCTGAAAGGATGCATCTGACTAAGCAACTGAAATATCACTGGGCTACTCTGGCCAGAGTTACTACAACTCAAAAATAAGATTCTCAAAAGCATTCTTAGAGATCTATGTGCTGTTCTTATGGAAATGCTCCTTCAGAGATTTGGATAACATAAAGATATTACTCTTAGGCTCCAAACCCTTTATTTCCCCTGAATGAGCCCATTCCTCTTGGATTGTAAGGAGCATCTGAATACACTGTGTATGCAAAAGCCTGGTTTTATCTCTAAAAAAATCGATTCTATGCTTCTTTATAAAAACAAGTTGTTCCTTTTCTAGCATTCTGCTTTTAAATACAAATCCATGCCCATTATAACCACAAAATTATATGTGAACTATTTTAACTAAAGGTACAGGCTGAAAAAGCTCTATTTTATCAACTGTCCACTGTTTTCTGATTACATGTCATAGTTTTTGTTTACTAGTAGCATAGGAGGTGAAAGTATAGAGGTGATCTGCTGAACATTTTCCATTTCATTACACTTGATCACCAAGCTGCTTTTTGCCTATAGAAAATGACTTTCTGTTTTTCTCTCTGCACAAAGAAACTTGCTCATCCCCTTCACTCAGGCACTGAACTTTCCAAGACATGAAGACCCCATTAATTTGGAATCTCTCACTGGGTTTCAGTAGGCATGTCTACTGGCTCACTTTGTTCCAGATCTGGCAGAGCAGCCAGCTTGGAAATGGGTACAGAAATGAGATATTTTGGGATCTCCCCAGCGAAAACAAAACATTAGGCTTGAAATCAGGATATTCAGCTCAGTTACTCTAACAAACATAATGCATGTAGTTATATATTTTTCCTTACATTTCTTTCTTAGAATTGAATCTTAAAAGACAGTTGCTCTTATTTAAACTCCTAAAGGAAAACAGTGTATGTTAACCTTCCTTGGCAAATTTCCACATTTTGTCCCCCTGTTTCTTTTCTTTTCATACCAAATTAAATGCAGATACTATCATTGCTGTATCTAGGATAACATTCTTCTTTATCCTGACCAATAAGCTGTTGTCAAGGGTTAGAAGAATACTACACCACCAAATCTTGCACTTCTCCTTCCAAAATAGAAATGTAGATGGCGTTGAGTTTCACAGACTTAGACAGAAGTTCTGTTCAAGCTATATCTCTATCCTTGTATATATTATGACATCATAATGGCTCCATCAGCTATAATAAAAAATGAATTCCCTTGACATATATTACCCGTAAATGCAGCGTAGTAAATAAATGATTCATGCAAGTTCAATTACAAGGGTATGATGTCTATAAATGCTAAGTACCTGCAAGATAGCAACAGTAAAGGAAATGAACCCAAGTAGTGTTAAAAATGCCTCTCAGCTAAGATTTCTGACCATACCTTTCATCTCTTTTCAGATGATTTTACATGTCTTTTACTAAACATACTCATGGTAACACTAAAAGGTTACATACAGAGTAGTGTTTCTATCCTTACTACGGATAAATCTAAAAATAGAACTAGGTTGCTCTTTTGCTCCAGAGGCAATAAAGAAATCTTTTTAAGAACTGGAATTCCCATTTTATTTAAGACTTCTCCTCTGCCTTCTGTAGGTTAAATTACCAAGCCTTTAAAATAAAAAATCTCTACCCATGATGATTTACATACATGTAGTCTACAAACAGTACATTTTATGTTCATGTATTTTGTTTCCTAAGTATACGTAAGATAACATGACGAACACAGTTTCTTATATTTCACAACTATTTATAGGAAACAATGGCTCAGGGAGTAGGTGATCAACTCTATATCCTCTATAGCTGATTATGTTTGGCAAATGTGTTTCTAAGTCTATATACAAGACAACCACTCATCGTAGTAATTTTTGAATATTTTTAGCAAAAAATAATTTCTGAATGGATTTGGAGTAACACTGCCATTGTTTTATGCAGGTTTACTATAACCCATTCACCCACAAAAGAAATACGGACTGTCATAAGGACTTCCTAAATTTACTCCCCACCTCTGCTAGGAGACAGCACCAGATGGGTTAAAGAGGTCTTCCAGGAGAACAGAGTACCACTGGTAAGTCATCACTACATCTGGTCTTAACCCAATGTTAAAAAGTGGAGTAAAGAACATAGCACATAATTTGAGTATACCCTCCACAAGTGTATATGGTCATATTTAGTAGCAATCTTGGATATTTCAGATAGTCACTTCAATAACAAATGAAGTGTGAAGTTTTGTTAAACTCTCAGTTTTCACGATTTCCTGTAAAACAGGTTCCAGAAATAAAATAAAATTCCCAGGCCTACCTTCTCCAATCCATTAACTATTCTTTTCATTCGCCTGGATTTTAATTAATGCAAAATTCCTCAAAACACTCGTCCAGTACTAGCAATGCAGCCACAAACTTTTTGAGATTTTTTGATGGATGAAGGTGCATTTGTATTTTTTAGAGTTTCATTTCACAATAAACAGCATATTTTAATGTCTTCTATGTTATTGTGTTTAGTTGCATTTTCAATACAATTAGAAAAATCAACATTAAATTGGGAAATTTCCTGTCTTCTAGACAGGGCATTGATGCTTCCATGTTTGATTGCAAGAGTTTTACAAGTCTACTTTTAGCAACTGAGTCTTGAAATGTCTTTCACGCAACCGAAGGGGCAGATGCCTGCAGAGTGGATCTTCAAACTTCATAATGCAAGAAATGAGAAATGCAAATGTCAGTTTGCTTATTTCACTGTTATGGCCATGAAAGTAGAAAAAATAATTTGTCTAGCACAGGAATCTCTCATTGTGATAAAATAAATGTGTGAGAGCAAGGACAGATAGGCTTCAAAATGACATTCTACAAGAAAATAATACACATATTTACATCCAAAGTATTTGAGTCCACAAAGTCAGGGACTGACATTCTGAGGCCATTTTTACCATAAGCAATATCAAGGAAAAATACCTCTTCTAGGTTTGATGCTTATTTGAGATCAAGACCGTATAAGACAGCTGCTGAACATGAACACGAACAGTGCATTCTGTTCACTTTCTTAACATATGGCTGTAAACAATTAGAACTTACCGTATCTGCCACAAAAAAACCACCAAAACGTTCGAACAACAAATCCTTAATTCCTTTTAAGTGGAAACAACTAAACCTCTTGTCTCAGACTAAAACACTTGAGTATGCAACTCCTCTATACTGTACTGAAAATTTGCTGGGAAAGATTATTCATAAAATATCAAGGCATCATTATTTATTAATGAATTTAAAAGTGACAGCATCCCCTTCAACTCCTCTTTTCACACATGCACAGCTTGATTCTAAGCAAAGAGGCAAATAAAATAAAGAGGAGGCAAATTATTTGAACTCCTTATTTTACAGCAGCCAAATGATCTGAACTGCAGGGCAGTGAAGTGTTTTTATACAAGAAACATGCATCAGGCTTTCTGCCAAATTTTATGAAGTAGCAATAACAATATTGTCTGACACGTATATTTCTCCTCAATCCTTAAATAGTTTTAAAGGTTGATCCTTATACTCACCTCCTTTGAAAATTCTACCATATTGCAGCATTTATCTTGATGAATTCCTTCAGTGACTTTTAATTTCACATTTTTTCCTTTATTTTTAAAGCAGTAAACACTACTGTAGAGCTGTATTAAAAATAGATATACACTATTAGACCACAAGTGTAAACAGAAGCTACTACTATCAATTCTGCACACTGATGTTTTTTCTTTTTTTTTTGCAAATTATGCAAAAAATGTAGTAAATTTTATACTGGCTTTACTTCCAGTTTAGTATTGTGATTAATTTGGTTTTCTTCTAAGAATATGAGGCCCCTACATATCCTTTCAGGGATAGTTGGAAGAATCACACTATTGGTTTTTATTAAATCAGTGTTCTCCATGCAAGTTCCAGCATATGACATAAGATCCACAGACAGAGTTAAGAAATGCAGAAACACAGATGCCATCCGCTCGGAAAAGCACCTTTACTACTCACAGTCATGTTCTTCACAAGTCTGTGCTTGGACAATGGGAAGCAGATCAGGACTCAGAAGTACCTTGGATTCTCGAGGCACTTCTTTGAACACAACACATACATGATACTAACACCACACCCTCAACTTCAACGCTGTGCTGCAGCTGTATCTCCTGGAACTTTTATCTCTTAAGGACACAGCAGCAGGGTTACAGGAAGGTTATGTGTAGCCAGAGAACAAAAGGCAGAGCTGTTCATACACCTCTCTGTCTTGATCAAGATGCACCAAAAGTGTTCAAAACTGAGTTTGCACTATCAGTTGTGGCAAAACTGCAGTTCCGAATCCAAAATCTGAGTTACAGTTCTGCTCTAGAAGTCCACACTCAAATGCTATAGAAACAGGAAAATCCCCAAACAAGGTGTGCCCATAACCCACTCTAGGAATAACCAAAATTTCTAAAATGGCAAATACAGCTTCCTGTTCACTCAGACTCAAACAACACCAAGCACTTACTGCTGTATTGGAGAAGGAGCATGCCTCAGCAATTCTGCTGTAGGAGGATGTGTCTCCTGAGTCTCCCTGAAAACATCAACGAGAAGGATAAACTTAGCTCCTCTAACACATCTTCTGGAGGAGATGATCTTTATCAACTCATTGTGGAGAGAAGCTATGATGATCAACCTCACTTGGTTGATTATAATACCCATTGTAAATATGCAATATAAACAGATAGTGCTGTAGCTTGGACAGACCATCAAACAAGTAGGCTCCAACTATCTTAGCAGACCAAGGCCACAGAAACCTTCACCTGCTGCATCCCCTTGTTCCCTAAGTAGTCTCTGCTAGCAAGTCTTCCTTACGCTCTTCCAGATGAATGCATTTAACCAAATAAAATGCAAACATTACTTTAAAGATCTTCTATTAACTGGAACAGCAAATATTCTAAATAGCATCCCTCTAAGATTTTTCTTTCTCAATTCTTTTAACTCCTGATTATTTTTCCTCACACTTGGCTAGTTCTTTCAGTGTACATTGTATTTTTTAGATTAAATTAAGGTTAGCAGGAGTAGGACTAACAGATTGACCAGGTTTTTCTGTTGTCTTAAGATTCAATGATCAAGTTCTTCACATAGGAATACTTCAAAGTTTCAATTAGAAACTTAAGAAATTAAGATTTACCAGACAAGTTTGAAATCTAAGTTTCCAAACAGCAAACATCTGGTGATATTAACACCAGAAATATTTCAGGGGAAATAAAATTGCTCTAGATTGCCTTTTTTCACATGTTGGCATCAGTGTTCAGATTGCCCAATGATTCGACCAATCTTTTTAATGACACCCTGCAACAGGCAATTGTAAAGGTGATCCCGCTGTTGCAGTAATAGACAATCTGACTTCTGTTTGATAGGGCGGCTATTTTCTGAACCATCATTATATCTGTACGGGTATCAGTTTTGAAACTAGCAGTTTATTGCTACAGATGACCTGTTTCAAATGTGATAGATATCATTCTCTCATGCCCATCAGATTTGCATCTCTATTGCCTTCTTACCCATTTTTCTTTTCCATCTCGAAGCAACCTTGTGCCTTAGTGCTATTCATTACAGCAGAGCCTCACATTAAAGCATCAGTATTGTAAGTATGGATTTGTCATACAGTTCCATCTTTGAATAAAATATACCAGTATTTTACTAAAATAGGTTCCACCACTGGAAATAAACACCAAGAGCAATACTTTTCCATACCGCACTCCTTTTATTTTCCAGAGCCCTACTCAAGAAAGACCTGCAATTGACTGATTACTTAGCAACCTCACCGAGTCTGATGGACTCACGCTGTGATAACGGAACTATCAATGCAGCTATAATGTACTTACACTCTGTAGATAGCTGTTTCAAATGCAACAACATTCCCTTCCAGCCCAGTGCTTCTCTGCAAGGCTGGAAGCCCTGGTAAAGATTGAATACATACCCTTAAAAACAGCAAGCCACTGGTCTTTCGTGCTACATTAAACGTTGCTGATGCCAGTTTTTTTTTCCATTCTATTTTCTCATTTAACATAAAGTTTTAAACTGATTTTCTTTGGAGAAAAGCATATTAATACACATCTTTAATGTATTTTACTACTTTATATTACCTCACAGTAACAATATTAACATAACTAATAATTAGTAAGTCGCCATGTTCCATGCTATTAGCATGTTATACAGGTCAATTTTTTTAAAGAGAGGTATTACATACAGCAGACCAGACAGTCTGCATCATAAGGATATAATTTACATCACAAAGGTACTTATTTAATGGCAAAATAATGTGACAAAAGAGCAGCATTTACAAAAGTGCATGAACAGCAGTCAGATCTAAGACCCAACCTCATTGTCTATATTTGAAACACATTACAACAAACCCACCCCAAATAAACAAAACCCAATCAACCAACCAACACAACAAAAAACCACACACACATGCCCCCAAAAACTCCAAACACAACTAAAACCAAACAAAAAAATCAGACCTACATCTCCTCCTCATCGTAAGGAGCATGGATGGTTCAGCTCAGATACAAAAAAATGCACTCCGTTCCTCACATAGTGGGGAAATTTCATTTCCCATGCCTCCTTGGGACAAGCCCTGCTTCATGAACCAGACGGTCTGAGAAAATGCTAATTGACACAGGCCAGAGCTGTGCCCTATAACAATATATGTAGAGAAGTTATATGTAGTATTCAAAAAATAAATGTCACAGGGCTCAGGTCATACTGGTTTCACTAATACAATCCCAGTGGGGCTCACAGAAGTCTTACATGGTTTTAAAAATTCTTTGACATATAAAGAAAGGAACAGGCATTGCAGATGTACTACCTGCATCTCTCTGTACCAGCATGCCATGAGACACCTCTGCTAAACAATTTCCTTCCTCCAGCGTAACCTTTATCATTTAGGTACCTAAACATACTCATCTAGATTTCACAAGTAGTCTCTGGGGATGCACAAACATCTCTGGAGATCATTTTGTGTTTGCCTCAACTACTGTGCTCTGGCAGAGATGGCTGTTGCATTAGGGACTTCACACAGGGCCTGGTTTAAACACATTTCAAAACTGTAATGCCTCAGTTTGGCTTGCGAAGCCATGCAAAAGAAACTGTGGCTCAACAGACCCTAAACTTGTTTGAAAGCTTGATTTATAGTCAGTTTTAGTTTTATCACAGCAGCAATTCACAGTGCATCTGAGTCAAACATCTTCAATGGGCTATAACAATTTTTTTTATTGGCACAAAAGGGGAAAAAAAATCAACATAGCTATTGAATTTTTGTATTACCAGTGGGGGAAAAAGTCAAATAATGTTAGTAATTCAGATGTTCTCAGGTTGGCCAGGCCTGGGGGTGGCCACTGCACAGTATATAATGAACCAACTGAAGTTCATTGAGAATTTAGAGAGAATGAAGAACTTGGAGACAAGAGATCAAACACAGTACCTGTTCTTACAAATGGAAAAAGCAGTTGGAAAGGAGTGAAAAGCAGTCCTCTAGTTTCAATAACTGGAAAGATAGTAAAACAAATTATTAAACAATCAATTTTTAAAGACCTTAAGGGTAATAATGTGATAGGGAACAGACAACATGGATTTTCCAAGAAGAAATCAGTCAGGCCAATCTCATTTCCTTCCCTGACAGACCAACTACTGTAGTGGATAAGGGACAGGCAGTAGATGTGATATAGCCTGACCACTAAAGCTGTTGATACTGTCACAGGTGACATTCCCAGAAGCAGAAGATAGAAATATGGTCAAGATTGAATTGCACCCAATTTAAAGGATAGTTATCAGCTCTTCTCCATCAAGCTGAGAAAAGGAATAAAGAAGATCTGGAACGACTTGTTTCAGGTCCTGGAAAACTTGCCATTTTCATGAATGATGAAAATAGTTTATATGTGTATAAACTCTGCAGACGTTACTGCGTTGACAAAATTTTTGCAATTTTAAGAACAACTTTAAAAAGTCAGGACTGGACAATGCACATGCACATAAATATATTGGGAACAACTGACTAGATGCCAATGAAACAAAAAGTCTAGGATGATAGCATTTTTCCAGAAGAACAAGAGAGACAATGATACCCTTGCAGTATGGAAACCTGCTACAGCCAGGTGACCATTAGTTGTTTTCTGTATTCACTGAGAATAGAGCAAATTGCCATCATCCTAATCTGCTCTGTGAGAATCGACTGGGGAAAAAAACAACAAACCACAAACTCATAGCTAAAATGAAAACCCTTTCCAGTGCTTTTTAATCAATTAAGATGGGGAAAATATCAGCATCGGATGTTTTCCAGACTCCTTAGTATCTGGTAAGGGTGGTGATGTGTCTCATCCTACGTTAGAACAGATACTTGAATGAGAATAGATCTTGAGGCTTCTCATTTTTCGTATCCTAATATCTTGCAAAATAAGAACTGTAATTTTTCTGTGGCTGTTATTTGACTAGACTTTCATTTACATTGTGTGTGCATCATCACCATCATCATCATTTTCATCATCATCATTCTTATATATTTCTTTTTCCTCCACAAGCCAGTAAAAACCAAGCAAGATGACAGAAGCCACATTTATGCGTACATCTTCAAATTACTGTTAATTCAGTATTCTGTTTTAGCTGCAGAGGGTCACTGTTTAAGCACAAGAGAATACCAGAAACCACAGTGGTAACTTGTTAAAACTGGCTGGAAGATAGTGAGTTGTGGGTTTGCATTAAAAGGTGATGAATAGTCTTGACTGCCGAATCAAAGAAAATACACAAAAATCCTTCAACAGAGAATAAGTACAAAGTCAGCAAGGAAATTAAATGAAGCTTGCAGCACTTTTTTACTCACAATACACTTAAAAAAAAGGCTTTCATTTTATGGGTATCAGATTGAAGCTTCTAGAAGGAACTCTTCCATAAAATTTATGTGAAAGCTTATGGCACAACATTCATGCGTTGCACTGCGGGGTTTTTTTCAGATGACAATATCTATGTTAACTTCCTGCATTCAGATAATAAATATGTTGACAGTAGAACATTAGGGTGTTTATCTGTTCAGTGACGGATAAAACTATACTCTGAACAAACAGCTTGGAAGACTGACCTTGTTGCTAGCCACACGTGAAGAGACACTTACCTGCCAACATTCTTCACAGGGAAAGGGGGGAGATGGTTTTTCCCTGTCAGGGTAGTTTTACAATGGAATATTGAAACATACTGAAAAACAAGGAGCTGAGGGAAAAGACTTAATACATTTATGACAGCTGCCACAATATCCCACTATTTTCTGACTTAGTTGAAATTGAACAATAAATCAATAAACCTCTAGCTGATAGTTACCTTCAATGAAATATGATGCAACATAATTTAGAAGGTGATTTTAAGAGTAATTCTCTGGAGATTATATGAGGTTTATTTTCTTTTTCCCCGTGAAAAGTGCTTTAAATCCATGTGTAAAATTGAGAAAGTTTTCATCCACTCAACCTGCCTTTGTCCCTCTCTTACCCTGCTTTTGTTTTCAGTCATATCAATATTATTACAGGGCACTGTTTTCAGATTTGAAGTAATACTGATGATTTCTGGAGAGATTACAGCACAGAGAGTAGTGCTGTTCATACATGCAGCTCAACTAGGTCCTGCCTTCAATATGCTTTTTATGAGCCCATCTCTGCACCCACGTGCTTCACGCATCAAAGCACACGCTGTATACTGAAATAGAGCTCATAGCAAAAAATTCCTGATTTCCTTTCTTACCAAAGTAGAAAAAAAAAAAAAATCTGTGTCTTAAAAGTGCAGTTCATTCTATTTCAATGTTTTAAGTGGTTTTGTCATACAATTTCAGGGGCTGGTTGCTGGAAAACCAATCAGGTTAACACTTAAAACACAACTACTCAGGTGACCCTATGCAGTTCTTCTGCATATGTGAGCCCCATCACCTCCTTCAGCAGATAGGCAAATTTTGGATTTACATTTTAAATACATGCCATAGTATTTCAAAATTACATTCCATGGTCCCTATCAAATAAGATTATCTTCATAAAGAGCAAAATGTAATTTAAGAATGAGAATGTTCATGTACTTAAAATCCAGCTGAGTCCTCTGCCATACTCACATATACCCTTAAGTATTTGCATTTACAGTGTAATGCCATCTTCACTCTCTTCAATTTTTTTGTTAAACTTTGGATGTGACTTGGCCTGACCCAACATCTTACCATACTTGATAATAATTCCAAAACATAAACTAGATCTGTTAAAGATTCATGATGTCACTTTGTCTATAGCTATAGTCAACAAGAGATGACCTTTCAGTCCCATATATTCCTAAGAGTATAATTAGACTTACCAAGCAATCTCTAGATTGACTTGTTAAAGTACTTAGCAGGGTATTAGCAAGAGTTGAACTCAATTCAAGCTTCAGTTGCTCTAATTAATATAGAGTTTGAAAGCTTTCATTTGATGTGATAGTATGGCAAGAGGAGAAGTAGAGACCTGGCAACACTCAGCTGTCTGTTGTCTTAGTACAGAGCATAGTAAAAGAGTGGCAAACAACATTAATTATATAGAAAACAAACTGTGATTAAGAAATTGAAGGTTTCCTGCAAGTGCACTGGCAGGTGTAATGTGGTTCATTCATTAACTGTAAGATATGAAGGAATAATTATACAGGTAATTTTGATCGTTCTCTGCAATGCACCATGGCTTTATAATATTTGAAAATCCCACATGATCAGATCACTACAGACAGATTATAAAGTCAAACCCTTAAAAATTAATCCTTAAAAAAGTGTATATTTTCCATTAAGCCACATATCTGAATTTAGAGTAATCCACGGCCACATTCCAGAGAAAGGGTGCAAACAATTCCAAGGACAGAAGTAATTCTGAATTTCAGATTAAATTCAGTGAGCACACTGCATCTCCAAGTGAAGTGACACACAAAACAATGTCAAACAAGCTGATAATCTTCAAAAGGCTGCTGTGATCCTGAAACAATTTGTTTCACAAGCCCGGTATCACTGGCCACCTTTGCTCTAGGTTACCAGACAGAATTTGCAGAATAAAGATGTGGGTCAATCCACAAGGTCAGATTTACTTTGTGAAAAAATTCACAGGAGAAGATAATTGCACTTTTCTTCTGCATTTTTTTCACACTTATCATCCTGATTGCTTTAATGTTTTATGAAGAAATTGTAAGAAGGTATTAATATTCTTATATATGTAATGTAATGCCAATTTAACCAAGAGGTATTACTTCACCGATTGTGACGTTTTAAAACAGTGCAGCTAAACAAAGACAAAATTTGTTCACATTTCAATTTAAACTATGCTAATATACAGTAATTTACACACTGCCATAGTTTTACCACTGTGACAGTTTTAATATTTATAAGGAACAAGTGGTGGTGTGCTGGTCTAAGCATAAATATAAATTGAAAGAACTGAGGAAAGAACTGAAGAAGGGAAAGACTGTGAAGCTGCACTGTGTTTCACTATACACCCCATAGCATGTATTGGGTTTGCATGGCCAGATTTTGGAGCAGGGGTTTACAGAGATGGCTTCCGTGAGGAGCTTCTGCAAGCTTCCTCTATGGCCGATGCCAGGAGACTCCAAGACAGACCTGCCACTGGCCAAGGCTGAGCCAGTGAGCGATGGTAGTAGTACCTCAGGGATAACAGATTTAAGAAGGAAAAGAGTTATTGCATAAGAGTAATTTTGACCAGAGAAGAGACGAGCGAGAATAAGTGAGAGGAACAACTCTTCAGAGACCAAGGTCAGTGGAGAAGGAGGGTGAGGAGGCAGCAGACCTGAGATTCCCCTGCATGGTGCAGACCATGGTGAGGCAGCTGTGCCCCTGCAGCCCACGGAGACCCACAGGAGATCCACCTGCAGTCAGTGGGGCATGCCACACAGAGCAGGAGGACGCCTGAAGGAGGCTGTGAGCCTGCGGGAAGTGTGCACTGGGGCAGGGTCCTGGCAGTACCTGCGGCCCCACAGAGATAGAAGCCCACGCTGGAGCAGGCTTAGGACTGGTGACCCTGTGGGGGACACACGCTGGAGTGAGCTGCTCCTGAAGGACCAACCTCGTGGAAAGGGACCCACACTGGAACAGTTCATGAAGAACTGTAGCACTTGGGAGGGACTCACACTGGACAAGTCCGTGGAGGACTGTCTCCTGTGGGAGGGATCCCATGCTGGAAAAGGGCAAGGACTCCTTTCCCTTAGGAGGAAGGGGCAGCAGAAAAAACACATCATAACTGACTGTAACTCCCATTCTCTTTCTGTCTGTCCCTCTGAGTGGAACGAGGTAGAGCCCAGAAAGCAGGAAGAGGTGACAGAAAGGTGTTTTTAAGATCTGTTTTACTTCTCATTATCCTACTCTGATTTCGATTGGTACTAAATTCAGTTAATTTCCCCAAGTCAAGTCTGTTTTGCCTATGACAGTAATCAGTAAGTGATCCCTCCTTGTCCTTATCACAACTCATCAGCCTTCCACTCTATTTTCTCTCCCTGCCCAGCTGCAGAAGGGAGTGATAGAGTTGCTTTTGGTGGGTACCTGGCATCCAGCCACAGTCAAACCACCACAAGTGGTCAGTAAGTTGCAAAGAGATCCTACTTTTTCATGAAAACAGGAGCAACTCTCCTCTAATTGTGAACTATTTGGTGCAAAGAAATTTGCATAGAGCACATCAGTGAAACATCCATTCTAGCCAAGTAGCAGCATATACAGGGAAAAATAAAAGTGTTAATTTTATCTGCTTAACATCATCATCAGTGAAACTGAGAGTATAAGCTGAAGGCACATAATCATGCAATGATTTCTCAGTGCACCCAGGGACCAGTTTTGAAATTAAACACAAGCAGATGGAAAGGCAAACTACTCCAAATACGAAGTAAAATGTTCCAGTTTAGGAAGGTTTTCTCCACACACAAGTTTTTACCTGTTTAAATAAACTAGTTCAGTTAAACCACTGTAAATCCATGTTCAGCATGCTGCGTTTTACCTCTCACTGTGAATATGATTGTCTTTTGGATCTTAGGGGAAAAGGGGCATTCTTCGGTCAGTAGTTTCTGACTACTGAAAATACCTTCTAATATTAGATATGAGCTCATGGGGACTCCTAATAGGTTCCAGACCTTTTTTTTTTTTATGGCTTCCCCTCCCACCCCCTCATACTCTTAATATGGCATATGGCTAAAGGAATCTTTCTATGGGGTCATTTTCAAAGAAAACATAATCATCATTGTGAAAATTAGACGTCTATTGGTGATTTCTCCAAGGCAAAGATACACTGCATATCACAAAGTGTTTATAACTGATTTTTATTTTAATTAAATGTTTTCTAGAGCTCCTATTCCAGTAAGAGGAGCATTTTAATTCTAGAGTATCACTAGAACCTGTTTGCTGGTTTCCGAAACTGGTGAGTCAAGTCACAATTCATCCATCTGCCTGTCACAGATAGTATCTCCATGAGGCATAATTACCTAGGAAAGGTATTAGGCCAGCCAAATGTATGTATATGAAAAGGAAATTGTTCTTAAAGAGGTCAGCAGCGGGTCACAACAAACAGGTCAATGATTAAAGGAAGATACACATCCAGTCATTACATTTGCTAATATAATATCAACCCATTGTTCTGCACAGCTTCCCCCTCAGTACATCATTAGAATCCTACACTATCTCCTATATTGTGTATTCCTATCTGGAGACAGAAAACATAAATTATGCAAGATATCAATAAATAAGAGCTCCTAAATGGTCTTTAACAATAAAAACTGCTGACCTTAAGCATGGCTGAGTTGCAAATCCAACAGAACAGCAACCAGATAAATACTGCTAATAGCTGTAGTTTAAAAATAAAAAAAATAAAAGTGCCAGAGACGATGACCTTCTAGACTATGAATGCTTTTTATTCTTTACATTCCCAGAAATTGTCTCAGTGGTTATTTGGTTTAGGCCTTTGGAGCTGAAACTTGAGTGTGCAAAACTTCTCCTCCCAAGATCTTTCAAGACAAAGAATGTGTCCCCATCTGCACAGAGAAGGTGGGCTCTTAAGGCTCTGGCTACCTTGCAGAATTGAACCACATGAACTGACCTGGTTGTGACGGACCAGGCTAAGCAGAAATGTCCAGAATAAACAGAAATTTTTCATGTGAGAATTGGTAATACATTCACCAATTGACAACTCACTGTCCATGCTGTGTACTGTTAGAACAGATTTTTTTGTTACAGAATTAAGTCTCTAGCTTTGAACTCCTACCATTATGGGCACAACTTCAACACCTGCAGGCCTGGCAATACTGAAATGTCACAAGTGCTCAAATAAGCTCCTAATAGAAGAATGGCTTGGATAATAGGAAAACAGGGAAGTTGAAATACAAGAGCAAGTTGGACCCTATCAGTAGCCTATGTCCACATTGGAACTAAGACCAGACAGGACCAAATGATTTAGAATCAATGTTCTTACAACTATAGTTCGCACCATGGTATATAATCTTTTTTTTTTCACATGAAAATATAAAAAGTCTTAAGTGAAAAGGAACAGTCCATTTCTCTAATATAAACATAGTCAAATGACGTGTTTTGATGGATATAGGAAGCGAAAATAAATCTAGTCTCTATTTGTCACACATCTTAAATGGAAAATTGTCCTCTTCGTAACAGTGCTTTCTGCCATTCATTTTTAAATCCCCACACTGTGTAAACTACAAAGAATGAATCCCTAGGGCATAGAATTTTTAAACATACTTACAAAGAAATTTAGGTCAATATACTCTGGCCTTTTTAGTCAAAGAAAATCCTATTATCAAAACATAAAATATACTTAAACAATACTACTCCATTGCTAAGGTTCTCACATTAGGAAGAGCTTTAATAAACTCCTCTTACACACTACTTACACACAATACTAGCTGTGACTGTTGGGTCATTGTGTTTTCACAAAGGCAGTGCTGCTGGAGTTTAGAGAACTCAGAGCAGAAACTGGAACCAGGAGGAAAAAGGAAGAATACATCTGGCTGCAGAAATTAATCATAAAGCTACAGGGTAAGCTTTTTTAGAGATATGATGCATTTATGAATCTTGAAATAATTCCGAAGACTTTAAAAGTGGCTTTACCAAAAGAAATGAAAGAACAGACATTTTCAACTCATGTGTTTGAAAGAAGACTGGGGTAATTAATGATTCTTTACAGGAAACAGTAAGCAACATGTGAAGAATTAATTTTAGCAGTGAGCATATAAAGACACTGTAATAATTATGTCTTTTTCCAGAAAACTCCATTGGTACAGGAATCGAGAAAACTCAAAGCCAAAACTGACTTTAATGTTTTCACCTTTTGGTCAACCACCTTTTACCTATTGGCCAGAAATCATTAGATGATGCAACTCACTTCAAAGTAACATCCAAATATATGGACTCCAGGTGTGAAGTGATTTAATTCACTCACCTTCAGAAATATGCCGGATAGATTAACAAGAAAAGGAGAGAGTAAACCAACAGCAGAGTAAATGTAACACTGTAGAAAACTAATTAAGTGTTTTTTTCATATTTAGTATTTGAACCCAAAATATTGTAACAAGCAAGAATTATAAGAAGCATCTTGGATCAGATTTCTCTGTACCATCATTGCCACGTAGAACAGAGCCTTTGTGGGCTATGAACTGTCAATTGGCTTGCAGACAAAAGAAGCTGTGTTGAAGTATAACTAAACTTGCATATGAACTTTTAAATACCTATTTGCAAATACCATTGAAGGAGCAGCCCCCAATGCAGTCTTGCATCTGTATATGTAGTTTGGGGAGCAGTCCACCAATTTTCTATATTAAAACTTTGACTCTAATTACATAGAATCCATATAAGAATATATAGAACTTTTCCCAAGATCCTGTGGAAAACTTAGAATTGTTTATGGATCAGGAAACATTTCTTGTACTCACATAATATAATATATTATTCCTCTCAATCTACTCCAGCGCAAAGCAAGTGTTTACAAAAGAGCACTCTTGTACATGTGTTACACATCTTTATTTTTGCATATGTGTTTTACAGTTTCAGATAATTTTTATCATGGAAATAATCACATCAAGTAATTTGTATGGAAAGGCAGATTTTGTAGCGTTAATATTCTCTATTCATTATTCTTGATGTGCTCTGAAATTATTCGGAAACAATTTCCAATAGTCTCTATAGATAAAATAATTTCCATAAAATTAATCTGAAATTGAGTTTAAATACTAAACATTTACCAAGTTATAGCCATGTGGAAAGAAAACTTCTTCTAGAACCCCAAACAGGAAGAAAGGAGAGGAGAGCTGCCACATCATGGTGCACAAGATGGGAAGCATGACCACCTCCAAACATCCAGACATGACATCATCATCAAGGAATGATGTCAGACTGTGTTGCACTATGGAGGAATGCAACTCAGCTATAGTGTCACACAGAGGAAAAAGGGCAGAGAACCCGAATTTGGCTGTGGTGAGCTGGTACACCCAGCTGCTGGGAGAAAGCTTCATCAGCATCAAGAAGTTTAGGCTGTGTCTCTGAAATTGCTGTTAGCCTCTGGAAAAGTCCAAATGATTCCTTGTTATTGCACAGGCTTCTAACTCCTGTTCCATACCCTTCCCAAGACAGGAAGCTGCTGATGCAGGGACTCTGTCTCTGTTCTGCATCGCTGGCCATGGGGGAGTTTTCTTTCTATTTTTTCATTTTATTTTTGCCTAAAGTAACTTCTTCTAAAAGTTAGTGGGGTTTGTGAGCTATGAATCCTATGAAGAAAGCTCTGTGTGTGTGAACCTGCCTTCAACACTGAGCTGGAGACTACAGTGCCCCTGGTATAATAGAGCTCAGCCAGAGTTCTGGTTCTGCACCCTCCTCTGTTCCCTGTTGTTTCTCATTAATCCTTATTGCTTTATGTACCTGCTCATGGTCTTCTTTCTTCCTCACTTTGACGTAAACCTCTTCTCCTTCACCTCACACCATCTAATCTAGTTCCTTGTCTCCAGCCCTCTTCCCTGACTCATGACTCTTCCCCCTTGCTGACACAGCATGAACAAAAACCTTTAGTAAGTACAACTGTAGTTATTTCTCCCACTTACAACAAGACATAGAAGCCTTGTATGCATTTGCTTTAAACCCTCCTCCTCAACTTTCAAACAGGCACTTCATTCACTTCATGATTCACTATTATGCTCTTAAATTTGAGGAGGTGTTATTTCTTTGCTTTCAGAGAAGCCTCTGCAGGCTAATGCATTAATGCAGTTCCTGGAATCAAAAATCTCATCAGCGACAGCTTGATGTCTTAGTAAGACTTACAGAAAGACCCTGGTTTTATTTGTGCTTATTTCTTCCTTCTCACACTTGTGAAGACTATGTATAGCAAGTAGAGAATTTATGGTCTGACAAAGAAAAGCTGAAATGAACAGATTCCAGGAAAAAAAACAAATGCATTCAAGTGCCAAACTCCTCAAACTCTGATTTGAAGATTCTGGGTGTTTTATTCTCAATAACAGCTTTGCAGAGCACCTGTAAGAACAGGTCTGTCTGTGATAAAGCTGTTCATGTGCGATAATCCTCTGTAGCTTCAGTTTCCAGCATTAAAACTTATGTTACTGGCTTCATTTCTGCAGCACTGCATTATTCTGTTCAAAATGAATTCTGTACATGAAACACTCCAGAAATGTGCTTGAAGAGGACAAATGAGATCAAAGGACAGACTCTACATCACATTTTGTTGAAAGCACATTCAGCCATCAAATCAAATCGTCTATGTCACATTCTACTGTAATTTCTAAGGCAACTTCTTTTAGGCAGAGATGAAGGAGTTCTTACACTTTGTGATGTGTTATGATAAAGTCAGCTTGATTTAAAAGATCAGTTATTGTTTCACCAAAAGCCCATAGCCATAACCAAAGATTTCACAATGTGTTAATGATATAGAAAGTATAAAAATTTATCCAAAGAGGAAAATTAGAAACTGTCAAGCAAAATATTGTGGCCAAAGTTTCTAAGGAAGTTAATAAATGCTTCAAAGCAGGCTCAGTGATGCTGTGATCATACAGCGAACCAGCTGGTCTAGGTAGGACCTCAGAAGTGCCATCAGACACAGGAGTTCTGCCAATAAACACCTTTGCATACTGGACCATGCCCACTAGACTTCTGCATGGAAGAGACAGGAACATGGTCCCCACAGTTCTTTTAACTAACCCAAATACGGCTTGCTTTAATCAATTCCCAGATCCAGTTAATGAGGAAATTAGTGTTTGTTTGGAATGAGAATAAATCAAAATGAAACAGAGGATTGTTCAGAGAGTCTAGAGGCTTTAGGGATATCTCTCCAAGTAGAGCAAAATTGTGATTGACAGTTACTGACATAATAATTAAAATTTGCAATGCCATTCAATTTTTCTGAACATCAGCTTTATTTTCAGAGGAATCTCCACACTGCAAGAAGTAACAAAGCTTGTTCTGCAAATTCTTCATTTTCATTATCAGACAAGACAGACAACATTCCATTGATTCTGTAAGACTCTCTGAAAACTACGCTGACCACATAGAACTAAGAACTTCAGGTTAGACATCTGACTCCTCAAATAAAATTGAAATACAGGACTGTGGTAACAGCCAGTGGCTGTGGCTAAGTTGAGAAAAACACACGAATAAGAATACACTACCAGAACTTAAAGGGGCAAAAGGCAAAGTTAGCATTATAGCACACCACTGATTTAAAACAAACTAAAGCTCCAAAGTTCTGTGGGACAAGGCACAATGCTGATGTTAAATACAGTAATGGAACTGCTCATTATTATTTAACTTCTTAATAAGACAAAAAATATTAGTCACAATATTGAGTAATTTGCAAAACAATATTTTTAAACATATTGTCATTCTTTAAAGTACACAATACTTTCTGTGAACAATCCCAGAGTAAAAAAATCACCACATTATTTGAAGATGGAAGGTTTACAGATCAGTTACCATAAATATAAGACTAATTATACCATTCAGAGCCCTGTAAGTACAGAACAATTATTCTAAATGGATGTGTAATTCAAGACCCACAAAATCTTCTGGGGAAAACTTTAGCTAAGGACTGGGCAATGTAACTTCAGTAGACAGGCCAAAACACAGAACAGTGTGTTCAGTTGCACAAACCCCAGAAAAGACAGAGATGCCACACTCCCTGGAGTACAGAGCCAAGGTACTCCTATGGACTCAGAGGCACAGGCCACTCATGCTGAGCACTGCTCCAAGAACAACGATGTATCCCAGACCAGGGAAACACCTGGGGTACCATGGGCAAGGCAAAAGGAGCCGCAAAGTCTCCATGTAAACACAGGGAGCTTCCAGCTCCTCCTGCCCTTCTACAGACAGCAGAAAGAATTGGTGCTCTGTGCAGTCCATGCAGAAGCTCTGTTGTCTCCACTGACAACTGAGCAGCAATAGTTTGTGTGCAGCACCACACACAGGGCCAAACAAACAGCCAGGTGCCCCTGAAGTGCCACTGACCACCACACAGCTAGCAGTAGCCACTGCCTCCCCAGCAGCATCCCAGGCATACAGCAGTAGCAATGGTGGGTTTGATAAAAAAGAAAGATATGCAATGGAGAATCACGACCCATGAAAGGACCCGTGCCAGGATGAGGAACAACAGAACAGGTAACTTTGGAAACCCAGAACAGCCATTGATGAAGCACACTCCTGTTTGTGGAAGCGTGCAGATGGAAGATCTCGCTCCCTCTTGCTGATGACAAGAAAAGGGAAAGGAGGATTGGTCAGAGTGCCAGTGGCAGATGTGAGTATCTGCAGCAGCTGGTGGGCTGCTCCTATGCAACTTTATTTGAGCTGTCTCAGGATTCACATCTTACCAACCCCTTCACAAATATTGTAAGGCATAGCTGGAAATACAGGACTAGTCTTATTATCACTTGGGATAATCACTTGGATTATGACTTTGTAAATATAACAAAAAAAATTTGCCAGTAATTCATAAATGTTTCTTCAAGTAGGAAGTATACAAAATAAGTGAGATAACAGTCACATTCCACAGAATATTAGGCAGTTTAGATAATTTTTTTAAAATAATACCTTGTAACATGTTGTACACACACTGTAGCATATTTTGTTCAGCTGACAAAATTTTTTAATAACATTTTGCTATATTTTCTGTTGTTATTTCTTGGCTAGAAAATGGAAGACTCCATCTTTTTTAATATAAAAAATGAATTGTGCAAATTATGAAAGCATGGATTAGAAAGACTATCTTTCCTAAGAACACCACAACACATAATGCTCTGAAAATTAAACTGAAATTAATGAACTCAAGATAACTCACATATTTTAGCGAAGTTTACACAAGTAGTTTTTCCTCTAATCTTGCATAATCAGACCAGGTCTGCTTCTACTACTCTGTGTTGCCATCATCTGGGCTGTTTGCAGAAATGAGCAGCTGATATGCACGCAACCATAGAGAAATGCAGCTTTTTACCACGACTGCCTACAACAATGCTAAGGCATATAAAATGACAACAAAAGGGTAATTGACATTTGCTCCCTCCAAAAGATGCCCAAGGAGCAGAGCAAGTAGTCACTCAGCATTCTCACACACTCTTCAGAGAGACACGGAGACCACGTTGCAAATAGAGACACAAGACATCAGAGAAGAGCTACAGTTCCAATTAGGACAAAATCAGCCACTCTAGGCAATAAAGCAACGGGAGCCATCACAACATCGATACCTGAGAAATACTGCCACTTGTTATCTAACCATATCGCTCACTCTAAACATTACCCAGGAGATTCAGAGGCAGCCTAAACACTTCAGAAACCATCCAGAGCCGTATGGCACTGCATTCTTTCATACCTCAGGAGTAAAAGTTAGCCAGAGCCTTCTGACAAACTAAAGTGATTTATTATCACATAGCAGAACTAATGCGTTCTGCTTTACAACTCTCCTGGTAGGCTAGGAGAAATGTTGCATTTATTACCTACAGTACATAATGCCTGCTGCAGATCTCTGTATTATTCATAAGACTGGCTTTTTTGTGCCATCATAATGCTGATAAATTATGAAAAAATGCATATTTTATTTCAATTTCTAACATATTTTGGTACACATATCAATCCATCACATTGCTGTAGGAGAAATAAGCATTATTGCTGACAGCTGTTGACATGTTCACCTCAACAGAGAAGAAACAAAAGGGCTGCAAAGGTTGCTCCCACTCACAGCTACCTCTCCACTTCATTAGTTTTTTGTGGTTTAATATTTAGAGAAGGGTAAATAAAAATCAGTGCCACCAGAACTGAGGAGTGCTGAGGAATGGAATAATACGAAGGATGAAAAAAGCCATCAAAAATAAAAAGGGGTATTCAGAATTTTGTCTTCAAAACTAAATTTCTGCCAGCTGAGTGGTTCCACAAGATAAATTCCACTTCCGAGATCAAGATGAGTTTAATTTCCAAAGAAGCTAATTCAGATGCTACTGAGTAACATAACTACAGATGTAGCTGGGGCTAAAACAAGCTTCTCTGTCTGGCTAGCTTCCATGTCTTCCCCCCTCAGCTGCAGGTTACATGAGCACATAGCACAGAGCACATCCTCCACCACTGCTCATTAGCCCTGACAATAAAACCATCTCACTAAAAATAAAATATGAAATATTATAAAATCTGAAAATACAACACTGCATGAAAACTCATTCAGTTACTTTCAAAAGCATTACCTGTATTGGTAGATAGATGTAAGCTGAATTATTTGCCTGCTATTAAATTGTTTTACATGAGTCGTGACCTGATGTTAGCACCATCCACTTATGTTAGTGCCTTCTGCAGAATGTAGGTAACAGGGACACCCCTAAAGATTCTAGGCTACTATGAGAGCTGTGGGATTTTTCTACAACTATTGGTTAATATCATAAGACATATGAACAGACATGAGCATAATCATCTAAACTATTAGCTTAAAAATGCCAGTTTTCACGAACACCAAAACTCTGCAGTTCATAAGCTATGCTCTCTTTCGGAAGGCTTCAATCATACTATTCCCTACCCTTTATACTATCCTCTTTTGATTTCAACTTGAAACAACTACTATCAATATGAGGGCAATCCAGTTCTCTGCTACTTCATTTTTATTCATTAAAATGTTACTAATATTTGCTGAGTGATCACAGCAACACAAAGCGTACGACTTTAATCTGTGTCAGGCACATCTCGTATGTGAGGCGCCCTTTTATCTGCACACACACACATTCTGTGCGAGAGGCCTACGCCTGACACACGGCCGTGGCTTTTAGATCTACGAGACCATTAACATAATTGGCTCTGGAGCAGATTGCCTTAAAATCCCAGCAGCAGGCTAAAATATCTAACTAATACTCACCTTTAACACAACGGTCTCTCTAAAAATAATGTGCTCTCTCCCTGTCTGAAGAGGAATTTTCACCTTGAGCTCAGCCAGTTGCTTAAATTATTAAAGGGGAAATGGATTTCCTTTTAACTAGCACTGCCTGCCCAGCACTGGGCACGGACACAGCCCTGCCACAGCCCACGCCTGGCACGACTTTCAGCTCTTTGAAAGTCTCAGCAGCATCTGGAGCACCAGGATCCCTTTCACCTCACAGCCATCCTCTGCAACCTGGCACAGCCAAGGTGGCCCTAACAAGTCTGTGACCACCCACCTGCACAGAGCACCCTCCCTCCACTGAAGGAACCTGGGCACCATCTGCTCCCAAAAGCCTCATCTCACCCCGGCACAAAGGTCTGTGACTCAGAATATTCCCAAGTAAAGTCACTCTTCACAAAAGTTTTATAAAAGCAACATACGGGAATACTCCACAGCCTTAAAGGCACTTGCTCAAACTGGAAATATACTACATTAAATCAGGGACTTATATCAAAAGCATAAATGCGCTCAAGGCAGCATGGGCTGCACCCAGTGTGTGGATGGATGGGATAAACTGGGATATCCTGCCATCTGCTGGGAGCAGATGGCTTGCTGCAGCTCTGCAACCCCTTTATCACTGCATATCTAATGATGGACTTTTAAAATCCACCAAATAAAGTTATGAAAAATGTGCAAATCATCCTGCACATCACATAAGTTATTTGTGAAATATGTACTATTGGATGTACTTCAAAGGCATATTTGTTTGTTAGAATCTACTGTAAAGTATGCACCATTTTATATAATACCTTATTATTTTCTTCTAGCAATATCAACACTGTTAATGTTAACAGGCACATTAGTTCTTGCAGAACTGAATTGTTGATTACTTAAATAATAAAAGAAACACTTCAAAATGCCAGTAATTTACAAAGATTTGGTGATAAACTGCCACTTCATAACTTTCAAGAGTTTCCTTATTTTTAGAAACTTATTTCAAGTGTTTTGTTATTTTGGGGGGCTAGGGAGAGATTTTGTTTCAGTTAAAACCCCAGGTGCCAGATTCAGGAGGTTTCATAGGAATCTGAGCCTTTTAATGCTTTCCAAGCAAATTTCAAGTAAAAACGTTTGAGAAAACTACAAAAAAAGGAAGGAGGGGACAAAATCTCCCCAAACAAGTCTTGGAAACAAAACTGGAAGATAACCTTATGTCTGCTAGAAGACAGCACATACAGATTCCTTGTATTGGCAGGAGTGAGGCAACTCCATCACAGCTACCTAACTCCATACCAGCCAGGTTGCAATATCTTTAGTACCACTGTAACCATCTCAAAGAGCTTCATTTCTAGCTTGTGACCCTCCAAAGCTGACACAAATGGCAAAGGGCTGCTGTAGCTTACTCCAACCAAATGCCCAGCTACAGGCATGGAGTCCTGGATGGCTGAAGTACCCAGTCAGTGCTGCACGTCTGCAAACCAGTGGAGAACAGATGCTTCTGGGCTGCACTGAAGACAGCTGTAACTCGGCTGGCCAGGTAACACACATGCCACCCTGAAATAACTGTGTGGAGAAAGCTTTGGGATATTCATGGACATTACAGCACTGTGGTCACTGCAGCAAGGTTATACATCCTCCTGTGTCTAGGCAAATCTTATTGCCCTGAGAAGAGAGAGGAAGAGGATGAAGGGGAGAACTCAGAGAGGAAAGAGGACACCAATATGCAAGCTGCTTTCCCAGGAGTAATTCACAATCAGAAAGTTGGCTGGGTGAGGCAGAGAGGAGCACAGAGAAAACGTAAGCAGTTTTATTTACCAAAGTCCTCCTAAAACCTGCAATATGAAAAAAAAAGCACTATCTCTACATGCTGATCTATTAAAAATTGTTGGCTTAGCACTTTTCTAATTCTAAACAAAAAAATGTTTAAGACCAAATAAACAAAACACACACACAAACCTTTCCCCCCTGCAGCAGCAACAGTCCAATTTATAATCAATGAAGAATGCAACATGTCATTTAAAGAGCAAGATGACACCAGAGTCCTCAGCTGACTGACTGAGCATGTACGTAGGTTCTTTGTAACTTAATAAAAACCCCTAAAAGGCACACAAATCTTTCTGCCTACGTAAGTGAAGGCATGGTGTCAAAATAGTCCTGTACTTTCTAATACTTCTTAAAATACTAGTCTGTTCAGAAAAATGCATCATTAAGTATTATGGGCCATGCCTGTAAATATGCACTCGTATATTAACCTACAAGAGGAAGTACTACGTATACACATAATACAAATACAGGTTACAAATAACCTGACGACCAAGGAACCTCAGCCACTTAACAAGTCTACTATAAACAGATTTATTCATAGTGATTACTTCATATCCACTCAGAAAGGCTGCCAACTAAGGGAAAAAACAGTTTAGCCTGCACTGGGGAATAACACAATAACAGCATACAAAGCAGAGTGGACTCAAATATTGGATGCAGTGAAAATAAGTAGCTGAGCAGAGTAAAACTGCTTGAGCTGGAAGCCAGCCAGGATACTGGGAATGTATGCTTGTGGTCCAGAGAAAGCTGCTGAACTAATCACCACTGCAGTCCCCCATTCAGTTTTACACTGAACATGTGAAGTTACATATTTAATAGCAGAGAGCTTCCCTCTCACTTGATGGCTTAAAGGAAAGACTGCTTAAGTGCCAAGCCTAAACATACACAAAACTCTAACTTCAAGTAAACAGTTTAAACGTATTTCAAAGGGAATATGAAATTGCCTTAAGAAGTTGCACATTTGTCAGTTACTTCAAACTGCACTTAAAAGAGCTGCCAGCAGTAGGCAATAACAGGTTACCAAGAAAAAAAAAGAAAAATAGACCACCTATATAGGGAAAAAAAAAGGAGACTTTAGAGACGAAGCTTAAAATGATGAAGAAATGCAATATGTAAATACGTTCACTATGAAAGCAGACCAGAAAATAATTGCAGCTTAGCTCACTTGGGAGGACAATGCTATTCAAGACTAACTGATCACATCAATTCCTGAAACTAAAATGAAACCACACAAAAAGGAAGATAGTCTCACACTTTCACTGAGTTTCTGGTTTAAAATTATTACATGACCTGTCCTTTGAACTGCAAGCAGGACCCTTTATGACAAGTAAGAAATAATCAAAACAAGAAGCACTGTGAAAAACATATTTCCCACAGTGACTTTCTAATACCATGTGGACCTTCAGTGTACAAAAAGATTCAGCAGTTAACTAGAAAATTTTTTGTATCAAACAAATTTTGGACAGTGAAAGTGGATTTTAGATAGCGGAAGTGCAGTAAGTGTTTCCAAAAGGACGGTGCCAGAACTCGGTGATAACTCCTTTTCCCATGACAGACATCTGCTTCCTTCTACGCTTGCTCTCATGTCTTGTAGCACTTCCCTTACATGTTTGCAGATGTGCATATGAGTGATAAGGGGATGCATAGATTTTTGTAAGTGATCTTCTTTAAGAGGCACTTAGAGCACTGACCCCTTAATGCAATTTCAAATAGTTGTCAAGATTTAACATTTATTTTGCCAGACAAATAGCCTATTATTGGCAAATTGGCTATTCTTCTAGTATGTCAATCAGGTCAGGTTTAAAATCAATACACGGCATTTGTCAATTGTGTTTCATGTGTCTTCAGCCTGATTACATTCATTAAAAAGGAACAGACTACTAATAGCATGCATTGTAAATCAGGTTATAGAGTCAGAAAGCAAACAATCTTACTGCAAAATAATGAGCTTAAGTTCTTAGCTTGAAGAGCTGTACAGACAAAGCTCAGCTGTGAAAATCATAATGCATGTAGTCTTTAGTCTAAGATGACCTTCAGCCTGCAAAATCCAAGAACAATGTTGCCATAAGTATTTCCTCAATCCATGTTTAATATCAGTGATGAGAGGAAAGGTAAGTCCAGTGGAGCCCTTCTTAAAAAGAAATCAGCTTATATCCCATGGTTTTGTCCCACCATTATATACACTAATATTTGAAGAGAACTCATTTTATCTTCAGCCTTCCAGTCACCAGCAAAACACACACCTGATCAAGTTCCTAAAATTACCTTTCAAACATACTTTTATTTCTTCTCAGCAACACAAACTGATCATACTGCATCATATACACTCATCTAATATATCGGGCCACAAAAACTGGCTCAGAGTATTTTATCTCAATTTTTTTCCAATGCAACTAAAAAAGAGAGCAGATCCCACTCTTCATCTTCACCTGACCTGCATCCCAGCTGGTTGTGTCACCCCTGATTAATGTTCATTAATCACAACAGCAAATGCAGGCAAGCCCAGATCTGGGTTCCAGGCTGCAGTTTGTGAACAGGATCAATCATGGCTAATTGGCATTTGGAATTAAACTACGAGAATATGGAAAAAGTGATGCTGGTTTGGAATGAGAAAAATGAAGCAAAGAGCTANAACAAACAAACCACAGGTTGAAAGACTTTTACATTTCTGAGAGAGAAGAAACCAAATACTTAGAAGCACAGTGAAGGTATTTGCAATGTTCCAGGTCTTCAGTGGTGGCTGCACCCAAGTACCAATTAGTGTTACTGCAGGGTTGCCAGACTTCTCATTTTGTTAATTGAAACTGTGTTGCATTGCAACCACTGGCTGAAGCAAAGGTTTAAAAGACTCAGTATAGTTACCATGGAAGCAGGGGAGAATGACATTCAACATGTCATAGAAAAGAAAGACCTTTAATATTGTTAATTAGTGACAATTATGAACTTCAATATACTTATACATCACAAACATTCCGTTTGGCTCTGTAAGATACCAAATTCATGATCAAAGAGGACAACAACAGTACATTAGAAAAAAAATGCTGATCATTCATGAGTTTTTTTGACTGAGGAAACCAAAACATATGCCATGGTTTAAATTTCCTAGAAGCTTGGCAATTTTCCTACCACCGTTAAGAAAGGACAACTCTATATTACCATCTTTGCACTCCACTGCTTTGATCTTTCTAAATGTGGTACACACTTCCCTGCAGCATGGAGAATCTAGAGTGACCCAGAATTTCATTGGCAAATGGCAAAGCAGTGTTAGGTAAGCCCAGTCAGTACAGCCACACCGCTCTTCGTAATGCAGTCAATACTTTGTGTCAACACAGGTTGTAATACTCGTTTGTAATCTTTCGTTTTAATCTGCATCTTGCTGTCCTTTAGATATGGGGATGCAAATTATATGGGAATTAACATATTGCTGTATGCAACTGAATGTTGACATGAATGAATTATTTGTAAAGCAAGCTAATGACTAAAAGATACTGACTTGACCAACAGTAAAAAGTCAGTTTTAGATAAGTCTTTATGTTATTACATCTTACCAAGCAATCAGACTTTAAACACCAGCAGATTTCACCAAATAAATAAAAAGAAGCTCTGAACAGGGAAACAAGTGGCTACCTTGTAAACTACTCAAGGGGGAAAAAAACAAGGAAGGAAAAAAGGCCCAAAATCTCTTAGTCTTGGGATCCAGCTACCTAGACAGATATTTAGGCATATTTATGTATTTACCTCTCTGCCCTACTTACTGTTCATCTACAATACATTACACAATTACCAAACAACTGCTGTTTTAAAAAAGATTTGCAAAAGCCAGATGATCTGGAGTTGCATGCATTTTGTGCCCGCAATGCCCATATATAGGAAAGTAGGGCCAATGCAGACCTACAGAAACAAGAACAAAAAGCCTGAAATGGTAGGTTTCAAAACAAGAAGAAACAGATCTTCAAGTAATTATTTTTTTTCCTTCAGTTGGAAAAGATACAGATCACTTTAAAACTAAATGGTTTATGATGCGCACTACCTGGCTCTGAGGTTTCACAGGAGGAGACCTGCACTACATAGCTCAGGCTTCCCAGTGGACACACAGAATATCACATTCACCCATCTGACAGGAGATGCAGCAGAAGAGAGAACATGCTCAGGAGCACAGACTGGGCTGTCACTGAGCTACAGCTGCCACAAACCCACATTCCAGGTTCTTCAAGAAGAAACCCTTTAAGCAGCACTTGCCCCCATGAAGCCATCCTTAAAAGATAAAATGCACTTTTTTAAAATCTGTCTTTGAATTATAATGGAAAGGATTATGAAACTTATTTGACATTAGCAGAGACCACATGGACAGCATTTACAATTTACGTGGTGCATAAACTGTACAGTTTTCAGAAGACCTTCAAGAGTTTGATCCAGACCTTGCAACTGCTATCTGTCTGGCAGAAGGCAGCCTGTACAGCATCAGAATTTGGTAGTTCCAGCCTCCCTTCACTGTTGTAGATGATGAGTATGCAGTAGCTCTTTCTCAAACATGAATTGATTGTAAACATTTTAAAATTTAGATTAAATAGACACCTCATCAATGTGACCAGGGAGGTAAGTTTTTACATCAACAGATTACCTGAAGAGTCTAATCATTAACCTGAAAACGTTATCCTGGGTAATTTTAATGACTTTGAACCACCAAAAAGAAGGAAAAAGGCACACTGTGAGATGGGTGTGTCTGTAGTTAGAGAAGCATAGTTTCTTCCACCTCCCACTACATTGACAACATCTATACAGTTGGTCGGTAGGGACTTTTAGATTGAATGTCACCATTTTTTGCACACTTGATTTTGTTTACCATAGACCAGGGAACCAGAAATGTGAACAACTGAACTCTTCTAGATGCATTTTCCAATTGTGGCATTGTAGAATCCTCCAAGCAAAGCGATGGTGTGAAGAGGTAACTCCTTACAGAAAACTACCCAACTATCAAATTTGCGTTTTTCCACTCCATAATCCCCAGAAGGAGAGAGGGGATGGAAAATCAAGCTTGGCAAATTTAGCAAGCATGAGTGTATTTCACAAGAATTGCCTTCTCTCCTCCCTTAGTTGTTTTGAGGAAAAAGGGTGGGGAATAGGGGAATTACTGAACGAATGGGAAAAAAAAAAAAAGTCTGCTATGTGTAGTACACATTTATCTTACTTTAAATAATAAGCTGGTGGTGTTCTCCTGGAAGAACTCAGTTGTTTCCTGTATGCTGCAGCTTTGATATCATACTTTTTTTTTTTTCCAAGGCTTGTAAGCAGCAATTACTACCATAGCTATCTAAAACAAATTCACAGTCTGAGCCTGATTACCCACAGATTTCCCTTCCCCACCCCCAGTTCCTCCTCAGCTGGAAAAGTCACTTTTTCAGAAAACCATTCCCTGGGGTGGCCCCAGTAGCATGCCAAGGAGGCCACCCAGTGTGAACCAGAAGATACAGTGCAGTCATGATATCATCAGTCTGGTGGGGCAATCACTAACTACTGAATAACAGTGAAACACAACTAATTTCAGTTTCTGAGTTACTTGCTGTGCTTCTCTCCAAGAAGAAGAGAGAAGTGCTGGAGCCTCGCTCAGGGCAGGCAGCAGTGGGGTCAGACTTGAAAGTTCAATGTCACCAGCAGCCTTTAAATACTACTGGTGACAGTACTGCCTGGACTCACAAAAATGAAAAGGGGCCATAAAAAAAAATGACTGACATGTTTTACAAAGCAGTTTTTTAACTTAAAGGTACTTAAACCCAGCTCATCAATCATACTAGAAAACCCTGACAGCTCACCAGCAACAGCTTTTTCCACTGTAAAAGCTGAGTAGGTTATTAATGTTGCTTATTTTGTTAAAATGAAATTCTGTGTATCACATACCAACCAGCTAGTCATACCTTGTAAAAAGTCTCTAGGCAAATAAAAGTCTAAAGCAAAATGCCTGTTAATGGATCATTTGTGAACATCCAACTCAATGTTCAAAAACCAGATTTTTTTTTCCTGTGCTCTATCTATTTAAAAGGAAAAAATGCACAAAAAGCACCTTCTTCAGCAGACCATCCACCCTGAGAATCAGAGCTCTCCTCTCCTACCTGTGTTTCTGGGAGCAGTTCCTCTCACAAACCCATAGGAAGCAAAGGGTGTGACACTATCAGACAGTAGGTTCACCCACAGAGAAAGCATTCTTTTTACACATCTCATCACAAAAACACTCCTGTGCAGCAGTCCTGCAGAGGGGGTGTGTGTGTGTGTGTGTGTGTTTAAAATTGAGAAAAAACCCACACTTCAGGTGTCATATTTAGCCATATTCACAAGGTAACATCAGAGCTGTATGTTTCTTTCTAGAGTATGTAAATCCTCTGGGAAACACATGCAAATATTTTCATAATGGAACCAGCACTAATCAGAGGCCACTGACAAAAATAGCACTGATGAGAAAGGGAATAGCTTCTGGACTATTTATATGTGTTGTCTCTGTGCAGTTCTGGAAAAGAAAGGAAAAAAAAACAGTTTTAAAAAAAAAGGAACGTGTGAGTGTAAGTTCCTCATTTGTGTACAATTAATAAAAGACTGGATCATTCAAGCTTGGGTTTTGGATGGATGCCCTAGCTCCATTTTATACTTCAGAGCAAAGTAAAGCAGCCCTGCAGTGTCACTCCACAGGGAGTAGGCACCACTTGCTGTAGAAACAAACATACATAGAAACAAACAAACTTTAATATTAATCACTACTACCAGTTTGTTTCTTATTTGCAAAGGAAAAATTAATTATAAAAAAGGTTTAAATTTTTAGGCATAGGTAGATTATTTTTATTGAATTACTGAATGGAAAATAAAGCATTTAAGCCTAACAAATAAATTGAATTTATTAATATATAATAAAAAACTTTTCTTGAAATATGAAATGATAAAATTATCATTGAGCAGTACACCATTGCCCATGGCCTGCTCCATTGTAATAGATGCCTTGCAAATCTTTTTAAGTATTCACATTCACACCTAGGGAATCTATCAACCTAAAACTTCTCCAGAACTGCCTTTGATGTCTGATAATCACATCTGCACTTTTGAACCCTACACAGGAATCTTCCCAATCCGCTGACTTCAATTAAGTTTATGGCTTTCCTATCTAGGAAGAAAAATATAGGTCCCTAATATGAAAATGAAAACACAAAACATAGAGTTCATGTGACTCTCTCAGCATAAGAAGCACTATATTTTGTCAACCCAAAAGCTGATCCAATCAGTGTTCTTTTTTCATCAGTGTTGCTAACATGTGCTATGAAAGAGAAAATATAAAGCGATGTTTTGGTGGCATGCCTCACACTTCCAGTGGTCATCAGGAGATTACAGAGAGATCAAATTATGTGAAGTTAGAAACCATTTCTTTCTACAGGGTAGGCAGTGACAGTACATTTATAGCAGTGTGTTTATGGGATAATATTTTGTTTAAGTGTTAAAATTGGAAATATCATTCTGAGGTTTTATTATTTACTATCTTTCTAAAATCTGAAAGAATAGAGGTAGTAAATGTCTGAGCTGCTAAAAACGTATATTAAGTGCTCCAATTTCAACAGAATTTTTGCCTGAAGTCACTTCTTTGAAGAGAATTTACATTCTTAGCTTTTCTTCAAAAAGTTTACAAAATTCTTGAGGAATTTGGCAAGTAAACTTGATGGAATTTGCTTTATTAAATCCTTTTGCAACTTCTCTAAGTAGGCAGATTTTAAGGAAGATCTATTGTAACAAAAAAATCCATTACATTTACTAAAATGTCCTAACAATATAAAATAAATTATTTTCGTCATTCTACCACTGAGCTAACATACATTCTGCAATCACACTCTTAATTTTAAACAGAAAACTAAGTTCAACCTTATCAAACTTATACCTGTCGTATATCCCCTGCTCTCTGTTGCCTCATCTTCTTTCCAGTGCAATATTAGATTGCCCTCTAACGGATTACCTGCACAACTGCACAAGCCTATTTTCCCTTTTAAAAGTCCTGATTGCATGAGAAATGGGAAAAGTAAAGTGGCTTTGTTCCTGCTCCTGTTTAATTATCTTTTTATATTGGAATTAAACTTTGCAAAATTTTAATTTTCAGCCTTTTCATTTTAATTTATTCAGCTGAAAAATGAAGTAATGTGGGCTGGAGGTTCAGGTCTTTAAATGATCTCAGGCTGTAAGTTCAATTTGAAATCTAGGGTCAAAAAACTGGTTATAAAAATAAAATAGAAGCTGATCCAGCAAAAGATTTCTCAAGAAAATTTCATCTATTCCAACTCAACTTTCGAACTCATTTACCTACCCCAAGCCAGACATTAAACTTGCCAACGCCACCAATGTCCTCCTGTCTCAGCAAGGTGACATCAGCACAACTGCCTCCCTTTCTGCCTTTTTCTCTTTTCTCCCAGAAAGCGCTTATCTCTTCCAGATGGAAAACAACTACATTTTACAAAAAACCTAAGACTTTTTGAAGAGATCTAATTGTATCTAAAAGTAATATCCAAAGTAAATAACAGGCACATAGATTTACACTAGATAGGATATGTACTTCAAAGTAAAAGCCAAGGATTTTTTTGGTGGTGGTGGTGGTGATAGCTTAATGCATCCAAATGCTGCTTCAGTAATAATTTTTAATTATCATCATTTTCAAAATGCTAAATATTCATTTTGTATCACCCATTAAAAAAAACCCAAATAAATTTCAAATAAATGTCAATCTAACACAATATTTAATGCATTGAAAGAGCAAGACTGTACAAATTTGAACACAGCAAATGTCATCCTGACATTGCCTAGCTTTATCCTTAAAACCACCAGAACCATCATTTGTAAATTAAAACCATTTCTCTTTAAAGTATGGGGAATAAGATTTGATGAACATGAAGAAAGCGGAGACTTGAATCTCTGAATGTTACGGTTCCATCAAAGATCTTCTTCCTGGGAGTAGCAGGACAAAGGGGGTTCAAGGAAAGAAGAGACATTTCTGGATTGCTAAATTCATTAAGTAAAAGCAACATACAGACAAGTGTCTGCACCCAACAGTGGAAGAACAAGAGATCAGCTTAGATCTATATCATGAAACTAAAACAAGTTGTAGCAAAAACTGTGGATTAAAGGTGTTTGACTAATTATGTTTCTTTTGCTGCAAGAGTTATTTGATTTTGATGATATCAAAGAAAATGGCATTTTCTTTTGTTCTTATAATGAGGTGCAAGTTAGTTCAGTCTGAAAACTCATATATGTACAAAAAAACAAACAAATCAGCCTTTCTGATAATATCCAACCAGTGTACCATGGGACAAAGCTTTCTAGCTAAAGCTCTAAACACTCACTTTGGGATTTTTTCTCTAAAGCTTACAAAGGCATCTTCAGCAAAATTATAATTTCAAGTAATAATTCTTGTCCTGTTCTAGTTTAACTGAGATTTGAGCAATTATATTTAAAACAAACAAAAATGAAAGAGAAGTCCACTAAACTGGCTATGACATTTTCACCCATGAGACTGGGTCTAACCTGTGTGATCGAATGTAATGACTCCTGGTACCTCTACACAGATACAGCAGCAATTTTTACACCCAGACCACCCAGCATCTGACTGACAAGGGCAGAAACAGAGACCGAAGTACTGAGTACAATATCTATCTCCACATCTAAGCACTCAAAAATACACTTACTCAAAGAAAAGTGTAGTTCAGAGAGGTTATTTCTTTCTTTGTCCTCCTAAAGCTGTAACTTACATGAAAACTAATGGATCAGTCTCTGATAACTGAAGTTTAAATAAATGAGCCAGCTGACTAATACAAACAGGTTACTGAAAAGCAGTAGAAAAAAAAACAACTAGAAGCCCTATTCACATAAAGAAAACAGAAGCAAAAATTTCTACTCTCATAAAGAAAAACAAGGATTTAAAATTAGTGAAGAAAAAAGCTTTACTGGGCAATGGGTATCTATTCAGGGATATTCAAAGACTGAAAGAAAACATTGTCAAGCATAGAAGACCAATTTGTGTGAAGAGATTATAAATGCTGACTTCCCAGTTCCACAAAGCCATCTTCAAAGTATGTTTGAGAACAAGAGTAGCAAACCCCATAGTGAAGAGAGAACTCTCAAACACACAGAACTCAATCAGCTTTTTCAGCAAAATTTTTGAAATCCTGTCTCAACCCCCAAACCAGACTACTCACTATCAAGTAGAAAGGGAGAGATGCTAAGAGATCAAACAAAGGGTTTTTGAGCAACTGGTCTAATGGAGGGTATTCCTGCCCATGGCAGGGGCCATGAAACCAGGTGATCATTAAGGTTTCTTTCAACTCAAACCCTTCTATGAAAGGTATTGGTACAAACCCCAGAGGGGGTTGAGCAGTGTAAAGAAAAGGAGGCAAAAGCATGCAACTAACTGATGTGTAACCTCATGGTTGTGAGTCTGTGTTTTGCAAGACAAAGCAGGGACGTTTACATGACCTGCTCCAGAACGGCAAAGAAAATACAGAAAGGGAAAAAAAAGGGATTGCCTAGGCTTTTCCCAGATCAATAGGAAGCAGAAATGTTTATTCTGCAAACAGCGTTGGAAGCTGTCTGACTCCATGGGAAATGGTGAAAGACCATGGCATAAGAAATACTGGCAAATAAAGTAAACAGATCAGGAGAGTATTTTTCCTCTATTGTCTTTTGGTTATAGCATCTTTTGTCTTTTTTTTTTTCTAAGCAGTAGACTATATTTCTACTTATGGTACTTCTTCCAAACTAAAGACAGCATTTTTTGAAATCATTATGGATTACTATGGAATCTGGTTCCATTTTGGGATGACAGAAATTTAATTTCTATTTTATTCATGAGAATGTGCAGTAAAGTCTAAAGATAATTTTTCTTTTCCAAAACAAACTGCAAAGATTAAGTAAAACACAATAGGCACAACCTTAGCATCTCTGAACAAATTCTAATTAATTCCTTAACACCAACATGCTCATTTTGAGGAAAACAGGGGTGAATGCCTTAAGGATGGAAACTGTAACTCGGGGAAAAAAAAAACCCAATCTGAAAGTAAAGTTGATTGCATGACTAGCAATTCACACTTCTCCTCACCAAGCTCTATCAGAAGAAGCAATTACTGTGCAGAATAACTAGGTGTGCAACTAGACTACTAATTATGCCACATGTGGGCTGAAGATAGCATCTCTAAAATTTTGTTCAGGTTGCATTAGTTTTCTCCGGTTAGAAATGCATTCCTACATTTCTTCCAGCTTGTTTCTAGATCCATATCGAATGGTGCTACGAAGAACAAAAGCCAACAAACCACTGCTTCAGCATCCCAAACCTGGGGATGACATAAGAGGGTGCTTCAGAACAAAGGCTTGCTCTGAAGGGTGGGAGGAAGTGTCTGATTTGGTTTCATCTCAGCCACCGTCTGAGACTGGGGAAGGGAAAGGACAATCTTTTCAATCAGCTGATGAAGTTGGAGAGTCTTTACAAGACAGGTGAATATTGGAGATCACAAATTATATTCCAGTCATGCAATTCCTCAGAACCAAGAAACATATCCGAACAGGAAGGAGCATCTTATGGTTCTGGCAACAATTCTAGCAAGTGTCAGGCAAAGATGCAAAACTACATCATAAGGTGATGAAAGATAAATTATAGGAAAAGAAGAGAGAGCCAACAGAGGTATATACCTGTAAAGAGCTGCCAGGTAATTAAAAAGTAAATAAAAATCTGTCCATATTTGTGAGGTGGAGAGTAGTGGTGGAAGCTGTTGGCAATAATAAATCTTGGAAGGAAATCTTTTTTAGGCACATCTCTATTTTTAAATTGGAATGTTTTGGTTAAAAGTTCATTACATCTTCTGGACTCTAGTATTTAAAAGTATAAACTTTTTTTTTTTTTTTGGTCTCAAAGCCAGTCTGCAAGGGCATAAACTCCTACAATTTTGGAAGTGTTAACAACAGAGTATCACCTAGAGAGAGAAGCTGGCTTTGTGAACAATCTTTTTGAAAGACTTGTTTTGCATTGATTAAGTTGTATATAAATAACCATGGCATCAGTCTCATTAAATTTCTTCTTGTTGTACTTAATTCCAGAGAGGAGAAATGTTCTCTCTTTTCTTTTTGCTTCAGAAGAGTTTCTCTAACCCCACTGCAGTTGGGTTTTTCTTTAAATTGCTCTTTAAAACTCTCATTTGAAACAGAAAAACCAACTAAAAAAAATCACAAAATTTAGACCAAGATGTCTAGCCTAAAATTACCTATTTCACTGTGCTTCAACATTTTTACTCCCTGTAATTTGGCTTATACCTGAACTGCAAGCTGAAATAATCTTTTTGCTCTGCATTTGCACGGTCAAGCTCAACAGTGTTAACTATCCTTTCAGTTCCAATAAATTACAGTAATAAATACTAAGAGGTTTTATTTCATTTTATAGTATGTAAGGATTTTTTTCCTGCTAATTCAGTCTTAGCTAATGAAAATCAGAGACAACAACCTTATAAATTAGGAAAAATACTTCTGTTTTCCTGAACTATTACAACTACTTCTTATAGAAATATATAGACGACTTTGAAAAGTTGCATAAAAATATACAAAGAAGATGCAAAATCACTGCCACCAAGTTACAGTGCATCATGAAAAACCGCGATGCGGTTGCATTCAGAGAGGTCTCAGACATTTCAGTATGTATCACAAACATGCAGAGATTTCCTTTGGGTAAAATCTTGTTTAAGTGGGCATATATGATAAAACCAGGAAGAAGCTTTCAAAGTCCATTTTTTAATAGAGAAGAGTTGTTGGGGTTTTTGTAACCTTAAGCTTCCTGGATTATTTAGGTTTTTTTTTTTTCTTTATCCCAATGAAATAAAAAGGAAGAAAGAGAATACAAATACACACATCTAATGGAAAAAGTTGTGGCTACCAATATTTCTCCACACAGAATGTACTAAATCCTCCCAGTAAAGGCACTCTGCATCTCACAAACTGAGATGTGCTTCAGCAGGTGTGTTTTGTTAGGGACAATGAAGAAGTGTTAATGTATTTATTATCCCTGAAAGTGCTAACATCCGTCAAGGTCCATATGCTTCGGTATTAACTACAGTAAAGACATCAGCTTTCTATTAATGTTTTCTTTTGGTAAAAGTTAAAGTTGACGTGACAGATTTAGGATTTTTCATTTTTGAAACAAGAAGGTATTTTGAGACAAGAATTCAATATTCTCATGAGACAAGGACAGGTACAATGATTGTCTGACCAACCACTATCAAGAGGATGATTTTTTGTGATGCGAGCTGTATATCTGAAGTGCTGCTGGAGGCACTGCAAAGGAGCAAAGAAAACCAAAATGAAACCAAAACAAAACAAAATAGCTGCAGGCAGGTTTTGACCCTGTGGTTCAAAGAGATAATCATTAGAGATTTGGAGAGAAGCTGTAAAATCTCTAGCCAAAACTCTTCTATTTTATTAAATCAGAAAACAGAAAAAAAAGCTTTCAAATTCCCTCTGATAGTATTTTCTCATTTAGTTACAAAATTTTATACAAAATATTCTTCTCAACAGAGAAAACACTGCTTTTCTCAACAAGGCATCGTAACACAAAAACAACCTGAATCAGAACGTAAATGCAATACAAACTTGAATCTTGAGGAACTTTGCACTGTCTCACATTAACCTTCAGAAATGCAGAAGATACACTCCCTTGTTTCCCTGAGAAACACACTCTAAATCTCCTTCAAAAGACTTTTCCACTAACATTTTCTCATGGGTAAAAAGACTTTCAGACTATTGTGGACGTAATCTCTTGAAAGCCACTGGCAGTAACTCAGGAAAACCTGTTCTGTTTAACACTGATGAAATCACTTGGTAAGTCAAATTGGATTTTTTTCCAAAATTGTAAGATCAATGAGCATATGCTAATTAAATTAATTAAGATACTTCTACAGGTGATTGTGCTCCTGGCAATACCAGAATTACCATAATTCTGACAGCATTAATTTAAAAAAAAAAAAAAAAAAGAACAAAATCGGTGTAGTGAAAAAAAAAAGCCTGCTACTATATGTCAACCAACAGGATCTTATACCAACTACATTTCATTGCTAAAGAGAAGACAGAAGATCAGGTGGACTGTTGCTGGATTCCAACAGCACTGTACCATTACTTATTGCAGCTTCTTAATATAGGTTATCTCCTGTTTGCAGTAATGTCTTCAAATTACTTGGCTGTGAATAGCTTTTCCATGATGAAATCAGCATAACAGCACTAATTAGTCCCGCCTTCAGACACTCTTGGAATAACTCTTTTTAGACACACCCCTCAAACACAAATACTGAGACACTGCTGTCACTTCATCATTTTGGTTTTTTCAGCAGTTTTAAGAGACCTTCAAATTACATATGAAAAGATTTGACTTTCTTGACTGTCTAGAGCACTTTCCTTCAACAACTTTGCTTTCCTTAGCAGCTTGCCCCAAGGATACAAATTCCCAATCATGTGTCAGTTCATCAAGATCATGCAGTACAATGCAGCAAACACTCATTTCTTATCCATGTCACCAGGCTGCCAAAACATTTCTTTCAAATGCAGTATTGACAAACACAGCACATTATAACAGCTTATCCTGCCTTGTGTCATTCCTTCTTTACAAACTCTGTCAGCTTCAATTTCTGGCCATGAATATCAGCCCTTGCTCTGGCATCATATGCTATAAAGAGCAAGTGATTTCAGATAGCAAATAAGACAACTGACAAAATGACTTGTAGCCGTGAAACTGAAGAGGTGGCATGTTTGTCTATGTGGGCCATGGCGTAACCCTCCAATCTCTCTGAAATTTCAGACTTGCTGTTATGCGTAGATGGAATGACATAAGTAAATTCTGGAGAGAAAAAAAAAAACCACCAAAAGCCCTGCAGCCTCCTCCCACCCAGAAAAACCCTAACAACAAAAAATAAAAGCCAATAAATGTCCATGTGTGTTCTATAACATTGCAAACAGAGGGAACTGAAAATCAGAAAAAAATACACTTCCGTGTACACTTAGTTGACTATTATTTTTTGAAACCCAGTAACACTTTTTAAAAATTCTCATGTTGGATTTTACCTCATTTTATAATTGTAAGAACCTTCTACAGTATTTAATAGAGAACTGAAAATATGCAGAGAATCTGTCATTTAAATCTAGCCTGACAGCTTAAGTCCAGTTCGTGCATCCCAAACACGGGGATATAAGGCTTACACGAGGGAGCACTGACTTCTGGCTACTTAAACTACTTTGCCTGTATCCACAAAACCATAACCAAGAGATTCTCAATAGAAATTAATGAAAGACAAATCCCATGATTAAGGTTATAAAATAATAACATAAATAATTCAATATGTTCTTGCATGTCCCAATTCCAGTGAGAGAAACTCTTTCTCTTATTTGTTTTCCCAATTTAGAGAACATAAGTGAAAGCTTATCTGCTGACCTTCAGTGTCATTGCAGTAACTGAAGATTGGGGAAATGTGCAGTAACTGTAAGAAACACTATGCCACTGAAATTTCATAACCATAAATACTAATGGAAGTCAAACACAGTAGTTTTAAGTCAGGGGTCCGGGATCTGATTAACTGCAGTTTTCTTTGAATTTCAGAGACATGAAACTGTGTCTGACAAAAGGGGCCCTTGATGTGGATAGAATCCCCCTAGATACAGAAAACACAAATGGGTTGTTATTTCTTTTGTACGGCTGGAAGAAAATGCTGCCATAGGCTCCAATTAGGAATTAAGAGCAAAACCACAAACAAAAACCAACCAGAAAAACCAAAACAACCCTATCACACATTTTATATCTTGGTGAGTCCAGATTGCTTAACAATTGCAAACAACTAACAATACTCTTTAAATTGCTCATAATACATTTGGAACACAACATTTTTCCTGTAGTAAGTGCACAAAATAAGTTCATAAAAATTAATGGCTAATAAAATTAGATTGTAAACTAACAAACTTTAATTTATTGCTGTCTTCGTAATATATTTCTAAAATGCTCATTTAAGTGAAAACTTATCATTATGGTTTCTGAGTTAAAGCCACACAGCATGCATTTCCTCAAGCTATTTAACAGGATGTAACTATAACTAATCGACGGCCATTATTATGAAAATACACAGGGTAGGGAAGAGCACTGATAATAAGCCAAGCTCTGGCAGCTGCCACCATGGTGTGCTGATCCTGACTTTGTGGGGACCCTCTATTTAGAGAAACAAATTAAATTCTGGAACAAAGGTCCACCAACAAAAAAATAACAGGGGCACGCAGCTAGTGATCAAACAGACACGCTCCAGCTGAGTTAAGTCTTGCAGCAGGAGCAAGCAGCATGTGAGGCTGTCTAGAAAAGCAGTTACTGAAGTGTGGGAGCTGCTACAAGGAGCACGACTCTTGATGGTACATTTGCTAAATCCATTGAATTCATGCAGATGGAGTAGCACATACCTTGTTTACTTTAAATTACTGAATCAAGGCAGAAAATTTGCTACCTACTTGGCAGAAAATCATTTAGTTAGCCTTTCCTGTTAGCAAATTAGTATTCTGTACTTCTGGATATACTTTAAATAGGAGTTTTAAATTTTAACTTGGATCATTTATTTCTCTCCTGTAACAAAAAAAGGCAAACAAAAATTATACAAAAATTGTACAGTTAGTTCAGCTTAAATGCTGCAACATGACAGAATATGAAAGTATCACACTGAAGACCGTGTCAGACCACCAAGCTTAGCAAATCTGTCAGTTAAAGCAAGTGACACTGCTTTATGGACTCCATGTGACAGAAGTGTTTATGGCCCTGAGGCTCTTACTAACAGCAGCTTTTCTTATTAGCAAATTACTGATGAAGGAAGGTAAGATCTCCCCATGGTGCATTCTAAATATGACAATGAGATTCTACCCTCTCATCAGGGTAGAATAATTTCTACTGCTATCAAGTGATCAAAGAATTCACCATCTGAGATGAGAATGCAAAACAGCAAAAAGCCTACAGCAAAGCACCTCTTCTACTTTAATATGATTTAAAACAAATGTTTCAAAACATTCCCAGAAAACACATGAATAAAACACATCCCCTCTATTTAAACTGTGGCTTATAAACACTTCCTGACCATTACCCAATTAATGTAATCCACATTTAGGTTTACCTAGATTTACCTAGGTTTACCACCGACAAGATGCAAATCAACTTGCAGAGGACATTTTTATGCTCTATTAATCACTTATCCTATATTTCCCAAAATTCTTTATCTCTGAATAGACACATACCTTCCTTGCAGTATTCTGGTGATCTCTGCTCAGTTTATGATCTGCCTTTCTGTTAAAATACAGACTTTCTTCCATCTGTTGGCATCTTCAGGTAATTGTTGCTTATCAAGTGTAATAGCTTACTTCAGTCATCAAAAAACCACATTTGCACTCCTTAACACAACCTACCTTCATCACCTCTAGGTACTTAACAATATAAAATAACAAAAAATAATGTCTAAAGTGGCAGTGATTAATTTAATATTGGATCTACCCTTGATTAAAGCTATTTTGGCCCATTTATAAAAAATGCTACATGAATAAATTGCATTTTCCCTGTTCCATCCTGAACATTTGTATGCGTTTATACACACATATGGAACAATATTTTCAAGGCTTGTTAAAATGTGTCAAGTCTAATCAAAGACTAGAAGTATCACAGTGCAACTTTTCCTAGTCCCTGAGTACACTACAATACATGCAGACGTACAGCATCTCTGCAGAGAGATTTCATCAAAATGCTGTGACATCATCCACCCTTTCTTAGATTTCATGCAGCTTAAAGTAACACTTATGACAACTTTCAAAGGGTTTAGCAAGAATCCAGCAGTATCATATACAAACACCAGATGGGATCATCTGCTCAACCTGAACAGGATAAGGTTAACTTTCACAATGACAACCCCTCAGCCGTCCCAGAGAAGTGTAGCTCACTCACATCTTTCTTCTTTAACTGCCTGCTCCATACAGGTCATTTCCTGGCTGACTAAAACAACAGTCCTTCCTAGCTCACATCTGTAAAATCTTTCAGCAAATGGATAAATGCCAGTTCCTCATGCAGCTGAAATATCCGGAGATGGTTCAAACTATCTAAAACCTCGTGAGCTGCAGTCTGCCTTCTGCCAGGAGTTACGAAACAAGCCCTTTCTCTGAGAGTTTCTGCCAGCACAAGAGTTACTGTTTCTTCCTCTAATGCGCCCCTACTTTTCAGGTTTTTTACAAGGATTATGGTACTTTTCTCCTTCATTTAACCTGTACATACCCAGAGGTCAATGCTGTTAATTGCAAAATTACTTTGGATTTAAAAAAACCCCAACAGTACATTTTAATTACAGTAAGATTAACTCTCTGAATTAATCATGTTGAAATTACATTTTCAGTGAACAATACTCTAATTACATATCATTTTTTTTAAAAAAGAGTAAACCCACAAGAGTGTCACTGTACCGGAAACAGACCCTAGTCCTGAACAATTTCTATTAAATAAAGCAATAGAAAGGCTGATTTAGTTCCTGGCCTGTTCTTATTTGCACATCTACTCTTGTGAATTATCTCAGCAATGAGGAAAAAAAATAAAACATCACAAAAAATCCAGATTTAAATACTTCAAGAAATACCCAGGCAGAAGCTATAGGGCTACTAGTATGTGTGAGAGAGAACAAGATGGCAAGATGGAAAAGACAAAGTTCCTGAAGCCACTGTTTTCCAAGGGTTTTGCCAGGGTCCTGACAACCACTGTCCTGGAGCAACTACGAGGAGCAGTATTATACCACATATAGGACTCGGCACGAATGTGGAGGACTCAGGCACATTGCTCAACATATGATTGAAAACATCTACTTGTAGCATCGAGGATAATAATTTTAGGCTTTAAGATAACTAGCAAGAGCCTCAAAGTCTCTACAAGGCCATGGATTCACACTCACAGAGAAATATGAAGTTATTCAAATTGAGCCAGAAATACTGCAACAGGGATTTAAGCTACAGATTTGGCCAGTAATGAAAGGCATGGTGATGAACAGCAATTAAAGCACAGGACTGAGTTGCAAAAGGCCTGAATGCTCAGCTCAGCTGTTTACTTGCCAGATGACACAAGCCAGGTTACACAAAGCCCAACACACGCCCTTATGTGTTCCAAGTACACAAAGGTTGAGAGTGCCTGCCTGACCCATAAAAGTAGGGGATTATCTGCTGTAGAACACACCAGTTGGGTCTCCCTCCCCTTGTCCTGACCAAAAATGCTCATGAAGGCCAACCAGAGGCCCTTTACAGGTGTAGAGAAAAGGTTGCTTTGGTTTGGAGATGTGCAACTCAACCAGATGATTTCCAGCCACAGCTTGCAGCTGCAGCCCCTCCATGTCCCCAGCTTGAACCAGCAATGCTCTGTAGAAGGCTGCTGGGGAAGAACTAAACTTGTCAGACAGCCTTCACTCCCATGAGCAGGCCAGCAGCTTAATTGCTCATCGCAGATGACAGAAACCCCCTGTATCCTGTTTGCCTGTCTCCAGACTCTGACAGAAGAAAAACACCAACCTATCATGCAGGGATCTTTTGTTATTTCATTCAAGTACAATGAGATTTTCATCTGGTAGGTGCTGAAGTTAGAGATTTATTGCTGTATTGTTCTGGGAAAAAAATATTTGAGTGGTTTAGTAAGATTTGGAAAAAATCTGGTCACTGTGATAACTATGTATGATCACCTTTATAACTGCAAAAGGATTTAAAGCGGAAAAAAAATGAAAATTGGATAAAATTATCAGAGTCTTCAAGAAATTTTTCATGTTTTTTCCTCAAAAGTCATTAAGCTGTTTGTGACAGCATGAGAATGAAGGCAGGCAGGAAGTAGGGTTAGTGCTACGTGATGGACAATACTGGGTGTGGGTGAAAAATCCTCAGAAGACAGGGGACTAGTTGGAGATAAAATAACCTGAAATGTCACAGAAGCCTTGAGAAAAATCAGAGATTTTCTTGTAGGATTTCTTTCTAAACTATCCAAGCAGTATTAGGTCAAAGGACTAGTCTGAAAAACCCTATGAAAAAGAGGCAGAAAGCAAGAGCAGAAGAGGCTCCAATGCTCCGTGTCATGTGTGACTGCATTTATGCAATTATTCAAAGAATAAACAAGGACATACGGACAACACCCCGAAAGAGGTAGAGTCAGATTCTGAACAAGTGCTCCTGCCACATCTCCCATCCCATCCCACCCATCCCTCCCATCCCATCCCATGCCACTGGCATCCAAAACACAGCTTCAGATCAAATGGCATGTGCCAGAGGTATTTATCACAGGTGACATACTGCATGCCAATATAGCCTTTCCTTTCCTGTGTCCCCCTCTAACACAAAATACTGTGCCTTGCCCAAAGCAACTGGCATTAGTTTGGCATCTTCAAATAAAAAACAGAAGAGAGAAGGAAAAATATGATCATATATTTTTGTGCCAGGAGGGTACCACGAGCAGACACATCCCAGCTGGGGTCACCTGCTGGATTCCACCAGCATGTGCAGTCAAACTGCAGACCATAGAGAAAGCAAGGCAGTAAAACCATTCCCATAGCTTCAGGAACTTTTCCTTCCTGGTCCAAATCTTGGGGTGCCTCTTACATCCCTCTCATATAACAGTCAGTAAAAGTTTAACTGTTCAACTAGTGGATGTTGAGAAACTGCCAGAAAGATCTCGTACTAATACAGAAAGAAAAAGTCTACTTGTTGACAAATGGGCAGATACACTCTCTGTGAACCTTGCCATGGAATCTCCATCATGTTGGAGGCGTTTCTGGATATCACAACAGAAAATTAGTTACAAAACCAACACAAAGGCATTACATGAACCACAGATGCTCTGCAGATTTACAAATGTTAACTCACAATGTAAAGAGTAGCAACAGTTCTTCTTAAAAAGCCAAAATATAACTATGCTACTAGCAAGTGGAATAATAAGGAGGATTGTTCGAGGATGAGAGGCCACTCAAACAGGGAGGGGTGGGAAAGAAGCCAGCATCTTCAGAAGAAGTGGTCAACAACAAGACAAAAGAGTCCAGAGGGCGTGTAAAGCAGCAGGATTTAGCAATATCCTAAATTGCTGTGAGTTAGCAGCTGGCAGGGCATAATAATAACCAGGAGATTAATAGATTTTTCCAGTGTGAGGTCAGAAAACTACATAAAATAACATTACAGTGCTGACATTTTGGAAGAGAGAGTGAAGCAACAGGTATTAAATGAAACCACAAAAGTGGGAAGTGGGTGCAGGGCAGGGTCACTTCAGGAGAGTGTCTGGTGGCCACTCTCCTAAAGCTCCTAGTGTAGCAGACCGTTCAATCTCTTAATTCCCAAAAGTAATGGCAAGTCATGGATACCAACTTCTGGCCCAAGTTGGAAAGCACTTTCTCTGGCTGGAGAGAGACAATATGCTACTGTCTACACCTGGAAATTTTTTTGGCATGGAAAAACTCAAAGCAGGCATGAAAAATAAGAAGTCCACATTACACATTTGGTAACAATCCCTAAGAGGAGTAACAAAAACTAAACCAGGAATTTCTGTAACAGTAACAGAGCAAATAGAAAAAATGTACTCCCTGACCTTCAGACAAGGTTAGGAGCAAAACCACACAAGTGCTCTGTCACTGCTTATTTTTTTGATTCCTATACAATCTCTAGTAGTTTTGTTATACTTTTTTTGTATCCAAACCATTATTCGTCTTCACTGTGGTACCTAAAAGCTAAGTTCCTTTGACCATAGTCAACCATAGCAGAAACTCTTCACTATTGGCTGCTACACTACATGCCCAGGATTTCAACATTGATCTCCTATTTTGAACAGCAATACAGCAAGGAAATTTTTTGAACCCCAAAAAATCAACATAAACTAAGAATGAAAAGATACGATTGTATGTTATTTTCAATAATGGCAAAAATATTTTCAACTCACTACTTCAGGAGTTAAAAATAAACTGATGCATTTGTGACTACATGATACTGACAGAAGCATGGACAAATTCTGTGTTTCAACTCATATTGCATTATTGGTCACGTTGGAGCAGAGATGCAGATTTATGCAGATGATACTGAAATCTCTTGTTTGCCTGTCATCTTGTTCATGGAGGAATATGCAGGCAACATAGGAACAGCATAAGGAGCTGTAGAGAACAGTATTGCTAATACTGACAACGCTAAAGCAAGCACTGATTCGTGAATGTTTACAGTCCTACAAACACCCCTCATATTCCTAGACAGGTTCTAATAATAATTGTGGTACTATACTGTGAGAGTCTGTGTCTTTTTGCAGCTTGCACAAAAGCTCAAAAGTGTGCTCAGCTGAGTAGACTGAACATGCACACTCAGGGTGCTGCAGTAAGGTGGAGAGGCAGGATGAGTATCAGTAGGAATTAATTTCTAGGATATTTCTAACTTTTTCATGACTAATAAAGATAAGCTTACTTGCTGTTGCAAGTAAAGAACACATGGTGTTATTAGAAATTGGCACAAGGAGTACTTAAAACATCCTCTGGCAACTCATTAAAGAACTGGATTAGTCCTAAGGAAAAAAAAAAGGTCGTCAATCAACTGCAAAAGATATGAACTCAGCCTTTTCTATGGGTGCATCAAGAAACTGATTACTGTACAAGCATAGATGAAGAAAAATTAGCCGCTGAGTTATGAAAAAGTTGCAAAAGCAGCAAACCACTTTGAAAACATCCAAACATGAAACAAATTTATGAAAAGAGCCAAGACATAGCAGGACATTTCATCCCGCCTCACACCATCCCCTACACCCCTCTTATGACACAGGGCACACAGATACAGTCAGAAATGAGAGAACGGGAAAAGGCAACTCACTTTCCAGCTAAGATCCCAGGATCTTTCAAATTATTGCCATAGGCATGAATTTTCTAGCAGAAAGACAGAGTAGAGCCCATGGAGATTTTAGAGCCTCATTAGCAGGTTTCTTCTATGTCAAATAACCCATACCCATGTCCCCTCCCTTCTCTTGAAATCAGAAATGTGTGCTCTCCAGCTCTTTCACCCGCACCCAATTTATTCATGGTGTCTTTAGCTAACACTGTACATGCCACAACAGGGTCCAAGGGATTTCTCTATTGGTTGCAATTACACTTCACATGTGCTGCTCAGATTAATGGCAGCTCTGTGAAGGTGTCCTCTGCACCATCCAGCGCTAGGGACGCTGCATTCCCTTCCTGAGCATCTGCTACTCAGCAAAACTAGCAGTTCATTACATGCACAAGGTTTCTGATTCAGCTACCCTAAAAAATTGAAGGCTCTAGGAAGGAAAAATTTTGTGTCAGCAGGAAAAGTTGTTCTTTCAAGTGTCTGGAAAATGAGAATGCCAGAGATCTATAATATAGCTAAGGGAAAAAGAAATTCATTTCACTTTCAGAAAGAATTCTTCAGACAGCTGCAGCACTAACCAACTTAAAGATCCATGAATGTAATATCCATGATCCATGAAAGAGTAATCTTTAGTACAAGGGCAGAGCTTCAGGAGAGGTAAGAATGTTTCATAAATCTGAATTCTCCTGACTTCCTTTCGCTGGTAAAACTACTGAAGCTTTATTAGTCCAGGATACTATTTTCTTCCCTTACAGTTACCAAATGTGAAATAAATAAATATCAGTAGGGACTGCAAAACAACACTGTCTGTACATCTGGCAAAGCACCTTCAGACACTGCAGGACATGGAGACTGCCCCCTTCTTTGAGGGCAGATCCACAGCTCTAATCCACATCAGGCTCTCAAAGGGATCTCTCCCAACAATGAAAATAACTCAAACACCATCTTGTAGGATGAAAACAACATTGTTGTTTTTACCCATAACTCAGGGTACCTCCATTCGAGCTCCTCTATTTAACAACAGAAGCCCAACCTTCAAAATTATCATAAAAGAGGATTACAGAAGGTGCAAGTATGGGGAAAGGAGGATGATTGTCATTAGAACAGGGAATTAAATATGTCAACTAACAGTTGAAGATAAGCGTGAACTGTCCATAACAGCAAGCTGTTACTTATACTGGATTTATTCATGCCCTTCCTCTGGTATCATGCAACTCCAAAGTATGACTTCAGAGCAGCTGGTCTCCCCAGTCAAGATGCAAAACTGTGTTCTAGTTGAAAAAATAGAGTTAGTAGAATTAGTTAATTTGGGCCATCTATAGTCTTACTTTACAACACTGCAGCTAGGTGATGCCTTAACTTTTATATTTTTCAAATTCTGTACTGCTAGTGTAACTCTGAAGTTTCCTGTAGCTTGTTAAGTGCTGTTCTCTATGCTAAAATAGACATAACAAACCTCTCCAGCTTGCTCTCCAAGGACACCCAGAACAAGAACTGTAAACTGTCATCTTGGGGAGAGGGGGGCAAGCTTGGGGAAATTCCATCATTGGCTGGGTTCTGGTTGGTGAATTTGTGCTGATGTAAAAGTGTGAAGAACTCGTGACCTGTCGTCCATTTTGGGATCCACTGAGGCAGGACCCTCTGGAGCCCAAAGTGTGCATCTGAAGGCTTTTCAAATAAATACCACCTTTTTTCCTTTATTCCTGTCTAGTCTGTTTCTAGGTAGCCATTTAAGGCATCATAGGTAGAGGTTGTATCCAGCTCAGATGGTGGGAAATGTTTGTAGAGTTCAACTACCATTCAAAACCTTAAAACTTAAACGTGTCTTTGCACGCTTCCATTCTACCAGTGTAGCCCTAGGTCAGTTACCAGTTCTTTAAATTCAAAAGATGTGGTCTCACCTGATCCTTGAAAGTCAGATAACAGATCTCATTTTCATAAAAAACTCTTTTTTTTGAGGTGGTTGGCTATGCTAAAATCCATTTAACAGAGAGAAAGAAATGATCTTGGCAAATCACTTCAAGGGTACATTTCCTTTACAAACACTTTTAGCTTTTTAAGACATTCAGCATTGTTATGTGTTATTTGATTGGTCTTAATACATTTTTTGCTTTCCTGACCTTTCAATCCCCTGAGGAAATTATATCAGTGATGAGGTTCAAAATATGCTGCTACTTATTCACCAGTGTTCAAAAATTCTTATTTGAAACAAAATGGATGTTGGGAATAAATCCTGCAGTTACAATGACCACCAAAAATCAAGAAGTGGCTTATGGACAACTCATTAAAATAAATCAGTAGTGCTCCTACTGTCATGCTAAACACATTATCTTAAGCATTATTTGGCAGGACTTTTAGCCTTTTGCAAAATGTCACTGTGGTTATAAATGCCCCAAAATTGCACAGAATTTTAAAAATACACTACCTATTTCTTGATAAATCTTACAATTGAAATGGCAATTAATTCAACAGCCAGGTGCTCATTTCACTACCTTTATGGTAGTCAAACCTTCTCACTTATTTAATTCTATGATGATTCATGGAAGATTACATGGCAATACACCTTTCTGTGAAAGGTGTATTGCCATGTAACTATGCTCACACACACATACACAAAAACAAAATAAAAGCTTATGTTCCCCTTCAGTTCCCTCACTAAAACCAGTAAATATAATGCACAGCAACTGGTCCTGCTTCTGAGCAAGGTTTAAAAAAAAAAAAAAAATGCCAAAAATACTGCAAATTATTTTTTTAAGCACAAGTAATTAATATTTAATTGTTTATTGCTTTTTCTTTTAACTTCCAGAATTGACTTGGGGCATTCTGCTTCTTTGATAGAAAGAGGAAGATAGATAACAGGCTTTTCTTTAGGGTCTCTCACATCTATCACTGTTATCAGGACAGGAATGGAGATCTTTCATGCTGCTCTGCTGATAATTCAAGAAGTTTACGATGTAAGTGGCCTTAAGTTCAATGTTTGTTTAGTAGGGAAGATTTAAAGTTCTACAAGAAAAATAAACACATTCTTTCAGGCTAACTTTAAAGACACAAGCCTACAGTTGAAAAGAAAAATAAAACCCTCAAGCTCTGCCTTCTCTGATCCCTTAAGGGAACCATTTTTTGAGCTCATCATGAGTAAAGCTATCTATGTGAAAATTGTGTTCCTCAGCCAAGACTTATAGTTGATTTTTGCTCCTTCTTTTATTAACTAGCTCTTGGAACAGTAATCAATTTTAACTCCTAATGGAAGCCCTGATTTTAAGCAATGTTCTTCTGCTAATTGAAATAGCAGCAGTCAAACTAGTGCAAATGGGCAGCTGAAAGAGAGCTGCAGGACAAAGAACCTGCCCATTGGCTAAGCCCCTGTTAGCACCTCTAGTCCTCAAACCTGGAGGGCAGAAGCCTGTGAAGGGAACCATTTTCCTAAACCCACGTTTATAGTGGGAGGTACAGAGGATGTGAACAGGGACAGCACATGGTCACTGCATATTTTTAGTGTGATGGGATAGGGAGGCGAAAAAACATTTTCCTTCACAAGTAGTTCCAGGTAGCCTAGCATCCCACTTGCTGCCAGAATCTTCTTTTACCAGATCTCTTTAGGCAATTTGCCTACTTCGTCTTTACAAACATAACCATCTATTCACATAACTCTTGTAAACACAGCCAAGTGACTCAGCTAACTTACTGCAATAGAAAATGTGCAGCAAACTCTAAATTTTGGCTCCAGGAGGCTCTCTGGCACCTGCTGATGGTCTACATCACACCTTCTACACTACACCCATGACCAGCCTTCCCCAGATCCCTTGTGCTCTCCAAAGTGACATTGAACCAATTCCACAAACTGAAGATGATGTCTGGAAGCAGACATTTTAGGTGAAGAAACTGGATAGTCAAGATACAAATCTTCAAAAATAGCTTTGGTAATTTGGTTAAATACTGTCCCTCAGAGGCTTCTTGAGATGTATTTCATGCTATCTCAAGATATGGTGCAAACTTAGAGATAAATATTTCAAGGGACAAACACCTGCTCAAAAAACCAAACCAGTACAAAAAAAGTGCTTCAAATCAGTAGTTCTCTATTTTCAAAGGAATTTGAAATCTAGCATATTCTGTTCAGCTCTACAGACCACAATCCCTTTTCTCCAAAATCTCACAGCTGTAGTCCTATAACTGAAGGCCAAATTACACTGTATGTTCATGCACAGAATTTAGAAGTCTGACAATTCCTTAACTCCTGGCTACTTGAGTTTTCAATTTCCTTCTCTCATCTTTTCTCAGTATAAATAACGTATATAACTGGTACAATAAAAGTTTAAAAAGAAACTGAAGACCACTCAACTCCAAATTCTATCATCTGGTATCATGCATTTCACATGAATCAACAGCAGTGATTTCTAGATTCATTATACCAATCTTTTCCATTAAGTCTAACTAAGGGTAATTGGACGTTGTTGAGGAGGTTGTTGCCCTCAATGAGGAGGGCAACAGAAACATTCTACCATGAGGTACTGACATCCATGTAATGGAAAGACTCAGAATTCTCTGTCTACTCCAAACACCAGAAAGGAGGGAGGTTAAATAGATAATACAAGAGCCATTTCTATCCACAAGACTGTTCCCATTACATCTCACTCAGCTTGTCCTAATTCCTGATCTAATTCATCGTCATGCTTTATCTTAGCCCAACTTTCTTGCCTAGACAAAGAACCAATTCTAAATTCTAAATCCAATTCTAAATTTTGCAAGAAAAAACAGAAGAACCTGCTTTGTTTGATGTACCAACATCAACAAAAGCTCTGAGTGTTAAAAATTACTTTGTAGCACCAGACTAGAAAGACAGGAATCATTTAAGCTGAAAGGCTGAAACTGACAATAATGGCTGTAAAATCACTTACTTTGGAAACTGTTAGATCATCTATGACTACTATACTAACAAAAGAAGATTCTGGAACAGATTTGTAGTGGGAGTACTATGGACTAGGTAATTAGTTTTAAGCACCATCTCCAATGTTTAAAAGTATGTTATAACTTCACAGCCTGAGTCCAGTCCATAGCTGTCTTAACTGCCTCATGTTTCCAATTATGAACAACATTCAGCATTTCAAATATACAGAATTTAATTATATATTTAATCAATTTTTTTTTTCTAACCAAATGAGTGCACTTACTAACAGAAGCCAGAGGAAACTCTCAAAGTATATTAAAAAATACAGCTTACTACCAAGGTCAAATTGTAAAATAAATACCTTCAGAACAAAAGACAAATTCAGATCATTTCGTTCATCCTCTGCAAGAAGCACAACTGTCTTTTCATTGTAAAAAATGCTCTGAGGATAGGTGTTCCTGAGAGGTTTATACAGAACTGTGCATTTATCTAACCCTCTAACCTCTTTCAGCTTAGGCTGTAGAGGTCACTTACACAGACCAGTAGCTGGCTTCAAAGCTGATGTCTGGAAAAAAAAATGTCAGCAATGTATCCTTCCTTACTCCCTCAGCATGCCCACTCTAATTATTCTCATATTTACTGACTTCTCTGCTCACTCACATTTCATTTTTCCTCTCTTTGATGATACAGACATCCTGGCTCCATCTGTCATAGGGTTAAATAATCATCTCTGATTTCAGTAGATTCCTTGAACTGCAGACTAGAGCCCTGAACCAATCAAGATTTTCAAGAGGTCTTTTTTTTTTATTTTAACTGGTCACTTCCAAGCTGAAGGCAAGCAGAGTTTAACCTGAGTTTCAATAGACATAGAAGGAGAATTATATTTACCATCATGAGAGTTGCAAATAGTAAGCAATCTCTTCTACTTGTTACAAACCTATAATCACAAAATGTTGTTTTAGGAAAAGTAAGTCAAAGAATGCTTTAACTTCTGTAGACTATTATTAATTATTTCTTAGGATATGGAAATATATGTTCTTCTAATTGTAGGAAACATCATAAATCTCATAATAGGTTTGGCTACTGAGCCACTCTGAAGGCCTCCAGAAGGCAACTCTCTCTAACAAATGTTCACCTAAACAGTCTGGGGAGTCAGGACACGTGTCCCTAAAACTATCTGCTTGCCAGTCTCTTCTTAATGATATTTATGGTTTTGACTCACTATGCACTTTCCCATCAGTCTACCTTTTCACACATTAAGTTATACAACAGCTCAGGGATCGCAGTACAGACACAGATGTTCTTAGCTCTGCAATACAGACATCTTGCAATCCATTCAGATTTTGATACTCACATTTCATTAAAGTGTATACATACCATTTTTAACCATGAACTGTGAGAATAACACATCATAAACACTTAGGGGTTTTGGAACAGAGAAAGATATTTCCAGTGAATCTGAAGGCATAATTTATAAACTGTTTTACGGGACTTTTTATTTAATGACAATTATACTCCTGCCCAAGACACAAAGTAACATCAGCTTCATTTTTAATCAGTGTCATTGCTCTTTTGCTATCACTCCCCATAAGTGAGTCAACAGCAGGCTGGTTATGCATTGCTTGTGCAGATGCCTGTCTTCTTTTCCAGTGCATACTACAAAGTGGCTAGTGCTGCAGGATGGCAGCCCCTTTGGCTTTTTTCCTTCTTTTATAATTTTTGCCAACAGTATAAGTGAAACATCAGCCTCAGTAAGTGTGCTGAAGTCAGCAAATGTAGAATGATAGCCCTTAGGGTTCCTTCAAAGATAGCTTCCAAACTCAACAGGTATTATATGTAAGGGATCTTTGCCACTGCTCACCATTCTCAGTTATCACCTGACAAAATTCCCTTACATCTACTTTAATACCAGCATCTGCAGTCAAGATTTTAGGAGTAAGTTAAAAAGAAATTATGTATTAAATCATTTTGGCATATTTGGCTCAGCAGAATGTAAAGTATAATTTGAGTGTAGCCTTCTCAAGAGAAGGAAGTCACTGTGCCTGGTTTATCTGAAATAGGCTTTGGACACTACTAAAACATAACACAAAACACACACACAAAACAGGAACCTCATTCAGAAAAAAAAAACCCAAACCACAAAAACCACAAAACCCTCAGAAGAGAATATCTTCATCAGCAAGCCTTAAAAAGAAGTTTTATCAAACATGCCAGATTAGGAAAGAACACAAAAACATTTTAATACTTTCAGTAACATCCCAACAGAGAAAGTATTTTCATATTTTTTTAGCCAACTTAAAACAAAAAACCAAACAAACATCCACCTAGATATCCTGCGGGATTAACTAGGAAAATTTAAGTCATTGGCGCTGGAAAGAGTGGCGCACAGAAAACATGGTTTTCTTCAAGGTTATCGTAGGGTTACAAAAGGAAAATAGGCATCTGGGTTTGACTATGATCACACAGTCGAGGCGGAGCTGGGGCAGGAAGCCTGGCTGTCGCAGGAGGATGTTGGGCTCTGGTGCAGATACAGCCTGGGCAGCAGCTCTCACTGCTAATGTGACTTGACCAAAACCCCAGCAAATGCAAAATCCTCCCAGAAAAACTGTGCTGACTGAAGCCAAAGGACCATCAAGGTCAAGGTCCATCCTGCAGCCTGATCAGTGTCCAGAGCAGGGGAAAAGGTCAGAGTAGAGTAAACACATTCCTTCCAGTTAGCTCCCCCAGCTTCTGCTGGGAAGAGGCTCACCGTGGAGCTCATACCCTTTTAGGGTGTTTCACTCTATTACTCTGTTGATTTCGTCTTCATTTATATCAAATGAAATTAAACATAGGAAGTAATTTATCATGATGGTTTTGAAAAATGCTGGAATGAAATTTTGGCTATATTTTAGACAAAGTCTTTGGTGTTTGTAAGATAAAGTTTCACACATTGGTATAGAACTTCAATCTTTAATCACAAACCAGATTAAATGGCTCAACATAGCAATGTAGTTTGGGCTAAAAGAATAATTTGGCACAACAAGTTAAAATGCAGACAAAACATGGATTTGAATAATACTATGCTGATGAAACTAGAAATTGGATATGATTGTGACTAGTCTATTTATGAGTATGTATGTATGAGTATGTAACTATTTATGAGTTATTTAGGTTTTATTTATAAAAGGCGATTTCCAAGACTGTGTTTCCCCCTCCATAGGAGCACTAGTTTGATGCTGAGTTTGAAGAAAATTTATCTTTTTAGGCTACCAGAAAATGCTTCCCTAAACCCACTGCTCAAAGGCAAAGCAAAAGAAGATAAAAAATACTGCCACTATCTCCAACACAAGCAGACTCTATAAACAGAGAATTGTAAAGGACTTTCTGTCTATTCATGACAAAATGTCATGGTCTCAGGCCTGGCAGGGATGCTCACTGCAGCTTCCTTTCTGTAGAAATACTGTAGGTGAAAAATAGGAAATAGACAGTAACATGGAGAAAATCAGAGGTCTGATTTGCAACTCCAGGCACAGAAAACACCAGCTGTAGCTTTCCAGGTAACATTTGATACAGCATACACAGCAGAGCAAAATCCAAATTCTCCTCAGGTTTTCCTTACCAAAACTCAGTCACTCTGCTTCTTTCAACTGAAAGATTACTGGGAAACATTTCTAGTTCCTTACTACAGGGCTAGAATGTTTTTCCTCACAATACAGATGTTCACAACAAACTAAATTTTTCATGTCAAAACACAGATTCAATCACTACTGGCATAAACAGGAGTCCACATTCTTCCTTCAGACTGGTTATGGTCACATCTGTCAATTTAAATATAATGGTCTGGAAATTGCTGAAAGTTTCATAGGGTATTCTTTTTTCTTCCTCAAGAAAATTAATTCTCACATAATATTTTTAGTATGTCTTTAGATATGAGATAAATGCTGAGATATAAACTCCAATTGCAATTAATTAAGTCTGAAGTATATTACTACCTGCTCCAGAGGTTCAATTGGTGCACAGTGAAACAGTATTTTTTTTCGCTTGAGATGGAGAAACACTTCAAAAGAAGCAAAGTTTTTACCCTGCTGACTGCAAGAGGTTATCCTTACTTGTAAGTCATGAAATGGAAGCTTTCATATAACAGGTAAAGGCAACCTGTACACATATTTGGATGAAACCAAAGATATTTCAGGAAAAAAAACAGAAACTTTTTTCATGTTAATTAGGAGCTTAAATCACATTCTTAAGTGCAGACAGCTAAAAAATGTCACTTCATGTAAAATATTCCAGCATATTTCTTTTGTTGCATTATCAGAAAAATTATAAAGATATTCAGATAATAACACTCTGACTTTTGTTATCTTAGGTTTTCAAAATGTTTATTTAAAAAGCATGCAGTCAAACTTTTGACCCATCAATGTAGTGCAGTTAATTAAAGTTAACCAAAAGCAAATTCATCAAAATGGGGATTTCCTTAATGTATTGCAAGATCATTATTATGAAAAATAAATGGCAAGATCCTGATGACTGGCTCCCAGTCTAGAGAGAGAAGAGAGCTTAAAAATGCCCTATCTGTGCTCTCTGGTTCAGGCAGATTAAGGAAAGGGTGGATAATAACCTTTCATGTTACTCTCAAACACAGGATTCACTCTGGCTCCATGCTGTTATTTTGCTTCAGTCCAGGCTATTGTCTATTCTCATGACATTTATGAAAAAAGGAAAACAAATTTCAGACATATGATTTTTGGCTCATTTTACAAGATAAAAGTGCCATTATTAGCCTCCTGAATGGTTCACAAGATTATAAATCATTTCACTAAGTTGCTATAAAAGTTTTCACTATAAAAGTCAACAAATATGTTCCTGGTACCTACACATAATAGGTTGATACCATCTTGTTTTTCAAGTAAATTGATAAAAATCTTCTCTCTCACTGTAATGGGTAATATAAAGAGGTCCAGCTTAATCACAATAGGTGAAAGCTTGTTAAAATTAAAAAGTGAAATTTGTAAAATCACATTAAAATAAAAATTTTCATCTATTTTTCCTTCCAATCTTTAACAAATCTGAAGAGATTTTTGTATGTATTGTTATTTTCTAGGTTTCTCTATCTTAAATATAGCTGCTCTTTTCTGATCTGTTTTGCTCAATGACTTTCTTAGGAACAGCTGTGAAAATACAATGAATTCAGATTCCATTTTTAAAGAGGTGGTTTGGTTTCGTTGGGGTTTGGTTTGTTTTTTAACTTCCAGAAATCTTCATTATTTTAATTAATAGCCATTTAGTTCAAATTCTGGATAACTGGACCAAAATGAAAAGGTACAGGTTATAAAAACATTTACTTCAAATGAAAATTGAGGAAAGTCTACAACACTTCCAGTCTTTCAATACACAGGAGAAAGAGATATTGCTATTTCCAAATGGAAAGAACAGACATACATGCTTGCCTGTGAATAGAAATTTTTACATCCTTATAAATCTTCTAAAGGGAACAAAGCAATGAATCGTATGTTTGTCCTTCCTAAACTTAATCTTTTTTAAGGTAATATGTCATTACAAGATCATTTGTAATGATGCTTGGGGACCCGATTTTGCAAAAAGAAATCCTATGGAAATATTTAACACTATTAAATTTTAAAATATTAATAAAGTTAACATTTAATACTATTAATATTCAATACAATATAATTTTTCACATCCTAATTCTGTAATTACACTTACCTGGTCTTAAAAGCAATACATGTGTAAGTAGAAGATTAGAAGTATATCAACAAACAAGCACAGAGTAAAGTCTCAGAGTAGCTATAATCAATGTTAAAACTCTAGTTCCCATTTACCAGGCCAGAATTTAACCAATCAGCAATAACAGGTTTTACGCTGCATAGTTTTCATGGTGACTTTACATAAGAGATTCACAAATGTTACTATATATGTATATATATATATTTATATACACATATCCTTTATAACATATTCTATGCATATATAGTATATTGTATATATGTATATGGTGTCGGTATTGGGACCAGTACCATTTAATGTCTTTGGTGACACTGCCATCGAGTGCACTCAGCAAGTTCTCTGACGACACCAAGCTGTGTGGTGTGGTCAGCATGCAGGAGGGAAGGGATGACACCCAGAGGGACCTTCACAGGCTTGAGTCCTGGGTCTGTGCAAACATCATGAAGTTCAACGAGGCCAAGTGCAAGGCCCAAGGGCAGCAGGCAGCAGCTGACTGCATAGCTCTGGAGAGGAGCACTCCAGGGTCTCCTCAGTAAAATGAGAGCTATTTAAAGATGGGATAAATGGCATACTCCCAGCAACTGACAGCCCTCGACAGGAGCAGCTGATCAACTCAGCCGTGGGAGTCTTTTATGTTGCACATTAACCTGTAAATGAGGCAAACCATAGGTACTGCCCACAAAAACCCAGCTAAGGTTTCTCACATGGCAGGCTGATGGAGATAAGGCAGCTAAGGTCTTGACTCACCAGCATATATTCTCTCACATCGCTCTCCATGTCTTTTTTGCTAAAACACATTCATTATCAATGGGTAAATCTGATTCACTGAATGACTCAACAGCATTGCTTTGCCTCCCAGATATTTGGATGTCCACACCGAGAGAAGTCAATTGTTTCCTAATTTTCAAAGGACCGCTAGGATCTGAAACTAACCCTTGCCATTGTCAATCATTGCTGGCTTTTCAGGAAATATATGTAAATGAAAATGCTCAGCTTGATTAAGCATTAAAACTATTATCAAGTGTTATTATCTGGATTTCCCAGACTCTTACAATATTTTCAAATTTGTAATCAACCATGAGCCAATATTAAACAGTTGGATTAGAAACTGCCTGCATCAACCCAAGGAAACTTCCTGACAGGATCAACAACAGTAATTAAACTAATTAAACATTGCTGGCAGCTAACATTATTGAATAAAGCAAATCAAAAAAGAGGAGGTAGAGAGGCATGTTTGCATTATGAGCAAGTCGCAATCTCAATGAATTAGCATTATGCACCATGTCCTGTAGATCTTGCTTCTGAAAACTTCCTGTACTCTTTAATGACAAAATACATGGAGTGAAAGCTCTGATTAGACACAAAGATCAGCAATAATTAATCAGTAGCAGAGTCATAGGAAGGCATAAGTTATAGCACTGCCTACCAAGCAGTTTCAACATTTCCAGGAGTAGATTTAGCAGGTGAGCTGTACTGAATACCTGAGGCTGAGAGGCCAGAGGAAAGAGCCATCATCTTTTGGTTACCACAGCTAGAGTACATCACATGAAATGAGGGGACACTACTCACTACAATCTAAATAATATTGCTTTGTGCATTAACTAAGCTTCTCCATTTTTACAGCTTGTTATTAGTCTCAAATCTGCTTACAGATCAAATCTGCTTACATATGTAAAACCAAGGATCTGTACCTTTTGATTTCCTCTCTCCATAAAAGCAAGTTCCTTGGGAGCAAGCACAGACTGACTCTAATGGCAATGCTGCTGATGGTACTGGGGGCTGTCCCAGAGAATGGTGGCAGCTTCCATCTGTTCCTGGAAGCTTTCCCACCACAGCAGCTACGAGGGATATTTCACACCCACAGGCAGTTCCTACAGGTCAGTCACTTGCAATACTCAGCACCTAGTGTGAAACGATGCAGACCTCAGCTGACTGCCTATGAAATGGGCTGGTCTACATCAAAATCAGGTATGAAGACCAAAGTACATGATACAGCTTAATGTGTATGCAAATACATGCATTCAATTAATTATGCACACTGTTTTTTTGAAGGAGGAGGAAGTACTTGTCACTTTTGTCATAATTTTTAAAACAATTCTCTGAATTCAACAAAACTTCTACAATAAAAATAGATAGACTTACAAGTCTATTCTATTTTCACTTGTTATGCTTTGGCTTTACTTATGTAACCAGGGACTAAACAATAAGGTAAAACTTCAATAAATGTCAGGTTCTCAATGCAAAACACTGACAGCATTAAAAACCCTGACACAGTAAAACAATGTCTTTTCCAAGCAATTAAGATCACAGAAGATAAAGAGATGACAAGAATGAAACTCATTAATTAACTACAATAAAGCTGCTGATAATAAGACTGGAGAGTGCTCGACTCGTCGAGTTGCTGCTGAGTAGTCCCTCCTACCATCTCCTGCCCCACTCTTCACACAGGAGCATGACCACCCTCCTCTTCTTACTGAGAGCAGCTCACAGCTTCAGTCATCTGGCCCTTGACATCTAACACCTTCTCTAGCAGCCTTATCAAAGAGCAGCAAGAAAATGCGTAAAAAATAAGACAAATAAGAATGGTTTCTTTCAGATGATTGTGGTCCCTGACTCAGAGCTGAAGGCTTCTGCACCAAGAACATGAGAAAATATGCCAGAGGCACGAGCAGAGGAGCAGAACGGAGTTTCCAGGAGATAAAGAGGAATACAATGAAAGTGTCACTATTTGTTCAGTTCAACTAACTGCCGCTAACATTCAGTGACCTGAGCCCTCTGTGAAAAACAGAAGTGATTACAGATGTGCAAGAAGGAATCAACATTTTTTGAAATATTTTCAGCAGGATTTTACAGAGAAATGCTGAAAACATTTTCTCTATTCTCAAAATCAGGTAAGAAATATTTCCTACAGTAAGATTTCAGATAAAAGTATGAAGTAAGAAGAAATCATCACATAGGTCTATTCTTTGCATTTGCCTATGGCTTTCAATTAGTATAGAGCATTTGTGTTTAACAGAACAATGTAATTTAAGATCAAAAAAAGCACTGACTGCTCTTTTTTGAAAACAAGAATTAACAAAACCACAAAACAAACCTTTGACCTAACATGCAATTTGCCTGGAAATATCTTTTTTCATAAACTTTAAAAGTAAATGCAAAGATTTATACCACACTGAACTTCTCAGCTCACAGGTGATTTTGGAAAACTACATATACACATATGCATATAAACATCCATTTGTTGTATATTTAAGTGCCATTATGGATATGGTAATTGAAGTATTTTAAATAAATGTTAAACTGTGTCTGATTCACCTCAAGATACACACTTGCCACTTCGCTGTAGTTTGCTTCTCTATGCAAGTCCCCAACACCAAAATGCACACAGACTCTCCTGAAAATCTTTCAAAGACCAACACTGACCTGCAACCTCAGGAGAACACATGCACTTTCTTGGTCATCCACGAAAAGAATAGTCTTAATCATTTAATTACTATCTCAGTTTGGAGCAATAAGACATGAAATTTTGATTTACCAGAATTCTACAAATCAGTTTAAAAAAACCTGACGATTTCTTGAAGTGTTGCTGGAGGAAGTAAGGAGTACATGCATTTAAATCAGTCTTTTTTGGTCCCCACTGCTCCTTATGCATTGCTCTGAACTGCATAGCATGGAAGGGAGGAAAAGGCAGTCATCATTCACCTTCTTCACCTTGATGATCTTTCTTACTGCAAATATGCTTAACAGAGCTTTTGTTGGAGACTGAAAGTTGTATTGCAGTATTCATGTAGACACTTGCATTTGGAAAAAAAAGAAAAGAAATCCCTTAAAGTGATTTCAATTTTAGACTTTAAGAAAAGAGACTCTAATAATAACATGCTTTAGCTTTTGTTCAGCACTGAATTCGTCAGGCAGTTGGACTAGATGATTGCAGTAGGTCCCTTCCAACTGAAAATAGTCTCTTCCATTCTAGTTTCTTACTCACAGTGCCTTTTGGATCTTAATCACTTCCAAATCCTCACATGTAAAACAGTAGTTTGAAAAACAATAGTAGTTGCCTTCTAAACACAGAAAGGCACAGCTCGCAAATTATAAAAAGAAATTTTAAGTTGCAGCCCAAAAGCACAGTTTTACATTCATATAATAGCTGAATTTGGAAAACTCTTGCAAGGGAAAGTTAAATAATATCCAGAGTGCACAGCTGAAAAACCAAATAGAAAAAAAAATTAGACTGGAAAAGTCTGTTTAGTAGATAAAACTTCAGCTGTTCCTTTTATATTATCCCCTTGTGTCTGACATCCTAGCCCATTAATATCTTAACTGTATCAAATAAAATGCTACAAGACCTTCCACTGAAAAGTATTATAAGAAATTCATATTGAACATTAAACATTTGCAACTTTCTTTTAGTCTAACTCATTTTTTAGATTTTTAATTCATTATTATAGTTTACACTGGTGTTTGTGCTTTTGCTGCCAAGTGTTCCCTGTTTTCTCAGGAGCCTCCAAATGCTCCAAGGTACTTCTACAGCCAACATCTCTTTCCAAATGTAGTTTTTAATGTCTCCCCACAGAGGCATCCTCAGAATCAATGCATCTCACATGTGTGCATCCTAAAACCTGATATGCTCATTCAATGCTCAAATATGCTTGTTGGAATTGAGTGGAAACACCCAAACATGAAACTCCAGAATAAACTCTGGATACACAAATCAGTGAAGATTAATAAGAAAAGGAAAGCAATCCCCACATCTCCTAATTTCTCAATCCTGGTCTAAAAAAAACCCCAGAACCAAACAAAAAACACACAGAAAAACTCAGAAAAACTTATTTTAAGTAAAAATACAAAATAAATCTTTCTACGCCAGTTCTAATGAAAACACCCTTTGCCCAAAAGCCTGCGCAAATTTTATAACTGTCTTAGTTTGATAAAAGATGCTGCCTTCCTTCCTTTTGTAACTTCGATCGCCATACAAAATACTAAACCCAAAAGCAACAAAAGTGCAGATAAAAATTTCTTACTTTGAGCAATATTTTTTATTGTTCTCTTGCCAGAAGAATGTCACCAGTTTCTCAATGATTGCATGATCTGTTTCTCTGAACAAACTCTGTCTCTCTGAAGACTGCTGAAAAATGAAGCATTGCTCTGCTGCTTTTGATGGCTGGTGCCCTGAACCATTTCAAACACACACCTACATCTTCACTTGCTAAAACCCATCACCACGGTTCCACAAACAGCTACTCAGATTCCTCCACAAATTGCAAAAATCTGAGTTTTCTGACTTCTAAAAAGGCACAGAGAAGAGTCAAAGCTGAGATCCAGTGCGCACTCTCAGCCAATGCAGGGGTTCGTTCTTCCACTACAGCAGTCAGCTAAACCAGTGATACACCAACCAACTTAGGGGACACAGACTCCCATCCAGCCCTGGGGTTTAATAAAGTCATAAAGACTTAAGACTTTGTCATAAAGACAGAGATTAACAAGACTGGATATAATATGAAATCATATGTTAAGTGATTTCAAAGCTAGTGCCTAAATAGGGAGGGTTTTCTGGAGCATTTCAAGTTGCCTCTCTTCTCATGTTAATTCCTGGAGATTTTGAGTCACAGCATTAAAAATTTAGCAACTGAAATATCTGAAACATGGACTAACGCTTGATCGTGTTGTTGTGTGCCTATTTTGCTTGGTTAGTTTAATGAGAAATGTAACATTGAGTCATTAACACTATGGAGTTGGAGCAGGCCACCTCAAACAAAAGTACCATAGCAGAGGATTCCAAGCCCAGTTTTGTACCTGAATTTCTCTCTTTGTACTTATGTTGGCATTTTATATATTATGAGCTTCCATTTAATTAGTGAAATATGTAATCCCAGAAGAATGGAATATCAGACCTGTGTGAAATATGATATACAAAGGAGAATAAACCAAATTATATTATTTCTTCTTAAATTTTATTCATTCTTGAATGACACAAGATTCAATAAGGTTTCTTCTGGCTTTACAGTGAAGAACTCTGTACGAAGAGTTTTATCCCAAAAAATCTAACCTCAAAAGCCCTAAAAAGCACTAAGAATATGTTGCTTCACATGAGAATTCCAAACAGTTTAGATATATCACTCACACTTGCTTTAGCTGAAGCTCATCCTAACTCAGATATCTCCAAGTGAAGTATTTCAGGCTGAACTAATCATCTTTGCTAAAAAATACAGGCCTATCTCATCTTCAATACTTGGAGAGTGAGAAAATATTAAGATATTTATCCATAGACAGTATGAATCTCATCTTAAGTGTCCTGTATGCTCTAGGTTCTATTTTTTGATTGGTTTGTTGGGTTTTTAGCAGAGCTTTGTACCCTTGTGAACACATGATCAGTAGTCAAAAAAGTAAACATCAGGTAGATGGCTTGGCACAGGTTTGTGAACGTCACTTTTTGTTGTTCTCCTACTGAGTAACATGGATTCATCATGGTTTGGCCAGTCATTTATTGGTAAAATGCACAATACATTAATTTGGGGAAAACTCAACTCATTTAAAATTGGAAAAAGAAGCAGCAATGATGGTGCTTGCAGTTTATAATTGGACTCCACTGTTTTGTAGTAGTACTACATATTTCTCTATCCAGTCCATCGGCCTCTAAAGTATGATTTCATTTTTAAGTGGCTGAATCAAAGGAAAAGCTTAGCAACTGGGTTATCTGTTCTTTTCCTGCCAGAACAGATTTTTAACGGCTCAAAGCAGAATAGACAGAAAAGTTCTTTGAGATGACAGAGTACTTACATTCTAAGTAGCAACTCTGATTAAGAAAGCAGGAGTGATTATTTTTTGGTTTTAAAGTACATAAAAAGAGAGACAGGAATGCAATGCCAGAAGTCAGTAATGTAGCCATACAGTTCTTCATTTTCTGCTAAAACTCCCTGAAGTGCTTGTTAATGCCCTCAGCAGAACAGCTGTAATGGACTGCAGGGCTCTTAACAACATAAAACATGAGTTTAAGGAATTGGATGAAAACTTTATTCTCAAGTTGCTCTGCTAAGATATTAACAGCATTGTCGGAGCAGTTCACTCTGTGAAAGGTATTCTGGTATGTCATTGTGTTCTTTTAACTTAAAAACATTGTCCATGCTTTGTGCTAATTAGAAGATACAACCTCTGGGCTAAGCGATGAATAATGATCCTTTGGATTTCCATTACCTCATAGCAGGGAGGAAACAAAAGATGCAAAAAACCCCCACACCCTCAGTACAAGGGTACAGTACTCAAGTGAGTCAGAAAAGAAAGCTGAAAACAGTGGTCTACATTTATTTAATGAGAAATTCTAGCAGTAATGAGAGTTCTCTAATAAAAAAATATGAACAATTTTTGCTTCCTACAGTTTCTTTTTATATAAAATAAAATAGAAATATTCGTCCTAGTCCTCAGACTCTTCCTGCTCTATTTTTAAATAAAAATGAAAAACAGAGAAATCATTAAAAAGTAAGGTTTTTGAGTGTTCGGAAACATGAAAGAATCCCTACATTTTTCATAAATATCATACTTATTCTGCCTACTACTGAAAGAAAAAGGAATTAAAAGATGCAAGAGCATTATGGCTTTAACACCATTCTCTTGGTCACTAGAGAATAAACATCTGTTTAAAAACTTCTCAAAACAGTCAGTTTTCCATTTAATCACACACAGCATACTATAAACAGGTTATGCTGAACACTTGGAGATTTCATGGAAAAATAAAAACCAAGAGGCAGTGTAAGTGCAAGTTAAAAGTGTAAGTTAGAAAGTGCTGCTACACATCTGGCACTAGCACAAGGCATCTGATTTGGATGAGGGCTCTGAGCACTGCAGGGGAGGTGAAGGATTCTACTTTCTGGTCCACATGCTGGATGTTGCACTCCTCAAAAAAATGCAACTAATCTGCTCAAGAAGGGCACAACAGCCTGAAAGCTCCTGGAATATTTATCTTTTAGGTCACAGTAGCAGCTACCAGAAAAGCTGGGGGGCAGGCAGAGGTATGTGCTTAAAAATCTTGCTGACAGCGTGAAGACCATATGGCTCCATATTTGCCTGTGCCAAAGACTAGCCTAAATCAATCAGACTGTAACAGAGAAGTGTAGGGATCCAGATGTTTAAATTCACTCAAGACAGCCAATCCCTTCCATTTAATATAGCATGCCTTCTTCCCGCAAGATGCTGGAAGGACTTCAGATATTTACCCTCTTGATCAGCATGGTTAAAGAAACAAATGCAAGATTGAGAGATGGTACAAGGAAACAGATGGGCAAGCTCTGAGCCTCTGGGTCTATCAAATGTTGGATGCTCCAAATGGAGAGGGAAAAACAGATAAAGTGAAAAAACCTCATATTCTCTATCAACCCATTTCAGAACTTCTCCCACATTAGGTGACCACTTCTAGACACAGAGAATCATAATTTATCCATTTTTAAAGTTGTGAAACCATTTAATAGGTGTTTGGGATACAGTGATCTTCAAAGAAGGTTTTCAAACTTAAAAATCAAGTAGAAATCATCAGGATGTCAACAATTCTGAATTTTATTTCCTGTGATTTCTCCCATTCCCTCTCTGTCTCCCACTCTTGCTACTTGAAAGAAAAATGTTTTCCTCAAAGAGAAAAATATGTAACACATATCCTGTAAATAATATATATAAACTTTCTATGTAAATAAACATAGCAGCCATGGCTTATTTTGTCAACAATATTTCATAAAGAGAATGCCTTCCAAAACAATTTGAATTAAGAAACAGTGTTGAGTCATTCTTTACTCTTTTCCTGCAGCAGCAGTAATTCAATCAGGTTGGGTCTACATACAAAGCTGTAAAATTACATTAGATTTGCAATTCCAAACAAGACATATATTTACCAAAATGTCTGTGTATAAGTAACAAATTTGCCTAGTATATTTGATTTTACGAAGCATAGTCTTTGTTAGTGGTTTGAAGTGACCACATCTGCTCTTGCCAATTTGAAAATCAGTTTTTCCATAACGGTATGGTTTTAAATGCTGCAGAATTTTTCATTTTGAAGAGAAGAAGTTCCCAAATAACTTCTTTTTTTTTTTTTTTTTAATCATTATCACTTCAATTTTCAAAGCATTTGGAAAGCACAGTGCTGTACATGCTTCTTACTACTCCAATCCAGAAGTTCTAAGGAGAAGCATTCTCCCATTCAACACACTGATGTATTTCACATCTTCTTAAAATCTGGGTTATTAATTTTTTAAGTGGAGCCTTGAATAATTACTTCATTTAGAGCATTTCTTCACTGGCAGACACTAAAGGCTTTTTTCTTTCAACCTCCAATTATAGACAACAGCCATTACCTACTCCATCCAAATATAACCAGCTGATTAAGAAAAAGATCAAAGCTCTTGCAGCATATATCTGTGGGATTGCAACAATCCATTCAGTGACTTCAGAAGATAAAACACTGCATTCGCACAACACATGTAAGCTGTCAACTCCTCTAACTGAGAAGTTGTCTCAACCACAATAAAGAGTAACCTTCATGAAAGGCAGAAGAAGGCTCTTTTCACTTTCCAAAAATGCCAAGAGCTTCTAAGGTGCCAGCAGCATGTGCCATGAGAGGCACAGCTTCCTTGCACATCCTTCAGTTCTAAGCAACAAACTTAGCATGGTCTCAGACCTTATCAGTGCTTTCCATAGCTGGGCTTACCATCAATTATTCCCACTAGTCTTGATCACATGAGCCTCAATGGGTTAACTCTCCCTGTTGCATCCTAAAGTCCTCTCTGAAGCTTTTGACCTTTTCTGTTCGCTGTGTAATTGACAGAGCTAAGGAAAGCCATTGAAGAATGCCTTTCCGCCTCTCAGATTTCCATAGGTCATCATGTTAGGGTAACTAGCTCCACAGCAACCATGAAGTCCTGTAAGACTGTAGGACAGACTTGGACCCAGACCAAGGCAATGGTACACAACTTAGAGCCCAACTGCCATGGAGATTTGGCTTACCAATGGATGAGAAAGCACCTTCTTCAGGGCTGACCCAAGATCATACCCAGAGCAAAGAGCCAAGAGAAGGGTTTTCACACAAAACCTTGCACCTCCAGCAATAAAGATATGTTTCTATGACTTTGTCTTCCCTAACTTAAATAGACACTGGCATGTAAATATGTGTGTACGTAATTATTTGAAAAATTCCTAAGCAAAACACTCCCCTACATATGCCATTCTCTTCCTGGGAAGGGGATGAAAGAAACAGCATTTGACAGATGTTAGACAAGTTGTTTAATGCATTCCTGAAAGCGCCTAATGAACACCTCACATGAGCAAAAATTTCCTGTGAACCTCCTACCTCAGCTACATATAAATCTGCATTACTCTAGCTGCTGGGCGGAAGGATGCTTAAGCACTGTTGTTTTGCAAGGTTTACCTTAAAGCTTTTTAAAAAACCTAAAAATACTCATGGGAGAGAAGAGAAAGATGATATGCAGTGAAGTCAAGCTCAAACAGGATGTCTAGGAAGACGCTAAGTTTCAACTTTCCGAATTTCTGACACATTATACCTCAGGGGTGAGATCAGATATTTTCTGAAGGAGATGGGTGTGAGCAGGCCTTCACATGGTGCCTAGAGATCTACAGCCCATGGTGGCAACACCATTTACAGGATCTTGCAGATTCCTACATTAGTCAGCTCTTCCACAGGTTAACAAAAAAATCCTTCCTATCTAACAGCACTGCTGAGTTTCTAATTTGGCATCTGGCCAACTTTGCAGACCTAGTAGAGTTATTATAACTCTGCTGCAGTACTTTTCCCTCTCATTTACCTACCAGAGTTCATAGCAGTGTGTATAAATGATCTAATTTCATAATTCAGTTATCACCATTCCTACATGCCTTCCATTTCTCCCACACTTCCTTTTTATGAGCAAGCATTGGAAAGTACTTCTGTGGAAATTTGAGGTTGGTGCTTTGTACTCTTTAATTGTAAAGTTTTCCATTTTTTCTTACACATTCTATTTCACTCTTTCCCTTCTGCTCCTACAGTAATCCATATGTTGTAGAAATCCCCCACAAAGCAACAGAGAAATACCCCATTGGAGAGAAAGGGTTATGCACATTCGTGTGCATGCAAGATCCCAAAGCCACTTTCATCTGGACTAACCTAAGGTACCTAAAAATACCCCAACATGGTAGAAGCAGCATTAAAAAAACAGTGTAGAAGATGATTTTCACCACTTCCACTTCACATACTCTCTTGACTTCTTTGATGCTGGATCACATTTCAGTAACACTCTCACACTGTTACTTCTGCCCCATCTGGCTTGTGCCATTCCAGCTACCACAGCATCCCTCTTCTTTGCTTATTGGGAGCGCCTTACTGAGAAAGAGCTATAACTCACAATCTGAAGAGACCTACTGAAAAGGACAACACTGCCTTATCTCTTTAATATCTTATACTTTAATATATATAATATAGAGTTCATCTGGTGGTCATATTCCAATCACTTTTTGCATTTCCGTCATTTTTTAGATAAAAGCACTGTGAGCATAAATATTTTCACAGAAACAATGCAGCATTATACTTGCATATGTGCCTGGTTTGTCTGTGAGAACAAGACCAAACAAATACAGATGGAAAACCCTCACACAGGCTTGGGCCTCTCTAAAGCTATATCCACAGCAAGTTCGCAGTTTATGCCTCAGATTAAAAGACCCCATCTTTTAGAATTGTTTCATGATGCTGTGCTACACAAGTATCAAAAAAGCGTCAAATAATATTTTGCCTGTTTACGAATGTAAGACTTCATGCAGTCAACTAAGAGATCAAATAGTTAATTTCTTTTCATAAAATCTTGTCATTCACTATTTAAGAACTTCATCACTTCTTAAATACAATTTCATTTTATTTCTTCCTGTTCTTTAGGACAGAAAGCAGTTTGTGAAGACTTAGTAAGACTAACACACTTCGCTACAAAAAACCCCAAGAAGTTTTAGGTCACACAAAAACAAGTTTCATGTTTTCTTTTTAAAACACACAGTGAATTGCTAGAATTTTAAGTGCTTTTTGGAAGAAGCATAACCTGTTTCTCTAAACACGATATTTGCATTTTATTTCCCTGAATAGAGAGGAATGCAGGCACCTCTGAAGACCTATAGCAAGGCCTGTCAAATTTAGGCTGCTGATCTGGGAACTGAGGCAATGAATTATGCAATTCAGGCATTCTAGGATAATCACAGTCAACTTCTAGAATAGATAGTACCTTGAACACTAAGTTCCTCCACCCACAAGATTTCCAGCCCTCATGGTCTTTTAATAGTGAGCGCCAGCCGCAGTAACCATCTTTCAGATAACACAGCAGCTTGAGTTAAAACCCAGAGGAGGAAAACAATAACTACTGGTATTTATTCAGTCAGGCACTCCCATCTTTCACATTTAGAAAAGCATCCTAGCTAGAGGATTTCCTGGTTAAGAGCAATTGCTACCTGCCCTCTCAAAGTCAAGGACCTGTGAAGTTAGAAATGCAAGCATCTTTAAAGTGTCATGTAAGACACAAGACTGTGAAAGAAAGAGGGAAATTCTTGTGTATTGTCACACGGACTTACCTGGAAAAGGGCAGGACCAGTATTCCTGATACAGCTCCCTGCAACTAGTGTCTATTTCACACCAGATTATCACTGGATAATCCTGACTCTCTAGACACCTGCTGGCACCAAGCTCTGTTTGAGGAGGGTGGGTGGACGCTGGCCTAACACAGGAGAGCTTCTGCCTTAATAACAAGGGCAATTACCTGGAGATGTAAATTCAATCCTTTTCAGGCAGGGCAGAGACCACAACCCAGATCTCTTGCTTCTTGGAGAAGCACTCTAAGGCTTTATGAGTTTTTCCTGTAAAAAAGGTCAGTGGGGGCAGTAGCTCCTGTTCAACTGATGCTATGCAGACCTGGTCACACCTGACTTTAAAAATTTATTCAGAGAGATGAAAGATTTCAGGCCTCCAAAAACCTAAATCTCAACAGGTGAGGGAGAGGTGGTAAGATTCTACAGATTTCTAAGCCTGTGGTTTCACTAATTTATTATGCCAGGAATCTTTCAGACTAGTTAGGAGTTATCTAATGATTGCAGGTGCCAAACCTGGTTACCTGCAACATAATATGAATTTGTTACAGATTTAAGAGAACTTAATATGGCTAAGGCATATTTAGAGACACTGAAATCTACACCAATAAAATTAGTGATGTTAAGTTTTCTTAGCTACCATACAGATCTTACTGGCCACATCTTGTGCAGCTTTGTTTCAAAGTCATCCCAAATCTTCTGGCTCTGATCCCAGCAAGACATTTTAAGACTCACTATTTCTACAGACATAATCTGACACTGCAGATTCTTAGCCAAATAAACATGTCTAGTATCAAAGATTTTGCTTGAGCAACATAGTGAGTGTAATGACAGAAACATGCAGAAGATAAAACATCACAAGGCTGACACACAGCACAGTCAGCAGTCTGGCAATAGTTAAAAAAGTTTCTGTGTAGGCACTTAGCAGATGTAAGTTACTTCTGCCAGGATAAGCCTTAAGACTTCATCTTTATTGAAACTGGCTTTGCTGACATATGCTTCAAAGTCATTGTGCGAATACTCTCCAAAAACGTGGAAAGAACAAAGGGAAATATGGAACACAGGATGAAGCCTTATGGAGCTCAGGCTGCATGAACAAAACACATAGTCATGGTATATAAATGTATCTATCTTATTTTTCAGACCGAAAGATCCCAGAATAAAAATGTTTTCCTTTCCCTTCTTCTCCATCATGCTGCTTAATTCAAGAGAATCAACTGACTAAAATGCAGAAGGGCCAATATTCTCATTTCATTTGAGAGTTAAAGAACAGAAGTCTTTTCCTTGCAGTGCAAGAAACAGAAAAGCATTTGAACCTTTCAGCTGATGATGTGCTTACAGTTCCATATATGAATATTCTGAACTTCAGCCTAGTCCTTTTTTTTTGCATACAAAGCTTTTAATTGCTGTTTTGTTATTTGGCAAATCTACTTTGTCAATGTGAGTTAACAGTTGCTCCTTTCCCTCAAATTGACAAAATAATGTTCTTTTTAAGAAAAAAAATCTAGAAATTCTATCTAGATTATAAATTCTGTCCTGGTCATGTATCTTCTGTACACTATTGAAGTGAATCAAGAGCATCCTGCAAGACACTGTGACTTACATAATGGAAGAGGATGTGAGAAAATCAATCACTGAGTTGTTTTTTATACTAAAGCTGGGCTTAAAACCCGAGGGCATGACATACCAAGTTCTGTAAAATTAATATCATATGAAGAAAAAAACCAACTCAAAGAACTAGTTCTGAATGGCTTGGTAATTAGGCATTAAGTACTGTTCTTGGATATCTGGCCAATGTGGTGCCATACTTATGTGAAGTTGAACTGACTGCAAATTGAGAGTCAAGTTTTCCTCCACATCCTGCTTTCAGTGTTAACTGCTCAGAACTATATGTATGGATAAAAAAAAGCAGCAGGTAAAACACCTCTGTGTATCAGTAACATTGCTAAGGATCATAGCTGTTTTATGCTGCCTTGAGGAGGTAACCAAGCACGAACAGAGATGAGCAATGAATTTACTCAGCAGGAATGATTCGCATGAAGTGAGGGGAAGATAAAATGATGCTGAGCTATATAACTGTGAACCATTCTAAACATACTTTGAACTTTCTCCTAGAAGCAACCAGAATTCTTCTGAACTAGCACAGACTAACAAACAGCCCTGTGCCCTGCCTGCTGCTCGTCTCCTCTTGACAGGATTCAGAAGCAGAGTGGAAAAGAAGACAGAGATACAAAAGTTAGAGCTCGGGTGGCTTTGATAGTGTCTTTATGAAGACATTGATAACTATGCATGGGCAATGAAAAATTCAATTATCTGACTCCATCTGCTTCCTATCCTTCCTATCCTATTCCTTGTATCTAGCATGTAGGAATAATTACTTCTTTGCATTTCACTTAGAAAGCCTTAGTGTTACTATTTCTCCTCCCCTGCTCATACCCAATGGTTTCATGTTGGAAGTCACAGATATCAGTGCTGCATCTGGTTTTATTGAGGTGCTTTTTATAGAATGGGATTACTTTTAGTCCTGGAAAGCATAAGGCAGCGTCAACCTCGGGAGCTAGATTTTCGGATATAAACTTCTGAAAGCATCAGAAGACCATGACATCTGCAGAAACTGCTACATGCAAGTAATTCATAAGGATTTGTTCTTGATGAATAAATAATGATTGTTTGGGGCTTGTAACAGGATTTCTGGAAATATATATTAAAGTGTTGCTTGTGCACATCATTGTCCCAGGCCAGCTTTACAATGCATAAACAAGTAATTTTTTCACAGAGGAGTTAACCTTTAATAAAGAGGGTAATTCTGTGCCTGAAACCAGTTCTTCAGCAGAAGGGTGAAAATGATCAGCAGGGGTCCTGTGACCGTCCCCCACGAAGAGATGCAGTTCCTTGACACAAGGGATCTGGGGCTGTCACCCTGTCATTCTCACGCACCACTGCCCTGCCTGCACAGAGGCTCCTGTTTCAGCCTTCAGGTACTCATGCACAAAATATGCTCCCCTGAGGGTAAAGCCCAAATAAACACCAGCGTTCTTCAAATGAAAGTGTCAGAGGCTCTATGGCCTGAGCACATTGATCTCAAAAACTTCCAGACACTCAAGTCATTTCTGTGGTACTTCTACACTTAGAATAAATACCTCAAGAAAGAAATCTGATTCCTTCCCTTGGCATTCTTCCAAATACCTTAACAATTATTTGGCAATGTTTCTGCCACAGATAATGATATATATAAAATAAAAGGCAACACTACTTATGTGTGCCAGTCTTGGCTCTCGATTCCATCTGCCAATAGGATGCCATAGGACTGTGAAATCCATTTGCTGCACTAGGTTGCCCATGGGATGGTCATCTGAAAAGTGCACAACTTACTGTAGTCAACCATGTGCAGTTAATATTTGTTAAACATGTGATAAACCACTGAAACAAATTATCTTCTTTATTTAGCAACATGCCTTGAGAACAGATTGTCTGATTTAATGGGATAGTTCTGTTTGTTATCCCATTAGATACACTTTGCTAGAAACACTTTGGGCATTCCATTGCTAAACAACGACTTAAGGTATTAAAGGTTCTTCAAACAACATCAGTTCCTTCTGCGCTTGATTATTGAAGAATGGTCTCATAAAGTATCACTCATTAGATCAGATCACCAAAGATGTGAAAAGCAAGCAATAAGAAGAAGTCCCACTTCTGATCAACTTCTCGCCAAAACTCATATTCTGTACGTCTGCCAACATTTTTGAAATAGCTACACCATCCTGATTATTTCCTCACAGCGAAAGCTTTCAGACTGATCTTCCACACCAAACCACAGCAGAGCTGTCAGGGCATCCCACTGCAAGAAGACATTGATAGCTATGCATGGGCAATGAAAAATTCTATGTTCTGACTCCAGCTGCTTCCTGTATCTAGAGTGGAGGAATAATTACTTCTTTGCATTTCACTTAGAAAGCCTTAGTGTTACTATTTCTCCTCCTCTTTTTATTTTGGTCTAATAAATTTTGAAACACTGAAACATACTAGAATGTTTGGCCTAATGCAAAATATTTTTAAATGCTTGCCTGAATATACAAGTTCTATACAAAGCTGTTGCACATTAATATGGTGCTCCATTCAGAGCTGTATGAATACTTATGCTAGATTGGGTCTATAATGTCATATAGAACTGAAATCTGTGTCAGTACGATTTTATGCATACTCAATTTTTCAACATATAAAAATCAAGCATCAATTATGGTGATATTTTAAGAAATGACCTCATATTTAATAAATGCTAGTTTGTGACTTTATTAATAAAGTTCTAGTTTGTGACTATATCCTTCCTCCAAAAACACTCCATTTTTTCTTAAAACACAAGGCACTATAAAAGCACATTAAATTAAAAGCAGGAAGTGTTGAGAAAATGCCTGATACTACATAGCTGGTCAGTCCATAAAAAAACCCAAACCAAAATGTGGTAAGTGAAATAGTAATGTCAGAAAAAAATCGATCTTTACAGCATAAGGGTGCTGTTACAAAAAAAATCAGATATGAAAGCTTTTTTATACCTTGGGGAAATAAGAGATACTGTGCAAGTTCAGTTCTGCTCAGCCCACTTGACGTCTCCTAGAGATGCATCTATCTGCCAGCTAAGAGGATAAGCTTTATTTTTCCAAGAAAATATATTCATTTGATTTGACACACTGCTCTAGGCTCCCAACATTAAGAGCAATGCCAGCCTTCAGACACTCTTAGCTCATGTTTTTAGTCCTTAACAAGGATATAACACAAGAAACCAGCAGCAGAATTCTGCATTTATCTTCCAATCCACTTGTTTCACGTGTCTTTGCTCAAACACCCGTCCAATTGGCAAGTTCACACCATGCTTCTAAGCCTCCCCTAAACTCGCAAAGCTGGAGTGACACAGCCTAAACAAACCCAGCAGCTAGAGGTACGTACTGTCACTGCAAGTTGTGTCAGAGCCGAGATGGGAAATGCCCTCTTGGCAGCACTCTAAGGAGCCTATTTCAGTCACCGTTTGAAACTGCTCCTTTGAGATGTCTTACAGGGCTAATTACAGTTTGAAGTATAGGCTAGACATCAACCTATTCTTCCAACTGAGTTACTGATTTCTTTTATTATTTATAGTTATTTTATGAAAAAAACCTGCATACAATGCAGGAACAAACTGAAAATTCCATGCTAGCATATTACATGACCATGGAAGCACTGCACTGATCTAGGTGAGAACAATAGATGATCTTCTGATTATAAAGCAGAAAGTACTTCCTCTAATTGCTTAAGAAGTTTCACAGCAGTGCTTACCAAACCATCTTCTCTGCCTTGTCCCAGAGTCATGATAGTAATAGTCTCTACACAGGACAAAATTGGTTTCACTAAACCTGTGAATTTTCAGTCATTCATTTGCCTTCTTTCTCAGCTTAATGAAAAGAAACACAAAATGCCTCTATTGCTTGCTTTTTAAGTGCTGACATCTTTGTTTCACTTAGATCAGCTTAATCCTAATACCAGTCAATGTATTACTTGTTGGAAAAATCCGTCTTGTGTATTTAATTCTAAGAAATGCTCGAGCAGTTCAGTGTAAAAGAATCATGTTCAGACACAGCAAAACAGGAAAATTACAACATACTTAGGGTGAAACCAACAAATCCTTTATTAATCTGATAATATGACAGACTAATCCATTGGTGTGGGCTTTTTCTTACCTCAATAATCTTGTCATGAATTTGCAGGCCTTCTGCTTTGTCTGCAGGTCCATTTTCCAAAATCTTTGACACATAAATTCCTTCAGCAGATTCCTCCTGATTGTTCTGTACCAGGGAATAAGGAAGTTGCAAAAAGGGCCACATTAGTACAAAAATTGAGAGGATACTAAAATCAGCAGCAATGAAAAATGTAAATCCACCTGAAATATGCAGGTCACTTTTCTAGCTAAGAATTAAGCTCCTTGGGATTTTTTTTTGTAACTTGCTTAACACAAAGTAATCATTAACCAAAAAGAGAGAATTAATGAACTATTCCAGCAATTTTTATAAGATTATCCATTTACTTCCGGTTATTTTAGTCTAAATGAGACACAGGGTGCAACAGTAATCCGATCTCAGCTAAAATACTTGGAGCAAACCTCAGACTTCACAGCAGCCAGTGACTAGCATATAAATGCACGGTGGAAGACACTCACGAAAATGGATGCACAAGTGTCTCTCCCAGAAGGAAAAGGGCTTCTGCAGTACTGCTGCTTGCAAACTTCCTTACTGCATTTGAAAATAAAAAGCTCCAAAGACCAAAGTGACATTAGTTAGCTGGCACATAACAGTGACAGGATTTGGTTGGAACTGGTTAACCTCATAAATCCTATTCACATGGGAGATTGAGAACTTGCTCAACTATGAAATCCATACAGACAAGCTGTGGACAAAAAGAGAACCCACTACCAGTTGATCTCTACGTGCAACTCACATAAGGTCAAATTTAAAACAGACATGTTATCTACCACAGCTGCAACAATATAATATGATGTCGTTGTACATGCTGGAATGACTTTATTTCATCACATGATAGTTAAAAGTAGTTTTAAATAATTATTAATAAAGAACTAATGTCAAGCAAACAGTGCCTACTTATAGGTTTTTTTAAAGTGTTTATACAAATAATAACCTAGCTAGCAATAACTAAACGAATATTTTACCAGCTGATTTATGCTTTAGATTGCAATGTATATGATGCTCATTTTCCTTCTGTGACTGGTGAATCCCTGACCAACCGCTCGGCTCATATGTGCACAGGTTTCTAGTCTAGGTCCTGTACACTCATGGAGAAAATGCTTTATAACTTTTTCTATTAAGAAAACTGTAAAGGCATATGTAGAACATGCTTTACACAATGTGGCAACAGTCCCATGGAGAATTGAGCCAGGTAGATTTAAGGTCAGCAAATATTTGTTCAACATAATATTAGTCAGACTATGTTTTCATAAACTCCTTTTTTTCCCCCTTGTCACAGAGAGTCATACATGTCAGGTAAGAAGCAAAAGGGAAACACAGTAACAGTTCTAGAAATATTTTGAAATTATGAAAGAACAGACTTCCACTGACGTCCCATCTAAGCAGTGAGAAATAAAATTCTGATAAAAGAAGCATAATGGCCATTAGTGAAAATACAAGAGGAACACGGTTTCATTTTAACTTGAGAAAACAAAAAGCTAAATTACAGCACCTTTACCCACATAAAACTGTATTTCTTTCCATCAGAAATTTCATTAGCTTTTTCAAAAGCAATGTATGATCCATTAAGGAAAAGGGTATTTCAGTCTGGCTTGTGGTCCCCATCAGCTGTGTGTGCTGGTACCCAGCACTCCTGACAGGAAAGCACAGCACAAGGCATACTGAGCTGCAGCACTGTGTCACACAGCCCAGGGGCTGTCAGCAACTGTGTCCACAGCACACACCTCCCTCCAGCCTGGCTTTGACGTGGTGTCCTCAGGGGAAACAGTCCTCTCAGCCAGACAGAGCTGGGGCCCATCAAAGCAGTCTTGCTCCCTCAGAATAATGAATCACTTCTCAGAAACACACTTATGAGAAGTAAGTTCCTTTCTGACAAAATAAAAGATGATCCTATGATGAGTTGTTCCTTTCCTCTCCTCCTCCCTTCAGGTAGACGTAAACAGTGGGGAATCCTATTATGGACTGAAAAGAAATGCAGCCAGCAGAAAGTATGTGTGTATGTTCCCCAAGTCAACAAGAGTCACCTTCTTTCCAGTGGGAAAAAGCTGCACTGTGCTTATTAAACACATATAACATGTGATGAAGAACTCATCCCCAAGCACGTGACTAATATAAAGTCATCACCGTTCTGCTCTTCTGATGCAAGAGCCAACACTTCAACCAAGTGCACTTTTTCCCTGAACAACCTGAATGTACAGAGCACCTTCACAAACTCTTTTTGTCTTTTTACTATTTAAGCTTTTGAGCAGAACTGTGTGTTTTCAATATTTGAGTCAACTCAAGCATTTCTTTTCCTGTTCTATCCTCAGGTCCAGATACACTGAGTCACACACTGATATCTGGGAAATGCTAATCAAATGCCTATGGTAGTCTATCAAAATAAGAACAAAATACGAAAGTATTTCCAAATTGAACTTCAAAGACTCAAAACCACCTGAGACCATCCCTGCCTCACAACCTCACCAATTTGTCTCCAAATATGAGTGTTAATAGAAATTTATTTCCTTTTCTCCATTCATCAGTTTTCTGAACACACAGCGCTATAGACCTCCATGTATTTATCATTTACTCCTTAAAACTGCAAAATAGTCTGACAGTTTGTGATATATAACTGTTGCAGTATGCATTGTCAACATCTAAGTCCTGTGAAGAAGCTCAGTCGCATCCCAAGAAAACTGAACACATGCTCCCTTTTCCCTGCATTTCTCCTACGAATGTAAATAAGTCACAATGCAATCCAAACTAGATTGTCTGGATTTTGTTATTGCTATGCTCCCAATATGGATATAATCACGGTATGTGTATTTTAACTTGTAGCCACCTGTTGTCCCATTCTTCCAGTAGAAAAATCTAGGAAACTCTTGCTTTGGATTTACAGCCCAAACAGCTGGTAACTGCTGGTCTTCATATTTACCCACAGGGAAGAGTAACTCTGCAGCACAGACAGTGGACTAATGGGAACAGACTCTTTGGCACCATTAAATATAGCTTTAGAGCAGAAGATTGCCAAACTAATATACAGGGTCCTACTCCCCTCCTCAATAATACTAGAAGGCTACAATTCTCCCACGTAACAAGAACCTGATCAGTACATAATTATTACCAGCCCTTTTTAATCAACTATTAATTTTCCAGTTTAACAGGTTTCTTTACCCTTCATATGCAATGACAGTCCTGATTAATGCTTCTGGAAAGATGAAGTGAAAAAAAAAGCAAACATATTCATGTGTATATTCTAGGTGGGGGCTAGTGATCCTTATGCATATTCCAATGAACTTTCTAAACCTAGACTGATGAGATTAAGATATAGCATTGGTGAAAACCATTTCAGTTCATAAAGAAAAACTGAAAGCAGGCATGTGAGAACAGGACATGAGCTTACACTATCTGAGCTACAGAAGCAAATTTTCTTCACTCCTTTAAATTAAAAAAAAAGAAAAGGCAAGCTGTTTCGCAAAATTCCAGTGGCTTAATCCTGCAACAATGACTTTTACAAGTAATCCCAGAGACTTCCATTGAAAAGTTTGCATGAATACATATTACTCACATGGGAACTGAGTGTAAACCAGCATAAAGTTTTAAAGAAAAGCACTTGGGACACTTTTCCAAAAAATTAGAATAATAAAATTCTCATGAGATTATGTCTTCCCAACAATGACTCCAAGTATACCTGATAATAAATAGTTCTTCTATGTGAAGAAGAGATTCCATACCCACTGTCATCAAAAGTAACTCTTTACTAACAGTGTATAGAGTAAAAGTAGATACGGACAAAATCACCTACAGTTACTTTTCTCATTACCTGGTTGGGTCGTCCTCCTATAATATTAAATCCCAAAGTGTCATTTTCTCGGTGTAGCATGATCATTAATGGTTTGCGTTCTCCTCCCTAAGAAGCAAGAGATGGAATATCGTTAAAAAACACGGTCTCAAGAAGAAGTTATTAAATTAAAGCACTAATGCACATAAGATTTTTAGCTGGAGAATATATAAGATAAGGCTTGAAGGAAAAATAGGCTGAAAAGACTTGGCAAGGAAAAAAAAAACCAAAGGAAAAGTCATGAGTTACTGAAAAGCTAGCAGGTAACACCTGATTATCTCCAGTTATCTTCAGCTGAACAGAAAAAAAGACAGATTTTTGGTGTGAGGAATGCTTGGCACGACTGAAAAAGGTCAAGTTTCTAAATGTCTGGAAGTCTGTATAAATATAAAATCCCTATACGTGTTAACATTTCAAATGTGAAACATATAGGTTAAAATACACAACATTATAATTTTCAGACCCCAAAGTCATATCACACATCTCAAAGCAACTTTCACAAAACACACGGAAAATGAAAACCAACTTCTCATCCTAAACTTTCACTTCTCTTCAAAAAGAAAGAATCCAGAACAGTATCTGTAAAAATACAGGTTTTATTCTGAAAAAAGGCTTAAAATATAAATCAGACACTTAAAAGCAGAAATGGAGTAAAAGTTAAAAATGAGAAAAGGCAAATATTTATCTTCAGTGGACCAAGTAAATAATTAAAATTTAAAAAAAAAAATTAAAAACCAAACAAACAAAAAAACACGAAACCAAAACAAAAAAAAAAAAAAACAAAAAAACAACCAAAACAAAACAAAAACAACCAAAAGCCCCTGGGGCTTTAGCTCAGCAAGCTACCTTATTTGCCGCTGAAACCCACATTTTATTAAGTGTGTCAGTGACGTGTTTGATGCCGGAATGGTACATTTGAATTTAATTACGTGTATTTTCCCCGTACCGATAGTTTTCCTCGCCAGCTCCCGTTTTATTCATTCTCCTGCTCCGAGCGGCAGGAGACGCGGCAGCGCCCACAGCGACACCTCCCGGCGGCGCAGGGGAGCGGCAGGAGCTCCGGGCGGGGCTCCAGCCTGTCCCGCACCTCTGCCGGATCCTCACCGACAGCCCCGGTGGGGAGCGGCAGGAGCTCC